>RCWM02000063.1:605000-1030000 GCA_003667255.2 Euschistus heros
AGGGTGAGTATTATTCCTAATTGTTATTAATATTCCTTATTTACATTGGCGACCCGACAACAATATAATTAATGAAGAAGGATAGTTAATATTGCTATACAGAAGGCGTTGGCTCTGGATAATATGCATCCTCTTCTATTTATATTGTTATATCTTTTCCTTACATTGCTATTTTCAATCACATTGCAGGCACAATCAATTATAATACCTCTCATTTAATTTGTGTATTTTTGTGTATTTACCCGTTCTTGAACGTTTTCCTTGAGAGGGGTCACTCCATTACAGCTTCCCTAATCTACAAGCAGTATAGAATTATATTATTTCAGAGATATAACGTACATAAATTTGAATTATTATTAATAAATGATTTTGTCAACAAAAAGCCAAATTTGTTTACTGTATTGACCAAGTATTGAATGACTCATAGGTCGGGTGCCAAAGAAATGACAAAGAATGACTGTTGATCTGAGCTGGTTCATGAGATGACCCTGGTTCGTAAAACTGTTCGTTGGCAGTGCCTTCTCAATAATGACTCACAACGCTTCAATGTGTAATATTAGATTTCTTTTTTTATGATTCCAAAAATATAGGCCGAGGTCGAACGCTTTCCGATAGGAGGGACATCAAACCAACAATAATAATAAACAAAACTTAGTATCAGGTGAAAAGAAGAGATTTGAAATCGAAATATTCTGCTAGCTGTGGCTAAATAAATCTTATTTTAGTCTTTCTTGTTTCCTGTTTTCCAATAAATAAATCTTGTCGATATTCAAGATATTCAAACATCGAGTGTAGTCAATCGAAAACAAACAGTATAACAACAGATTTTTAAATAAAGTTGAGAAGTTTTATCATAAATTGCAATCTTCTTCAGGGCAATGTCAAGAACTAATGTTATTGGCTAATATAATATAATGTTATGAAATAACAGAGATGTATTACATACAAATACAATTATAAGATGGATAATAAACCTGAGGCTAAGAAGTACAAAAATTATAAATATGTATTTATTGAAGTAAATAAAAGGATTTATTTGGGCATTCTGATATAAAAGTGCTCTTGATTGGTAAATGCTTACTAAATGTTGACCACTCTATTGATATCATCAAATTGAAAACCACATGATATTAAATACCATATAGAAAAAAAATGTGAAATCAAAAATAATTTTTTTTTAATAATAGAACCTTTATTGAGTAATTATTACAATCTGTTACAAATGTGGGCAATAGGTACTATAGATGGCATATGATTACATTCACACATTATGTACAAAGAGGAAAAAAAAAATTATATATACTTACTTACTTAATCCGACCCTCTCTTACCGCTGAGCAGTGTGAGGTTCCGTCTTATAGAGGTCTGACCCAAGAAGCCCTGTCTTGCACCAGCTGCCTTCTCCTCCTCCAGTCCATTCCTCTTCTGTTAAAGGCCTCTTTGATTTCTTCCTCCCAGGTGTTCCTTGGTCTTCCCTCTACTCTGGCCTCGCGGGTAACTCTGGCAATTTAGTCTTCAGCCATTCGCGAGACGTGCCCAAACCACCTGAGTTGGTTTTCTTGGATAATTTCTTCTGCAGGCCTCAGGTCTAAGTTTGTTCTTATTGTAGAGTTCCGCACACGATCTCTTCTTGTTTTCCCCTCTATTTTTCTTAAATAGCGCATTTCCATGGCTTGGATTTGGCTTTTGTGTTTGGAAGTGAGGTTCTAAGACTCGCTTGCATAAGTTAGAATAGGGAGGAAAGTATTCTTGAAGACCACCTTCTTTGTTGCCTTTGCGACTTCTTTCTTGTCTATGAAGCCTGTCTTGAGGGAATAAAAGCATCTTCCAGCTGTCTTTATTCTTTCCTTAATGTCCCCATCTACCCTTCCATACTCGTTGAGATGGGCTCCCAGGAATTTAAAATCCGCAACCTGCTCCAAACGGTTTCCTGCAGGCCTAAGGATTTGGTCCCCACGGTCTCTTCTCCCGATCATCATAAATTTTGTTTTAGAGATATTATATTTATATTAATCTATATTATATTAAAGATATAAAATTATATACATAAAATGAAATAAAAAATAAAAAGATAACAGAAAAGAACTTTCTATACATAAACTGTAAATGAAACGAATACATAAATACATAAATAAAATGAAATACTAAAATAAAACATTGAATAAATAAAAATAAATAAATAGTAATAATAAAAAATAAAACATTGAATAAATAAAAATGAATAAATAGTAATAATAAAAAATTCAAGTAATGTATTATTCAAGGAATGAGTTAAGGTGCTGGCCATTGCCAGAACTCCACAATAAATACATTTGACAAAAGATCTCGGCCGTTTTAGTCTGCATGGGGAGTTATCAGGATGTGTGGAACCGGATAATGATTGAGCCAGAGGGTTAGGATGGAAGGAAAGGTTGCGATGGAATTTTGAGAATTTAAGAGGTATCAGGTCAAGGACAAAAGGTATATTATGATCATTATGTAGGGTTTTGTTGGAGATATGATATGGAGTATTTGCAATAGTACGAAGGACTTTGGATTGGAAGGATTGAATGCGTTTTATATTCGATTGTTTAGCTGTCCCCCATAGTTCAAGTCCGTGGGTCCAAATAGATTTAACGATGATTTTGTATATGAGGAGTTTGTTTTTAATGGAGAGCTGGGATGTCCTATTTAGTAGTCTGTACAATTGGCTGAAGCTTCGGTTAAGTTCTTGCCTTTAAGTCTAGTGTGAGAGTTCTAAGTAAGTCTTTTGTCTAAGTAGAGGCCAAGATATCGTACTGTGTCAGCTATTGGTAGCGGAATATTGTTGATATAAACAGGGGGGCAAGATGTGCAGCGGAGGGTAAAAGTTACATTGGTACATTTCGATTATTTACTTTGATCCGCCAGTCATTGCACCAGTCTTCAATCAGAGATAAATGGGTTTGGAGATTATAGGATGCTACTGAGGGATCTGCATGGGATGAAACGATAGCAGTGTCATCGATGAATGTTGCTAGGAAAGTATCAGGAGTAGTAGGGATATCTGCAGCATAAAGGATATGTAGAACAGGACTGAGAATGCTACCTTGTGGAAGACCAGCCTCTATTGAGTAGTAATTAATCGAAAATAATAAATTTATTTTTAAGCTGCAATAGAGTGAGAAGTGGAATCAACTATATTCATATCCAAAACATCCCTCCCTTCCCATATTCTAGTTCTCAACCACCAACCACTAAACAGATTGAATAATATTGATATAAATATTGGAATACTAAACACAATGGGGAATGGACCAGGTGCTAAGGGACCCGCAGAACAGAGATAACCTCAACAACTAGTTATTTATTTATTTTTTTATTTTGGCTTTGCGTATATCCACATCTGCCACATAAAATACATTCATTTTTTATTATTCATCTATAATTCGATTTGGTGTTGAAGGATAAACTGAACAATACTGCCTAGCACCTCCAGATTTTTAGTATTTGAAACCAGTTGGCTCACCTTTCTGGGGTGAAACACAGTTAGTGTTTCCATTAACTTTTCTCTTCCTTCCTCGTATAGTTTGCATGCCAATATTATATGATCTGGGTCAGCTACTGTAGTATTATCGCAGCTACAACTATTGTTGTTTATAATGCCACTTTTATGTAGATGGTAGGGGAGGCGGTTGTGGTTGAATCTAAGTATACACAGGATTCTGAAAAATCTTTTAGGTCTGTTTATTTTCTGAAACCATGCTTTGGTTTGAATTTTTGGTTGAACACTAGAATAGAAACGCCCCTTAATATGTTTTGAGTCATCATATTGTATTTGCCATCTTTTATTTTGGATTTTCCTGCAATGGGCAATTATGTCTGTACTTATGATAGCATAATTTGGGTCTCCGGTGAGTAATGCTTCTTTGGCTAGGCGGTCCACTTTGTTATTGAAGCGAACAACTAACAAACTGACTATACCACTTCAACATCTCTCCACCACATAATGGCCAGAGCCTTGTCCGTCGAGATGTCCATTCACTATCATTTTTGGCATTATATGGGATCTCATTCTTTAAACTTTTTCTAAATAACACCCGATTAAAATAACTGATAATATAGTATTCAATAGTACACAAAAGAAAAGCTGAAAAATGGAGTTGGATTGAACTGATAATATTATCAGCAAGATGAGCCATCTCCAAATTAAGGTGTAGGTAGACCAATTAATGATGGTCATCCTTCCCCTCTTACACTGATAGTATTATGAAAAGAAGAAACAACAATTATTTTATTTCAAAGAAGAAATAAAGTTTTAATAAAAACAAATTAGTAAATATCATTAGATTTATTATTTTTGTTTGTTCCTTTGGATTTTAGAATGTAAAACCTCTTAGTCATCAACTGTCGATTGTATTTTTTTATATCATAGAAAATGTCTAAAATGTAAAGAAAAAATGTAAATACTGCCAACTCTGTAATTAGTTTTTTAATTAAAATTCATTAAAAGTTCATTTTTGAACTCCAATTATATTTTTAGAGCTAAAATAATTAATTCTAATATTAAAGTTTCAAGTAATAATTGGAGGGAGCTGCCAAGCATTTTATAGGTTTATTCTTGGCAATTCCACATCGTAAATCTTAAACTACTTACCCTGAGTGGAAATGGATTGTAGAATTATAATGTACCATATAACAAGTGAACTTTAGCTGTTCCAAGAAATTTAATAAAATCTAGTCATATGATTTTCAAAACTAAGGATATAATGAAGGAGAAACTTCAAAAAGAAGTTAAATGAATAATTTAAAACAAAAATGAAATCCAAGATAATATTGAGGGATTGATAGGTTTAATTCTTAATGATTTATCCTGTTGAATTGTTTGTGGTGAAAATATAAAAAGAAGACAGTGAAACGTGTTGACTATCTCAATATACAGGGTGTCCCGAATTTAAATGGCAAAACTTCAGGAACTTATAGGGGACCTGAAAACTAAGACAAAAAGTCTTTTAGAGATTTGCTCGTTTTTGCTTAGTTTTAGAAAAAATCGCAAAAAAAGAAACAAAACACGTTTTCATTTTTATACTTATTTATTTACATTTATATTTATGTTATGTTCTTTTTAATGTAAATATTGCTCAAAATGTTGTCCTCTTGCACAAGGAAACAAAACAAAAATGTTACAGGTAGCGATTATCATCACGTTCCAAAGTTCGTCAGGCTAGGCAGTGAGATATGTAATGTTAATTAATGTTATCCTTTACATTCTTTTATTTGCTTACATTTTGGCTTCCTTCTAGGATTATAATTCCTAAATCAGTCTTCAGTCAGTTACTCAGTTATTTTTGTGTGAATAGCATCAGCCACAATGCCAATTTTGTGTATGGTTTCTGTAACGGTAATGCTTTAGAAGCGGTGCGGGAGTATGCGCACCGATTTCCTAACAGAAGAGTGCCTTATCGACTAGTCTTTTCGTTAACTTTTAATAGACTACGAGAGACTGGCTCATTCTTAATACTTAATGAAGGCGACCAATTCCAGGCTGCAATAAGAGCAGATTATCGGAGAAGAAATTGTGTCCAACGCCACTTTGATAACAATCATGAGAATAGCATCCGAAGAGCATCTGCTGCATTAGCAATATCGTGGCTAGCAATGTGGCGTAC
This sequence comes from Euschistus heros, assembly GCA_003667255.2. Taxonomy (NCBI): domain Eukaryota; kingdom Metazoa; phylum Arthropoda; class Insecta; order Hemiptera; family Pentatomidae; genus Euschistus; species Euschistus heros. The sequence continues at coordinate 610,628 of RCWM02000063.1, forward strand.
TTTGAAAGGTGATAATCGCTACCCATACCATCTTCAAAAAGTTCAGAATTTATTACCTCAAGATTACACTGCCGGTCAAAAGTTTGAGACCACCCTGAGCCAAAGTATGTAAATTTAAAAGTTTAATATCTTTAATATCGTTCCGCCTCTCTTTTTCTATCTAATTTTATGTTGATGTTTTTATTTATAAGTTAAAACACTTTGTTTCACTTTTGAGATTTTCTCCGTAATAAATCAATTACGAGCTATTCCACTCAGGAAAAAAAGGAACTTAGTTCATAAATATCTAATTAAATTTGAAATGGCTCAACAAAAATTCCCGCTGCCTTCATTTAATATGAATGGGAGATTTTCGTTTCTCAATTTTTAATTCAAATTTCAAATTTTTTAATCCAAGGTTATTCTGTCGGCAAACGAAATTGTTGGAATTAATATGGAAAATACAGTTTGTTTTAAATTATGTATTGAAAACTTAATTTTAATTTCTTCTCTTAAAGGTAGATGAACTTTAAAGATCTTGGTATAAACTATATAAATGCGTTTAATTTTATTTAAATCCATTTATTTTTCACCTAACATCAAACTTTTAAATTTACTGGTATCGTTTCAGGGTGGTCTCAAACTTTTGACCGGCAGTGTATGTCAAGAGATTGAATTTTAGTAACTGGTTTCTTGACAAAATTCGCGATGATAATTTATTTCCATTAAATATTATATGGACCGATGAAGCTACCTTTACAAGAGGAGGAATTGTTAATCAAAGATATTATCATGTATGGGCTCTTGAAAATCCCAGAGCTATTTGAGAGAATAGGTTTCAGCATGAATTTGCTATTAACGTTTGGCTTGGAATTTGGAACGGATTACTGGTGGGGCCATATTTTTTACCTGGAAGATTGAATGGTATCACATTTACACATTTTTTGGAGAACGACTTTTCTAATTATTTAGATGACATTCCCTTACAGCAGTGGATTGAAATGTGGTTCCAACTCGATGGATGTTAAGAGAGCAATTAAGAGACCGAATCATAGATGCAGTGCACCAAATATCATCAGAACAATGTTTAGCTGCAACTTATCAAGTGAGTGCTAGATGTAATGCTTGCATTGGTGCAAGAGGACAACATTTTGAGCAATGACAACTGACTTAATACTACCTTCTAATACATGATTGTATCATATGAAAAGAAATAGCTGTTATAAACATTTAATATAAAATATAACAATATTTTGTTATAAACATTTTAAATAGATTATTTTTCCAAAAATATGAAATTGAGATAGAAAGTTTAAAATAATTAAATTTAAACAAATTATCAGGAATTGTTTTTAAAACATAAAATGAACGGCTGAAACAGTTAGTGTTGGATTGAAAACAGTTTATTTTATACATTTTTTTAATTTTACTAATTATTATATCATCTTCAGTGTTTCTTTTTGACTATTGTTCGAAAGGAATGTAAGAATTTATTGACATTATTCAAGGGAACTTGTGCATCAGATTTTTTTTTTTAAACATTTTTATTGGCAAATATTACTATATGCCCAAAGAGACACAATAAACAGTTGGATAACAACTAAAAGAGACAATGATACACATTTATTATTTAAGAAACTGCCTTTAATTATAAGTAGCTCTGTATATTTAGCCCGATCATATTTTCATTACTAAAGTTCAAATTAGGCTGATACTACTACTGTACTACTTCCTCTGCTAGTTATAGGATCCATCTAGTTATTTATTGATATAGGCTAAACTTGGATCTTCGCTACGAATAGTTAGGTCGTAACTTCAAAAACCGCTGGTTCATGGTTATTATGTTTGTTTATGTATTTAGGTAACTTCTCTCTCTACTACTCCAATTATAAATAGCTTCATTATCCCCGGTATTATAAGGGATTGTAGCCGGAACCGACTTTCACCAAAGCATTGAATCGTCTCCAAATTCTCGTGTAATCCCCACCAACGACCAACCAACCCGTGACCTCAAAGAAACTCGGACGAGGTCATTCCGCCTATCGTTTCAAGTCCGGCCCGATCGCATGTTGAATCAGCGATAAGACAAGCGGTTATGTAAGACGGAATGCGACTCGTTAGAAGAGCAAATAAACAGAGAATGAAAGCGGAGAAGCGAGGAGTTTAGAAGTGTGGAAGTGTAGAAGTGGGGTGGTTAGGGGTCGGCCTAGGGTCGTTCAGTCAGCGACCAGGCTCGGCTTGGGTTGCCTTCCTGTCTTACTGTCTTCCTCATGGAGTTTCAGCAAAGGTATTTAGTTATATTTTTAGAATATTTACATTCTTTCTCCTTCCGTTCTTTGTTTAACTTCTTTATTCTTTGTTTGCTTCTTCACTGAACGCAGCAATGAATCTGTCAACGATGGAATGTGATGAGCTATCATAATGAACAGTTCGTCAATCAAACGGGTAAATTGTGTTGCAAGTAATCAGTAATGTCTTTGCAGTGTATGTAATCATATCCTTAAATAATAAAGTTATATTTTTAAATACTTTTATATATATTTTTTTTTTTTGGCGACGGTATATGGAATTACATCGTTGTAATAATTAAACTTAAAGGAGGCAGAGGTTGGATACGAAATAGCATCCAAGGTTACTCCTAATAGCTACCATATAATCGTTGGCTGATTCTAATCAGTTGACCGCTTCATCTCATCATCATCATCCCACCTACCTCTTTTCTGTTCATGGCAGAACGAATTTAATCAATGCTCTTTATTCTTATTATATTCACGGTTAACTTGACTTTTATATCCAGTTTTTTTATCACTATATTTTTAAATGTAAGATTTTTTATTAGAAAATATATTTTTTAAAACTTTATTCAAATATGATGACCAGAGGCACAACTTAAACCTACAGGGATAGTTTTTTTATTTCGACCTTCGTCATCGAGATAGACAAATATTGTGCTTAAATATTGTGCTAAAATAATTAATATATATGGTATGGTTATAACTGTGCAACAATTGTTGTGTAAATAATAACAATGAGCTGCTAAATAGCACCCCTAGATCATATCCTGTCCTCTCATCATAGCTCTCGTTAAAGCACACCTTTGGACCGGTAGCTATTTCCTTCTGGATCTGCTATATTGTTTAAATAAATTTGTTAAATTTTGAGGATTATACTTTTTAAATATTAATGTATAATAAAAAGTTTTTTACGAGCCTATTCGCTTTAAAAAAAAAATATGTATACATATTTCAACTGCTAATATGTATCGCAGATCCAGAATGAAAAATACATTACTCCAAAATTCTGTTTTTGACGGTCAATGTTATAAGCATATTCATTTTTACACACGGATAATTGAAGGGTTTAGTGGATGGAGGGGTTATGTCGCATTTAAAAAAAATCCAATCTAGTTCATTGGATGAAGAATTTAAGTGCAGAAGTGTTAGGTAGCAAAATATGAATACTTCAAAATAACTAGAAAAAGATTTATGAGAAAGATGAAGGGGCTATGTGACATTTTCCTGGTAGAGGAAAGTGTAAAAAAACAAAACACATAAATTACTCAAAATTGTGTTTCGTCACATAAACCCTTCATCCACCAAACCATTCAGTTGGTTTATTGTTTTCTATTAATTTTTATATTACTGTACACATGGAATTTTTTTTTTTTAAATATAAAATTTTGTTTAAAGAAAATTTTACTATACAATATAAAGATTGATTTTGCTTGATTATTTTTTTAAATCGGTGAATAAATTTTTGTCTGAAAAGATGTAAGTCTTGGAATAAGTTAGGTTGAGTAAAAACTAATTGTAAGATAGTTCTAACCGTTGTCATAGCGACAGCCCCTTTGAAGAAAGTAGCTGAGGATTGATTTGACTCTTCAGTAGTTATTAGCTTCAGGAATGACATATCATTTTGTAAATAATTTATAATTATAACCTAATATTATTTGTAAATGCAAAAATGTTTTCGGTAAATATAAATTATGATTTGCGATATTGCTTTTCTATGCTTATTTATCTTTTGTATATATCTTTGTTAATAGAATTGACTTCCATAACCTGGCTAAACCCGGAAACCTTGCCAACTCAGCAGTTCTCCGTATGCTAGAAGAAGAAGAGAGGTCAGGAAGAAAAGGTAACCAAATCCACTGGGTGTCTTTGATCTTATTTCCTCTCGGATGAGATAACAAAACACTTTATTATATATTTAATTCCCTTATATTATTATTCTTATTGTTAGTATAAAATAAATTATAAGATATAAACTAAACCGACGGATATTTAGAATTTTTTTATTATTATGATATCTACACACAAATATACGAAATGAATCTCAACCTTCCCAGCCTAGACTATAATAGACTATAAAGTCAGGTGTAGGCTAACAGGTGAGGAGGGGTCCTGCCCTAGTTGGGCTACATAACCAAGTTAAGGTTCCAATTAACAACGACGTCTTAAATATTACTTATCCTAAATCATCATAATCATTATTATTTTTATCATAATATGACTATTTATTATACTATTAATGAATATATTTCATTGACTTAAAGAATATTTAAAAAAAAAATTAATACTATAGTCGGTGTAACTTAAGTCCTCAATGGTTCCTTATAGCCGTGACACCTCTTATGCTCACCAAATGTCCACCTAAACATTTCTAATTTATTTAAAAATATTGATAATAAATAAATAAAGGTTTAGCTGACCGGAAGGTAGGATGCCGACACCACCAACCCCTGACCACAGAGCTCCCTCCAACTCAGCCTAACAAAACCCAAAGCCCCCAGGTCTACCCCTCGGTCATCTAGCCGACGGCTCAAAACTGATTTTCAAATCTCTAGAGAGCAAGGGCGAACTGAGTAGTTTTGCGACCGAGAAATAACTAGCTGTCTAGATTTTGATGACCTTACGTCCAAACTTTGATGACTTTATGGTTGAAGGTCCATGTTGACCTCATCACCTCCTCCAATAATCATACCTAGCCCTGAAACTTTTCAATTGATGTAGGGATGATAATATAGAAAGATCAATACAATCAGATTTTGATGGATTATTTGCCAGTTTTATGGTGTTTAGTTTATTAAAATACTAGTTTCAAATGTCAAAAATTTATCTTCTGTTATAAAAAAATCCAAACATTCAAAACTTGATCAATTTTATATACGGATAGTATTTATTATGATATTGTAATAGGCGAGAAATAAAATGCATGTTGGCACTCAGCTGGAGAAGAGAGAGAACTAAGGAAATAGAAACAAAAGGAGGAGGTAAATTGAACAAGCTTCAGTTTCTATCAATAACCAAACCACAGGTATAATGTTTGAAATGGTTCTTCAATTCCCAACTCAACCTTTTATTTTTTGTTTTTACATCCATTACAAAGAATGTTTAGACAAAAAAAAAAAAAAAAAAAAAAAATTGCTTTTATTATATCAATGAACTTCTAAATATTCCCATAATGTTATCGGAACAGGGAATAACAATTAATGATCATAATTTAAAAAAAAAAAAATATTCCCTTGAAGTTTTTGTTGATATCAGTAAACTGAGATAAGGAAAATATTTTTTAAAACAATAACCAACCATTCTCTTCTTTTGGTGAGGCGAGGACGTAAAAAGTGAATGTAATTCGAATAATAGCAATTATATGGCAATGTTTAAGAAAGCCTCGCCTTGTAGCCTCAACTTTCCTGGTAGTCATGAGAAGAGGCGTGATGCAGAGGGAGAGAGAGAGAGAGAGTGAGAGAGAGAGAAAGGAAAAAAGGAAATTAGCATAATGAGTCATTGTTGAACGATGGGATCAAAACGGCCACTCAACGCATCAATTATGGTAATCATGGTAACTATCAGAAAAAGAATCAAATAGAAAGCCAATTAGCTCGCTGATAGCCACAATTGTAAATATTACATCCATTTTCATCGGAGCTCATAAACAAGGAGCATTGTCTTGATTCCTTTTTGCAAGCTCGGAGTCACAAAGAGCTTAGACTGCTCTATCTTGAGGCGATATTAATTAAAGTGGATCGTTGGTAGTCCAAGCTTGTGCGTTCTTTTTAGGGATGGGCATAATCGATGATTTTCATAATCGAATGATCCTGTTTCGAGTGATTGAGATAATCGAATGATTTCATAATCGATTATTTGGAGGAGCCAAAAAAAAAAAAAAAACTTGTTATAGGGAGAGATATGAATTACACTTTTCCTTTTTTTTAAATTATATTATTATGCCTTTTTATTATAAAAAAAAAAAAAAAATATTTTTCCTATCTTCTCTTTCCAATTTTGTCCTTACCATACTACTTTTCATCATAGAAATCTAATTGCAATGATTCCCTGATTCATTTTTATCAATCAGATATGAGTCATCTCTTAATGATTCTGCATGGATTATCTGTGGTATTACAAAAACTAGAAATCCTACAAGTTTCTTTTATTTAGTTTTCCCAACACTTGAGAAGTTAGCGATGAAAGGAATAGTAAGAATGGAAAATGGATTATTTCCTTTAGCCTTGCTAATAAATGACACCAATCATGGGAAGTTTTATGCACAATAATTATGGAAGATAAACCATTTGTTTCCTCATTTTTCTCCAAAATTTATAACTTAAGGCTCAATTTAAGAACAGATTACAGAGTATTTAAGTGTTTAATATCTGTAAATTATGAAACATAAAATTCATTAAACAAATATTGAAAACGGGAAAGTTTTTTTTTATAGAAAGAAACACACTAATTTTTCAGTTTTTTATTTAACAAAGTAAAGTATACATACTAGACAATTAACTATAAATAAGGATACACAATATAAAATTCATAATGATGATAATATATTCTACCAAAGTTACATTATATATTAAAAACATATTACAATTCATTAATTGGGACACTTCCATTGGAATTTTTTTATATTAAGAGAACAGTTTCATATGTTCAACATTCAGCAGTTCTAAAAAACATACACAAAATATAAAACATCAGCACTTTTATAGATTATACAAAAAACATGTTAAGTAGATTGATGGTTGGGGTATGCAGTCAAGAACAAAGTAGTTAAAATTAAATTTTAATTTATAATGCCAAACATTTCAACTTGCATTGAAAGTCTTCATCAGGGCTAGAATAAATGAAAACAAACAAAAAAGTATATTGTAGTTTTCTTTTATTCTAGCCCTGATGAAGACCTGCAATGCAATTCGAAACGGCATTATAAATTAAAATTTAATTTTAACTGCTTTGTTCTGGACTGCATACCCCGACCAACAACCTACATCTTAGATATATCACACCAATAGTAAAAATACTCAATTATTGCACATTCATCTTCATTTAGTAACTTCTATTTACATTATTAGTTATTTACATAAAGCAGTCACACATATTTTAGGCCTGCTAATAAATGTTATTTGATGTAAAAGGTCTTTGTCATTTTTATAAATTTTACCAATTAGATGTGAACTTATTTTATAATATGATGAAAAGATTTTAAAAAGTCACACACTAAAATTTCTTGAAGAAATCTTTTTATATGTTTCAGAGAGGTCTTCTTCTTTCACAAAACTAATTCATATTCTCTAAGCTAATTTAATACATACTAAAATAAATAAGGTAACACAAAGCAATACAGTTACAAAAAGCAATCAATAACTCAAAAAATCCTAGTAGAAAAATAAGCCACTAAGAAACAATAAAAAATAAAGCAGGAACCACAGAATGAACTAAGAAAGATGGCGGCAGAAAAGGTTTAGATATTAAGGGAGTGAACGTCGAATATATATCAATTCAAGGTCATCATTCGAACTGAGTCCGAAATATGAATGATCACTCGGACTGATAATCGAATGATTTGTGGTAGCCGTTCTAATTTTGTAACCGTTATTTGTGAAGTATCATTCTGACGATTTGTTAGTTCAGGAAATGACCTACAAGAGAGAAAAAGGCGCTGTCTTCAGTTCGAATGATCACTCGTTCTCACAGACCACAATCGATTAATCGATGATTACAATGATCGAATGATGTGATAATCGTCATTCGATTATGCCCATCTCTAGTTCTTTTGTTGTTTTTATTTTTAAGGAACAAACCTGATTTAATACATCAGATTACCAGTTTGTTCCAAAAGAGCCCAATACTAAGTGAACGAGGGTGCAAAATCGAAGAATTTGTGAGTTGCTGGGTCACAACAATTAGTGATGGAAACGTTCAACTGAGATGGTATGTATTTGCTAATGGTTAGCTAGGTAGGTTAATGTTGGTAGTACTTGGGTAGTATAGGCTAATATACCATTAGGTAGTATAGGCTAATATACCATTTAACTTTAGTCATTAACCCAAGAGCTTAAGATGGAAAAATCAACACAATTATATAACTACATGCGTGTTTGTTTTTGTTCTTTTTGTAATACTGAACATCTGAAACGTATTAGCCCAAGCAGGTTTAAACAAGTACATATTTGTTAGTTGCACGTTTCTGATCACGTTACAACTTCATTAAGTCATATTTCTTTGTTCTTTTAGTGATTTTACTATGACTAAATTATAATCTATCACAGTCAAGGGCAGGAAGTAATTGTGCTATAAAGTAAATATTTACACCTTGAATTTAGAAAGAAATCATTAAATAAGAAAAATATATATTAAATTGAAAATTAGAAAGATATATTAGTGCAATTAATAAACATTAAATAAATAAAATAAAAATGAAATTACTCGTACTTTTATAAATGATAAATTAAAAGTTAATTACAGTATTTACTCTTAGGCTAGCGATAATGATGAGAAGCTTTCCCCCACCTTATGAGGGATCAAGCAGGACTCCAAGAGATCCTTAAGAGGACATCAAGAGGATTTGAATGATTGGAAACATTTTGAAGGCATTTTTAAAGTTTGTCTCTGATAGAGCCGGGGACATTCCTAACGGATATCAAGGTTAATGTTAATGTTAGTTTTAGGTGGGATGTAGCAAGGGGATTTAGTTGTCCTCTCAATAATTAGCATTTTATTTGAATGCAATAATAATTATATATTACAATATTATCTATATTTATTATTTAATTGAAAAATCCTACAGTGAAATTTATATCACCAGAAAATTAATATTTTTTAGTTCTGAGGATCCCTAAACCCTAACAAATTTATTTAAAGATATTTAAAAGACTAACCTAATGATAAGGGGAAGATGATTAGCCGGTTCTAGGCAAGATCTAAGCTGGCAGTAGATAGAGGAAGTTAGGAAGCTAGGCTAGGGCAGGTGTCTCAAAGTTGATGAACATTTGGCAGCCGTTGAATTAGTTGCCGTCACATTTTGGGGTCATCGCCTCAAACAAAGAAACGGCTTTGGTTATATTTTGGCAGGGCTACACCTGGATATCATTGACTGACAGTCAGTAATTTAAAAAAAAATATTGGCAGGCTTAACTAAAGGCTATACGTCTAAAGTAAAACATTAGTTAAATCTTGTTCTCAGCGTTAAATACAAAATTTCTTTAAATGAAAAAATGTCTATTCATTTTTGATAAGGTGAAGAGGTTAAGGGATAGAAAGGAAGATGGCAATATGAATCCTCCACTGTGGGCTAATCTCTTCCCCCTGATTCTTCAGTTTATTATTTGACAGTAACGATAATTAATATATATAGTTGTTCATTGGAGAGTTCCGTTCAACATACTAAAAGTGGAAATACTTTTTCTACTGATTTATCTAAAAATATCGGGAGCCTTAGTGATATATACCAAATTAAATAACAGAAAGTTTTCAATAAAAAAGGTTCGATAAATTCATTATAGAGTCCCTAATATAACTTATTCAAATCTGTATCCACCCGGAGCATTCTTGTTATTTCCTTGATAGTTTAATTTAATGCAATAAGTGTGGACTTTGGCATAAATTTTTTTGAGAGACCAAAAATGCATAATTCGTTTGTGAGAAATGAATATATTTCCTCCTCAGGGCACTTAAAAAGAAGCATCCACTCACCTGGAAAAAAAATAACCTATCACTTATTCTTCATTCTGAAAAAAATATGAAAAAACAAAACAAAAAAAACTTGAACCGGTAGTCCTACAGTTTGAATGAGGAGGTAGGCACACCTGCTGTTGGCAAATTACCATTCTGCATTTAACTTAAGGACAATTAGTTAGAAACAGGTCATTTTAGTAATAATTAGTAATTAGTATTACTTTTAGTAACTAGCTTTCAAAGTCGACATACTCAAATTGAGTAAGGTTTTATTCTGCGAAGAATTATTTAAACTGTGGACTCACCTCCCTTGTGATCACCAATTCTATGCCAAAAAGAAAAAAAAAAAAGAGCTCTTAATCCTTAAAATAGAGACTGGATGAGTAATCAAAACAAAACTGAACGATGAATCACTAATAGCGTATAATAATGGGGTGTATAACAAAAAAAAAAATGACCATTTCTTAAACAAATATTTGCATTATTATTTCTTTGATATAAAATACAATAAATACTCAAAGTATAGTCCATTGTTATCTACCGTCATTACCCATCTGCTAGCCAATAGCTCGATGCCACGCTGATACCATTCTTTGGGATGGCTGTCAAAGAACTCTTGGACAGCATTTTCGACTTCCGCAAAATTATCAATTTTTTTCCCTTGAAGAAAATGGGCCATGGATCGAAACAAATAGTAATCCGAAGGTGCGAGGTCTGGACTATATGGTGGATGAGGCAGGAGTTCAAACCCATGAAGTTCTGTAAACTTTCTGCTGATTGTTGAGGAGTATGTTCGTGAGGGACCAGTCTACAGGTCTTTTTCACCTTCCCCATGGAGAGAAGATGGCGGTAAACAGTATCTTTCGACACACCACACTCCCTGGCAAGTTCGCGAGTACTTGTGGAAGGATTTGACACAACAGCTTCCTTCAGAACTTCATAAATATCCATTAATGGCCGCCCGGTTCTTTCTTTCCAACGTCGTATCTCCACTTCTAAATTTTTTAAACCAACGCTGCGCAGTGCGCTCTTCAAGGACACCTTCCCGTTCATATTTAATAATTTCACGAGTTGCTTCAGCGGAGGACACTGTCATGTTTCTTCTTTGAAATAAATAACTGGACTGATCCTTTTTTTTGAAGAAGTCCAGTGTTAGTAAACAAGCTTAGAGAATGCTCTAAAGGTATTATTAAGTATTGGTAATTAATAAATAGCATTAAGATATTTACAGACTTTTGAACTCTGGAATTTGATAAAACGGTCATTTTTTTTGATACGCCACACAGTGCTGCGAACGTAGAGTGAGGCTGGACAAAATTCGCAAACCCTTAAAATCTCATAGAAAATTACTCGCTGAACAAAAAATTTCCTATAAACCGGGTCCGGAAATACACCTATAAAAAGTTATGGCAAGATAATTTTAAAAAAAGCAAGTTTTAAAAAAATGTAAAATGAAATTCTTGATTCATGTTTTTAATACTAGCGTAAATGTTGCGGTTCGAACTACATTAGAATGTGTTTGAGTTAATGAAAAAGATAAGTAGTAATTTTTTATTTTATTATTTTATTTTTATTATTATTATTATTTTTTATGGGAATTAAAGTAAAATTCTTATTTTTTCTAATATTTTTTTTATTTCAACAGTAGGCACCTACCCAGATCAGCCCATACTATCTTACGAGTATATTGTAATATTGTTGCTCTGAATAAAAATATATGAGGGATAGAATTCCAAAAACCATCCAAGTCAAATTTACAATTTCATTATTTTTTTTTTATTCTTACTTAAGGTACGATTGATGATATAGAAGGATCAATACAATTAGGATTGATGAATTAATTGCCACTTCTATTGGGATTATTTTATTAGAAAACTAGTTTCGAATGCTAAACATTCATCTTCAGTTCTAAAACATACAAAATTTTTTTCAATACATCAGTACTACGAGTATATTGTTGCTCAAATTAGAGGTGGTATTCCTCATCATCAGATGGACGGTTTTCAATGTTCGTCTCCTTTGGGGTAGTTAGCCCCGCAAATGAAAAACATATACATGGCGTTTGTTCCAGATAAAATGTTGGTTTTATTTGTATTGCTTTTATTAACACTATCATACAACATTGAGAACATTTCAAAACTAATCGTGTAAATTTGATTACTTCCAAATTTAATTTCAAAGGTTTGGAGGTGGCAAATTTATCTTTCACTGTTTTTTCTCGCCAGGCATTAGATCTGCAGTACCTTTTTTGAAAATTAATTTTATGGGTTTGCAATATATGGTCGACGATGAACGGAGATTTACCTTCAAGCTCTATTTCCATTTCTCATTTCTACCAATTTCAAAGCCGCTATAGCCATTAAAAAAATATATAAAATAAGATATTCATCAGTGCTTGATGCATTTTTAAACATTTGTTAATAATGGTTATGACCGCAACTGTTATCGAATCCCTTTTTACATTTAAGTAATATAAGTTTGAACTCATTACTCTTCTCCAAACTTGCAATTTTCAATATGCTCTTTATTGTTAGTTGCAGGAGTTCTTGTAAATTTATCCAAGCCCTAACTTCACCAGCGATAATATTATTAGAAAGTAGGGAATTTTTCGTAAAAGTTAATGAATAGAAGCTAGGAAAGCAGTCCTTATGCAAACCATACCGTATTTTCTAGCGGAAATAGATAAATCCATGCATAAAGCTAGAGCTGGAAAAGGACTTATCGATTTCGTTCTTCGACCAAAGATTGTCCAGACATCTCTGCAGCAAAACTTAATTCAACAGATGAAGTGTTCACAACAAGATCCTTTACTTACTTTTTTTTCTGGTTTTATTGGAAGATTCTTCGAAAAGGGTTTCCGTTCTTCCGCGTGTTCTGGTTGGTCCTGGTTTGACTGCACTGATTTCGGGAATAGTTGGGGCAATTGAAGTTCCTGCTAAATCCAAGAGGCATATATTACGCCTCTTTTTGACCTCATTCAATTTTTAATTGAATTTGGAGCAAAATAACCGACTAATTGTAGATGTTTTTATTTCCAAAAGGTGGTTAGACTCTTCCACGTCCTTAAACGAATGTAGTTTATAAGTGACTACAGCTATTTGATCTGATTTTTTGTGGGAAAAATATATTTCAGCAAACTGGCCATTGGCCTAATTTTTGCTTTTTCAATAAAAAAAAAAATAATAAAACAGTCCCGGCGCAGGCAGGCGCAGTTAAAATTCATGGCAAATTAAAGTCTATATACCAAGCAACAAGAATATGCAAAAACTACAAAAGGATATTTGAGGATTTTTTTAAATGCCTCTTCAAAGTTTGAATAATTTTCAAACTGGCCAACGAAACTTTACACGCATGGAATGAATATAATAAGTGCTCAGCTTACCAATTAAAGTGGTATATTTTAAAATAGATATCTTGAACTGTATATTGCATCGTTAACAATAGTTATTTTTTATCCAATGAGATGTGAATGGAACAAAATATAATTTGCGGCTAATATAATATAAATCGCAAAACGAAAATACTCCTAAAGTTTTTCGATTGTGTTGACTTAAACGAATATGTAAACAAGGAAATAATCATACTAATCAGCTGCCTAAGGTATATTTAAGAATATCAAAAGGTAAAAAGCTGGATAAAAAATACTTGGATTTGTGATTTTCATCCATTGGCGAAGCTCTGTGCGCCGTATTAATATATATTCCACAAAGAGCTCCCTCTTTATAGATTTCCAATAATCTATGAAGCGCCTGAGATGTTGATGGGAACATCTTTCTTATGTGGAGTATTCATTGAAGTGTTGTCTGCTTCAATAGTGGTAGTTTTTTGAATCATTGGCATGTCAATATTTTCATTAGCGCACGGCTCTTTAATTTGTGTATATATTTCTAAGGTAAAGTTCTATAAATAAGTTATTTTAAAAAAAGGGCTCTAGTCGATGAAAAAAATAAAAGTTTGTTCCAGTTGTCATGATTCGTTGCAGCTTTTTGTAATTATTTTAAAATTTACATGCCGTAAAATTCAGAGAAATATGAACCATTTAACCGATTCTGTCATATTCTGAAAAGAAAAAAATAAGACGTAGAGAAACAAGGAAACAGCAGAACTTTGAAGGAAAGAAAATAGAAATAAATTAAAAAGTTATTTTAAATTGGATGAATTATGATCGACCTTGCTTCATAAAAATATAAGATTGATCCGGGGCCAGGGAGGAACAGCTCTTTCCATCCACAATCTATTTCTATTCCCAATCCTGTCTCCAATATAATCTCACGGCATTTTCAAATAGTTTGCTTCTTGCCTTTCCTAAAATTTATCGATTGGTTTAGTAGATATAATTAGAGAATTGAAGCCAAGCCCATCGTCAAGAACCGCTACAAACTTGGCAGTCTAACTACAAAAATATTCAACTTCAAGGCTCCCTTCACTAATCATGAGTCATTAGTACTAGAACCTTTTCAGAATAACTTTAAGAGTAAACGCTTGATTATTGGTTATTATTTTACCTTAGGTTTATATATATATATATATATATATATATATATATATATATATATATATATATATATATATATATATATATATATATATATATATATGAGTGTGAAAGAACTTCGTAACCCAGCTGGCCTTGTTTGTTCCCTGCCTGTCGGAGTTATCGAGGTCTAGTTCCTTCACCAAGATGTGGATGTAACGGCTAAAAGCAGAAATGAATTATTCCTGCCATTGACCATAGATAACTCAATAATTATTTGGTATGTATCATGTTACAAGTGGTTACAACACCCTTCCCTGAACTCCGTGGTAATGTTTCTTGCAACTTGGGCTTTGGAGTGTCCAAGTTTGATCTCATAAATAATTACTTACTAAGTACTCCTCCCAAGTACAACATTTCTATTTATTGTTCATTCAATTTCATTTTTACATAATTCGTCTTTTGGGTTGAGCTGTGGATTGTACTCGACCACTATAATATATATTAGTACAGTAGAGTAAAAGAACATACGGCCGTTAAGGTGGCTACCCTTGAACTCGAGAACCGTAAAGTAAAAGCCCTCCTAGAAAGTCGTTCAAAACATTATAGTCACTGGCAGCTTATTGTTATTATTAGATTTATAATATAAAGTTACTATTATATTACTTTTTTTTATATCCTTATTAATTTTGTACCTTTATATTAATTTTCTTTTTTAAGAGATATTGTCTTATTATAATTTATTTGAATAACATGTAAATAAGGAAGGAATATGTTCTACTTTTATTTTAAACAAAAAAGTAATTATCATATAAATAAAGATAGGAATTTAAGGAATTTCATCACTAGGACGCAATTTTATCGACAAATTTTCGTCATGCATTTGCTTGTTCATCATTGTAAAACTATTTCTTTAATCAGTTTAAAAAAAATATCTATTCATTTCACTGAAGTTACATATTTTAATTTAAAAAAAAAAAATGAAATAAAAAATTATAATATATTCTATAAGTACAAAAGAAAAGAAAAATATTTCATTCTAATTTAAAATTACAAAGTTTTCGTTATTTACCAAAGCAGGCTGGTTTATAGTTAAAATATTTCATAGTAGTAGTCTAAGAAATCTGTGTTCACAATCTGAATAAATTGTTGGAAAAAGAAACAAGTTAATGTTATAACAGAAACTTGGCACGTCCTGGCTAACGTATATCGTAAGTGAATATATATATATATATATGTATATATTTGGTCACTAGAAAAGATCTCATTAAAAATTAAAAGAAGACAACCACTATTAGAATCAATGACATTCATGATTGATAACTCCAAGTGATTGAATAAAAGGAAGAAGATGAGACTCTTCAAGTCGATGAATGGCTCGAGTCAGTTGTCTTTATCATATTTTTATTTATTTTACTTTTTGTCAGATATTTCGCTGATTGTCACCTTAGTATTATGTCAGCTGTGGATGAATAAATAAAGTTGAAAATAAAAAAGAAATAATAAAAAAGCTTTTAATTTCTGTGTTACATATCTCAGCAACTATAGTAACATTTGTCGGTTATTATTTTCAACGGCTGGTATACCTGCTTGTAACTCCATTCCCTCTTTACCTTATGCAATTTTAAGATCATTTTTCAAAAGATTTTTTTTATTTATGAGAAGGGTTTGGAAGGAAGGTTTGAGTTGTGTTTTGATGTTGATTCTATTTAGGGGATGTTACTCCCCGAGACTGATTCAGCGGACACTAAAATAGCTCCACCATTTACTATCCTCTGACCTAATCCACTTTGGTTTAGTGATGCTCCCGTTTGTTATCTCCCACATCACATCCCTCTGGGCCAATTAAATTTTATATATACACATTCCCATTCTTCTGATATATGATGGCACAGGCTCCATGACAAAGAATATCCTTAACCATAGCTTATTCTGGAGGAGGTAGGGTAGGGTACAGTTGGTAGGGAAAAGGATTCTTAGCTTGCTAACCCAAGTTCGAGTCCGGCCGCGGCAAATTATTTATTTTGTTTTATCTCTCAGCAGGGAGAGGATAATGAGGCTGTAAATAAAGAAAGAGCCTGCCCCTCACCCGGTTTATGTGATAACTAAATTATACGACAAAATATGTCTGAATGGGGAGAGAATCATTAATTTTTAACTTGAACTGACGAACCAAATAAATAAAGTTTTAGCTAAGTTAACTAAAGGCTAAGTTAACGCATCAATAATTGTTTTCAAATAGTTAAATAAATGTATTAGCTCATTTAAATTTTGTTTATTTTTTAAATCGGCAATCTTTTACGAATGGATCTAAATATGTTCTTATGATAAATGAAATATTTTTAATTTATTGCAAAGTATTTGTTATAGTAATTAACTAGCCACTATTATAGCACTACACTATAATAGTATTATTATTTATACATATCGATATTTTTTAGGCTAAACGCAAAAACAACAATATGTATGCATCACGTTTACAGGTTACAAAGAACAAACAAACTTAAAAATATTAAACGAATGCATATATTTTACAAAACGTAATTAAACCACTACAAAGTTCAAAACTCTGTTTACATTCAAATTTAAAATGGATTGCATTCTATACAAATTTGATGAGACAATATGGGATTCCCATTTAACAATAAACAAGAGACTTCCTATCTTCTTATCTAAGATTTCTTCAGAACTGAATTCTGACTGACTCTTGCTAACTGGAAGGTAACAATAGAAGAACACTACAAAGCACAATATAAGTTGTCAGGTGTTGTAATTAGTTTTAAATTATAAAATGATATAAATATTAATATGAAGGGAGGCTGGCTACCGCTCCCCGCTCCCGCTCTTTTCTCTCTTTACTTTATTACTTTTTTATTTTATTTTATATTTTCACCCCATCCGATCAACAAATTAATGTTAAAATCATCACATTATACACTAAATTACCTAAAAGGATGAATTAAACTTAAATTTGCTTAATAACGAGGCTAATTTCCATTCTAACAATGTAGCATTAGTAATAATTGAACCAAATGGATCATTTCTAGATCCTTACGAACCATGGATCGAGAGGTACCTAACCCACTCGCTGGAGGGTTCGATGCCGGTAGTGGATCGTGAGAAGATAAAGAAGTGGTCAGTAAGACCCCCGAGAAGATTGCAATGGTCTCCGCTTCCGCCTCCCTCGGCTATCAAGGCGGCTGTGAGATCTTCTCCAGGTAGAAGTAGCATGGAACTGGCTTCTGGATAGGTCCACCAATCCATTAGTTCCAAGCATGTGAATGGGATGTCTGTCAGGTGTGCTTCCATGTATAAAATTGAATAATTTGTTAAAAATTGTCACAAGTGAATTTTTATTGTCTCTGTTCAATACTTCCATGATCTTGTGCTCCGAGTCTTGCTATCAATCAAAAGCATATTTATTGTATCGTTTGGACATTCACTTCCTTTGCCTGACTCAAATAACTAATTGACTCATTGTCGAACCTGGCTGTAACGTGTTTTCTTGTTACTCTGCCAATAATATAGCTCTTGTGCCAAACAAAACATATTATTTTAGGTTGATTGTAAAATTGACTGCTAGTAAGAAAATTCTTTTTCTCCCCATACAATGCTAGCTTTAACTTAGATATTTACAAGTTGACACTATTAATTGAATTCCTATTATCGATTCATTCGTAGCAATTAAACATTTATATATACTGTAATTATGGTGTTAAATTAAATAATTTTGAAAAGGATGGTGGCTGTTGACTTTTAGCGATGGTTACCTCCATCCATTGTTCATTCATCATCCAAAAAGTAATGTCCACATTCTTATTCATATATATTGTTCAGAATAGTATCAGCATCGAGAATCGATGATCCAAAGTGGATTCGTATGTATCGATTGATGCTACTGAATAGCTCCACATTCTAAAAATAGGAAAAATATCAATAATAATAAAATAAACAAAACAGGCATTAGATATTTTCCTTCAATAATTAAAAAAAAAAAAAAAACCTTAGTAATATATATATGACATTAAGGACAGTAAAAAGTTCAAGATTTCTATAGCAAAACAAAAATTTGAATGTCACCCACAGAGAACCACGGGAAGAACATGGACAACAGAGCGCAACCAAAAGCATAATGAATTAATGAAGAGAATTTGGGAAGAACGAAGGAAAAATAGGGAAAAGTAACCATCATAGATGTCAAGTTCCAACGCTCTCTCAACAGGGATGTAACGATAATAATAATATATATATACGAGTTCTGTTCAACAGAAAAAGTGAATTTTGAATTTTCGCGGGCTGTGTACATTCGTTTATCGAAATGTTTTTTTTGTTATGTTGGTACACATGTGTCATATGTTGGCATTATCAGCCAATTTGGATTAGTAATTTTTTGTTGACATCTGAAAAGGTTAGTCATCTTTTCGGTGTTCTTCGATTTTTGACTTTCGTATGGTTAATAAGGAATACTAAAATGAAGTTATGCAGCCTTTGCGTGACGATACGATACGGCTCAAACGATCGGAATTGTGAAAAAAAATCATGGAACCTGCATCACGATAATGCACCAGCTCACACATCAATGCTTGTTCATGATTTTTTGGCCAAAAACAAGACTCTAATCATGCCTCAACAACCTTATTCACCGGATTTGGCTCCCTGCGACTTCTTCCTATTCCTATTAAACTGAAGAAACCAATGAAAGGGAAGCGTTTTGCCACAATTGATGAGATAAAGTCAGAATCGAAGAACACCGAAAAGATGACTAACCTTTTCTCTTGTCAACAACAAACTACTAATCCAAATTGGCTGATAATGCCAACATATGACTAACAAATATGTACCATAGCCTGCCAAAATTCAAAATTCACCTTTTCTTTTAAACAGACCTTCTATATATATATATATATATATATATATATATATATATATATATATATATATATATATATATATATATATATATATATATATATATATATATATATATATATATATATATATATATATATATATATATATATATATATATATATATATATATATATATATTAAACTATGAAATAATTCTTGATTATTAAATATTATTAAAATATTTAAATAAAATATTTAAAATTTTTATTAAATATTATTAAAATATTTAATAATCAAGAATTATTTCATAGTTTAATATATATATGACAGCTCGTCAATAGATCCGTTTAAAGTAATGTTCAAATTTGAACATTCATCCCCGAATTGTACATCGCAATTGCGAGTGCCCGTGGGTATGGATCAGTGAAGAGAGAAGATTTCCCTGGTACGGATACGAGCTCGGTGGCCTGGTGGATAAGGCTCCATGCTAGAGAGGTGGAGACTTGGGTTCGAATCCCAACCGGGGTCAAATCTTTTCTCTTCAAAAAAAAAAAAAAAAAAAAAAAAAATATATATATATATATATATATATATATATATTTTATATATATATTAATATATATATATATATATATATATATATATTATTTTTGACATATACATGGGAGTCTTTAAAAATTTTAATGCGTATATATCTTGTATAAGTTTTAAATATTATATTTTATTTCTGTAACTTTTGATATTTTTAATTTTCGCTGCCACTGTGATCGGCATCATATGATTTTTGTCGATATTGAACAGCTGTTTTCCTCTGCTTACTTTATAATCAATCTCCTGAACATATTACCGCTAAAATTATGGCAGCTCAAGAATTGATAAATTTCACTTTATATTTTTACTATGGTTAGGTAATTAATGTCTTCTTTTTAATGCCTATAATGATATTGCTACTATATTACTACTATATATATATATATATATATATATATATATATATATATATATATATATATATTAGTAATATATATATATATATATATATATATATATATATATATATATATATATATATATATATATATATATATACAGGGTGAGTATCTCTTAGCGTAAAAAAAAAAATTGGGTGAAACTAGATCAAAAGTGTAGCCAAATGCCGCAGACCTCACCTTTCTATTCCAATCCGTTGCAGATATATGGTAAATAAACGATTTTTTGGAGGAAAGCATGTTTTTTTTACGATAAAAGCTGTAATATCTCCATTTTGTTTAAATATTTTTCAAATATTGATCACATTTTCGGATTTAGCAATAAATTTCCTATAAGATCGGAGTAATTTAACCTTGAATTTTACAAACTTGGGACCTAAAAAATATCTTTATCTTCACCTAATTTAGGGAAGTTACAATTTCTTATAATACTTCAGCGCTCACTGCTTTTCATAAAAACAATCCACAAAACTGCAAAGCTCTCAAAAACTTACAAATTTAATAAGCTTTCAAATGATATGTTAAAAGTAATGATTTTGTTTTAATTTCATGGAGAAATTTACTTTTGAAACCGAAAAAACATGGTGTTCTCATTTAGCATACAAATCAGGTACTTTGGTAAATAAGACATTATGATAATCGCTTGATGAAAATCTGTATTTTAAATAAAAGAAACACTTCATTAGAATAAAAAGCAAAGAAAAAATTTGTTAATTTGAAAATAAAAGAATCACTGTCAATAAAGCGCCGCCAGAGTCCGTTATTTTATTAAATTTTCAAAATGTCCTCCATTATTTCGAATGCAGCTTCTTGCTCTCTTTCTCACAGCCCCTACGGTCACTGCTAAAGTCAGACGCTGTTGCAATTTGGCTCCGGCCTCCAGAATTCTCGTCTTTAGGACCTCAATGCTGGTCACTTCTCTGGCATATACCTCGCTTTTTATGTAGCCCCACACATAAAAGTCCATTGGAGCTAAGTCAGGTGACCTAGCTGGCCAATGTATCACACCATTTCTACCTATCCAGGTCGAATATCGTTGGTTCAGCCATTCCCGTACTGCTGCCGAATGATGTGGAGGAGCACCATCGTGTTGGAATATTATGTTTTGCTGAACATCAAGTGGAATGTCGTGAATAAGTTGTGGTGGTAGCCCTTGTACTTGTGTGAAATGATATGGGTGAAAATGTTCTCGGTGCAAAATGTTGATAACTGACCTTTGGGAGATACCAATTTCACGGGCCAAGTCTCTTGATGAAACACTGGGATTTTCATTTACTATATCAATAATTTCCTCTTCGAGTTCAACATCATGAGGAACTTGTCCCAATTCTTGACGTAACTTATGAACGGAACCTGTTTCAGATAAACGTTGATGAGTTCGTGAAAACACTATCGTAGAGGGGAGGCGCCTATCTGGAAACCTAAGTTGGTACTCCCGCCGCGCTGCACTCGCGTTTCCATTACAAAAACCATACAAAAAATGTATGTCAGCGTACTCACCATTTGTGAACGTTGCCATCTTCGCAGGTGTATTGCCAAACAGAAAAAAATAATCCCAATAAATAAAATGGGCCCTCAAGCTAAGGATAAGCAATATTAGCAAGGGTCTTTCTAATGATAGTGACACTTTTATCTCTGTAGCTTCTTAATTTCCAAATCAAACTTTCAATCATTATATCAAAATAAAAATAAAATAATAAACAATAATCCCCTCCCATTTCAAAATAAACAGGAAAATAACTATGAAATAGCGATAATGTGCTTAGTACTGAGAGAGGTCAAAGTCGCTGTTGTTATTATGAATACCTGAACTGGCCTAAAATTTATGTCAATAAATATTATATTTTTTCTTTGCTTTTTATTCTAATGAAGTGTTTCTTTTATTTAAAATACAGATTTTCATCAAGCGATTATCATAATGTCTTATTTACCAAAGTACCTGATTTGTATGCTAAATGAGAACACCATGTTTTTTCGGTTTCAAAAGTAAATTTCTCCATGAAATTAAAACAAAATCATTACGTTTAACATATCATTTGAAAGCTTATTAAATTTGTAAGTTTTTGAGAGCTTTGCAGTTTTGTGGATTGTTTTTATGAAAAGCAGTGCGCGCTGAAGTATTATAAGAAATTGTAACTTCCCTAAATTAGGTGAAGATAAAGATATTTTTTAGGTCCCAAGTTTGTAAAATTCAAGGTTAAATTACTCCGATCTTATAGGAAATTTATTGCTAAATCCGAAAATGTGATCAATATTTGAAAAATATTTAAACAAAATGGAGATATTACAGCTTTTATCGTAAAAAACATGCTTTCCTCCAAAAAATCGTTTATTTACCATATATCTGCAACGGATTGGAATAGAAAGGTGAGGTCTGCGGCATTTGGCTACACTTTTGATCTAGTTTCACCCAATTTTTTTTTTTACGCTAAGAGATACTCACCCTGTATATATTGCTACTGCTCGTGTTCTGTTGAGGTAAACATTTTACTATAGAAGGAGCAGTTATATGTGGAATTAATAAATAACAACCCTTATATGTAAAATTTTATCAAAATCAAAAAATATTGATTTTTACCCCTTTCGAGGACGTTAAAATTTTGAAGTTGAGATTTCATCAACAACTTCTAACAGCAATAAACACTGCTGTGTACAACCGATTACAACAGTAATAGCATCACAAGAATCAGCGTACATTCTGCTTTTAATCCATGCATAAAACATTAGGTTTACTACAGATTTTAGGACAAAAACTGATTTGAGGTCAGTTTTTCATGAAAAAATGTTTCCACAGTCCTACAGCGGATTTCATTGTTGCAGGACTGATATGCTATATTAAGAAGTCTAGAATGTTTGTAGATCTCAAGATGAAGGTCTAACATTTGAGATATAATAGTTCTATATTAAACTAACTATCATAGAACTCTAACTGTAACTGTAACTGTATTATATTTTCTTCTAATTCTAATTCTACATTATTCGTTGTCCATTGTATTGCATCTCCTTAAAACAATCTCCTTTCATAAAGCTCCTTCAATCGTTTTTTCCGAATGCAATTTATTCGTCCACCGCCATCTTCATTCTTTGGTTAACCATTTTATATATTCTTCGATCATCTAGACTCTTTATAACTTTATTATGTACAATATATTACGTATTAGGACTCCACAAGTAGGTTTTATGTTTGTTAAATTGTAACGTATTAATTAACTTAGAGGCTATGAATTTGAAATGCTATGAATCCCATTCCAAATAGTTTAGTTTTTTTTTGTTTTTTTAGTTTAATAAAAGAAAAGCGTGAAAATACGTATTTAGGTGACTCAGTGGTGACTAAATCTGAATTTAGCCAGCACCTCCTCATACTGTATTCCTGATAAAGAAGGGTGCCGAAAGGTGGGGATAAAAGTGGGGGGATCCGAACCCCCCTCTTTTATTACCCTCATCTTCAAGAAAATTAGCAGCAATTTTCTTGGCGGTACAACTCAATTTGTAGTGTGTGCCCGGCGCTGTTGGAATCAGCTCAGTTGACGAGTAAGTCGCTATATATTCTACTTTATATTGTTACAATCAACATGTAATGTTAAAAATATAACTTGGGATTTATCAATCATAAATAGTATTCTTAATAATTCAATGAATCATTATTAACTTATGGCATCAATATTAGATGAAGATAACATACGAATCAAATTTCATGATCTTATACTACCTAGCTCAACATCATCATGGCTTGACCATTTAGGTTTTCAATATAAAAACAAAAAATAAAATAAATAAATAGAAGAATGACTTGTGCTTCGTAGGCGTTTGTTCAGTTCTTATAAGTATGAGACTTCACAAAAGTTTAAAATGCGCTAATTTAATTTCTTGAAGACCAATAGCTCAATGAATTATCAATCTTTAAATCATGAAGGACAATTTAATATCCTTAGCGTGTTTACACGGAAGTCCATGAAATCTAAGATAAGTCTGTAAAACTTTCAAACTACATAACTTTAAATGGTCAAACACGACCAGTAAATACGAGATTATTTCTTATTACGAAAACGACTTAGGTTCACAACTGTGTTCATAATTTGGCTAATGCATCGTGTATAATGTAACTACGCCGTACATCATGTAACTAAGTCATAGGTAATATGATCGGCCAGATAGAAAGTCTCAAGATTCGTGAAATAGCTAACGGAAGTCAGACATCTTACTTGTTAACCGCTTCTTATTTGTTAGCTGGGGCCAAGGGGCTAATTGTAAGTATATTTAGTTGCTTACATTAACTAGCTCAAGTTCATACTAAATGTCTCTCATATTTCAGATATGAGATATGAGACCCTGGTTTGGACTGTAGTGTAGTAATTAAAAAAAAAAAAAAAATCTGTGTTAAGTAAAATGAAGGGACGACTGAAAGTCAATTTTTGTCGAGTTAAGATGGCCGTGCAAACATAGGACTTATGGCTGAAAGAATGGACATAATAATAGGATTGAGATAAGACAGAATATAGTTGTAAAGTTGTTAAGGACTAAATATAAATAAATAGGAAATCAAGAAGGACGATCAACAATTATTTCGATGAAAAAGGTGACATCGATGTCAATATCATCACACTTCAAATGCTTTGAAACCAAAAGCAATGAGTTTTGGTAAACATTTATTAATTTACAACCATCTTGTTTCTTGCGAAAGTAAATAAACCATCAAATTCGCCAAAGCTCTGATTATCCACGGTATTGGGTAACACTAAAACTTAATTGTTAAATTTAAATTTCTTCACTTGAATATCAATAATTCCACACTTGGCATCGATATGAAAAAAAAAAAAGAAAAGAAATATGAAAAAGCCTAAAACATCGATAGCGGTAAATATAAATCGATACTATTTTCTTAAATTTCCCGCGAAATGGATATCAAGCTACATTTGAGCTCGAAATAAACACGATCCTCCCTCCCCCTCCTGACCTTGGATGTGAAACACAATACTGTGGATTCTATTCCCCTCCCCAACCCCCGAATATTTTAGGATCAAATTATAT
The DNA here is from genome assembly GCA_003667255.2 of Euschistus heros. Lineage (NCBI taxonomy): Eukaryota > Metazoa > Arthropoda > Insecta > Hemiptera > Pentatomidae > Euschistus > Euschistus heros. The sequence continues at coordinate 635,908 of RCWM02000063.1, forward strand.
TAAATCGTTCTCATATCAGAATTTTGCTTCACAATAACAGTTTTGTTTCGAATTATTGTGAGAGAAAACTAATTATCATTAATGGAACGTATAATCGAATGTTTTAAATAAATAATGTCATATGTGGAAATGTTAACATAGGATATCTGAATATACATTTTATAATGAAGGATTTCGAAGTTATTTTTATGTTTAAAAATGTAAATAACAATATAGGAACATGTTTTATCAATGCCTAATGATAAATGGTATTTTTATCTTCGTCAGTAAAAAGTTCCCAAAATTAAAAAAATAATTTTTTTTTTTTTAACTTTTTTTTTTATAATTCTTTATTATAATTTTTTCTATATTTAGCAACGTAAGGATTTCTTACATTTTAGCGGAATTTCTATGTTGTGAGGTAATGGACCAGTAGTAGCCATATTATTATATATAATAAAGTTGTTATAAGTCAGCTAGGCTTTTAATCAGATTCAGACTTACGAGTAGCCTTAGGATTTTCATTCATAGGATATGAGGATTTTGAGAGGAATGTTTTGCTATAGCTTTTATTTTCGCACCCAATATGTGTTTGGGTCGCTGAACACGAATTTGAAGTTCGTGTGCAAACATTTGGCCCAGAACTTTGTTTTTTTGGCACAGTTTGACCAAATTTTGGAACTTTTCTGTTTTTTCAACTAGATCTTGAAACGTTTAATTTTAGAGATATAGTAAAAAAAAAAAAAAAAAAAGAAAGAAAAAGAAAAAAAAAAAAGGTGTCAAAAATGGCCAAAAGACAAAGTTGGAGACAAAATATTCACTTCTATTGTATATCGACCAGCTACTACAGTGGATGAAGGACCTTTCCACCTTGGTGATGTCCCCTTCCACATCATCCATCCATCTTTACCTCGGCCTGCCTCTTCTCCTTGTTCCTCCTCCCGCTCCCGTCCACATTTCCCTTGACAGCCTTTGAGGTTCCATTCTCTTTAAATGACGCAAACATCGCAACCTCTCTTTTTCACAACAGTGACAACATCCGCCTCATCATAGATATCCCTGAGCTCTGCATTGCCTCTGATGCGCCACCTTTGGTTCCCTTTGATTGAACAATATATCTTTTCAAGAACTCTCCTTTCCCATACTAGTAGAGACTTCTGATATTCCTTTTTTAGAACCCATGTTTCGCTACCATATGTCACTACTGGTCTTATTACAGTTTTTTATATGGTTACTTTTGCACGTCTGGAGAGGCTTTTAAACCGTTGAGCTTTCTCCATAGCATAGAAACACCTTGTTCCAGCGGCTATTCTGGCTTTAATGTCAGCTCCTACATCATTATTCTCGGTTACTATGCCCCCCAGGTACTTAAATTCTTTACAGACAGGAAACATGTACTCTCCTATTGTTATATATTCCCCACTATAATTTGGGTTGCTGGAGGTTACCATAAATTTAGTTTTGATGTATTGATCTCAAGCTCTATCCTCTTTGCTGCTTCGCTGATTTCATTAAATACATCGACTAACGCAGATAACGTTCTTGCAGAGATCACCACGTCATTTGTATAAATATAGGACCATGGAAAATATAGGACCCAAAACACGAAGGGTGAGAAAATCAAAACTATAGCCAAACTTTGTTCTGAGACCCAATGTTTTTGCTAATATACCTCGCCTAAAGTAAATGTATGTTGATATCGTAAAGGAGCACTTCATGGATCTTAATACCATGGGAGCCACCACCTGTGTAATTGCAAATGGCGTTTGTGCTTATCGACTGTTGTGACATTATCGAATGTTGTTAAACATCATCGTTGAGACAGGCACAAATCTTGATTTTTTTTTTTTTTTGGACGGTGGTAAGAGAGTCTGGGTTGTAATACACAATTATGTACCATAGTTTACAATAAATTGAATTTCATAAATTTCCGAGTGTCCACTATTAGTGAATATTCGATGTTTAGGAAAAAGTAAAAAATATTTGTCCATTAATGTTTTACTAACCATAAATTGGAAAATTTTTATTGGCATGCACTTGATAAATAAGAAATGTCACAAGTACCAACCAGGAGGGGGGGGGGGGGGAGCTTGTCACACCGAAAACGAAGCAAATTTCCCTATTCCACTAGATTCCACTGTCGGGTATTTACCTATAATAGCCTAATTTCAGTCAAATTATTTTTGTTTTAGTTTTCTTATTGAGTAGTATGCTATGGCTACATATTGATTTGTTATTCATTGACTGTAATTTTAATTTTTAATCAATTTTTTATCAGACAATTTTATGTTTATTTTTCATTTATTAATCGAAAAATGTCTCATTGCCATAATGGGAATCGTTATTTTTAAAAATTGCGATATTGTAGGCAGTAATACTATAAAAAAAAAAACAAAAAAAAAAAACATTCATCAATAGATTACTAGCCATTACCAATTATAGAAAATGCATTAATCACTTTTCTGGACCGGCTGGGATGACGGACCAGCAATTGATTTGAAGCCATTTCATTACTTTCACTCCTCCATAACTATGACTTTTATTCCTCTTTGGACACTCATGGAGTAGTAATTATAGTGGATCAAAGAATTTCATCCTTCATTACTCATTTCTAATGATCCATCAAACACAATAATAGGCCTGTGTAGAGGGAGAGTACTCAAGACCTCTTGAATTATCAGCCCACCTGGATCTCTGTGCCCTTCCCCATAAAACTGCTCCATTTGACGAATCCTTCATTATTTGTCTTGCTCCTATGGGATTCCTCTCCTCATTGGTTCCTAAAACTCCCTTTGTTCATTTAAATCTCATCCCTTTTGTTCATATACATTCTTCCCAAGATTCAATAGTGGATTTATTTTTTATTATTTATTAATTTTTATGTCTTAATTTTTCTTTCATTACATCTTAACATCAATAGCAAACTATCAGTTGGTGACATAAAAATTGAGGAGGTAACAACGAATTGTAATTTGCCTTCGCCCTATATATTGTTTATTCACAGCCCATGTAAACACAGGTGGGAAAACTCGGTTCCTACGTTAACTGGATTTGTTTGGATAAAATAAATTGGTATATGAGCTTTGAAAGTAAGTCTCGCTCAGGGTGATAGGAATGGGTCTAAATTTTCAGAATAAACCCAATAGAAACAAAAATGAAAAAAAAAAAGTTAACTTGGAATAATATATTGATAAAATTTTCCTTCAAGCGAATTTGACATTAAGAGATAAATTGGTCCAGTTTGGCTGTAGCCTTAATATAACTTGTGGTGTTTAGTATAAAAAAAAATTTCTATCCTCAATGAGGCTAAGGAACTATGTTTCTTGGAGAGATAATGCATAAGGCAAAGGGAAGAAATTTCAATGTAGGAAGAGATGGTGCAGTGCGGATTGGGATAGATTTATTAAATGTCCTATAGAAAGGGCTATATAGAGGTAAGGCTGGGAGACAGGATTGCAGAAGTGAAATTCGGATTTGAACTGAAGGAGTTGGAGGAGGTATGGAGGTTATTGGGAACGGATAATAAAATATAGTCATGAAGCTGGAAAATACTTGCAAGTTGGGAAAAAGGTGAGTAAAATGTTGATGGAAAAAGTACAAAATTTAACGCTAGTTCAATTTATAACCTGAAACTTTATTTTTCCCTTTCCAATTATATGTTAAGTTTTGGGAATTTTCCGCGAGTGATAAGGCCAGACAACAATGTGTCTTACCTGGACGAAAGCCAGAAATCTGAAATATACAAATTAGCAAGACTTTTAAAGAAGGCTACAACATTTTTAGTGGAGGGGGAGGGGTATTTGTTTTACGCAGGAGCGAAACTTGATAAGCTCCAAGGAAATATATCGCGATCCGGACATCTTGAAATAGGTTGCGCTGAGAGCGATGTAAGGTGAGGAACCTAACCTAAGAAATGCCATCCCAAGGAACCAACTCTATTGGCAATGTTCCACCAATGGGTTGTAGGGACCGCTCTGGATTACAGGATTCCACTGCAATCGCTAAGTCTATATTTACCTGCCTCTCGCATCACAAGCCAACTGTCTACCTCGTCCAATCTTAAAACGCTTAAACCCTCTTAAATTCATGTCAAACAATTTTTAAAATTCTTAAATATTTTTCAGGTCTAAAACGAGTAGCTTGGCCACCACCACCCGAAGAAGACGAAAATAATTCAGCTGTTTTTCAAGATCCGGTCTACTCTCAAGTAAGTAACCATACACCTTACAACGAGCTAATTAAAACCAATAAATATTAGTTCATTACAAAACAGCTGATTTACCCCATAAATTTCGACATGTTACGCAATTTTCCATAAATAATTTCACCTGGACATTATCCTTTTGTCCAGCTGCAAAATATAATATTTTCAGTAGGCGCCATTTTGTCAAATGTAATAATAACATATTTTTAGAGGTAAAGATTATTCCAAGACAATAAAGCTCAGAATGGTTAAAACTGCTCAAAATCTTTTAGCGATCAATTTGACGATTATATATATATATATATAGTTTTTATTTATTTTTTATTTAGTAAAGGATGGAAATTATATATATATATATATATATATATATATATATATATATATATATATATATATATATATATATATATTTCCATCCTTTACTAAATAAAAAATAAATAAAAACTTACAATTGGTTGGGCATTGAAATACTATACAAGAAAATATGAAACCGAAAAAAACAAAAACAGTCGCGTAGCCAGAAAGCAAAAGATGGAATATTAGGCCATTTCTTTTTCCTTATTTTTTTCTGAAAATATAGGTTTCTTTATGACCTATACGGAATACCTCAAAATTTGGTGTATAAAAATTTCAAAATAGATTTAACAACAAACTGGTGCTATCTTCAGTATTTCAAAATTATCTCTTGGTGACAATGCTGGGATAAATAATTTAAAAATTATTTAAAGCGCAATAAATAATTTACATCAATGTAGCTTAATAATGTTTTGAGGATTATATGGATACCATTGAATGTACATATTCACAAATCTATTTTGGTGAGGTTAGGTTATATCAATCTTTTAACTTCTTTTTGCTTTGCTTGACATTAATAACTTTACATTTTGCTTGCACCCTAGCTTACAAAAAAAGTCATAAAATCTTTAAAATTGTTCAATGATGAACTAACACAAATGGGATTTCGTTATTTATAGAACAAATTTTCCTCTGAAATATAAAAAATAACTAAGGCCATACTGTTTTTGAATAACCCAAAACAAACAGAGAAATGCTATATTATTGGCCAAAGCAAAGAAGGCCTTATGCCTTGTTTCTTTTTTTAAATCACAGGATATTAAAAATTTGATCTTGTTTTGTTAACTACAATATTACAATCTCTGACAAAATAATATATAAATAATTTAAAAGATTATTCTTTTTAAAAGATTTTTCTTTTCATGAATCTTTAATATAAAGGAGGGGAGGCAACTTCATTAGCTAATAAACATCAGAGCAAGAGCGAGCAGGAATGTTACGAAAATATATTAAATAGAGATGTATATATATAATAATTTAATTTATTACATTATTGTCAATTATTTTATAGAAACAAAAATCTTAAGAAAACAAACAATAAGGATACTAAATAAATAAAATAACAAAAAGAAAAAGAATAAGAATTAAATTTAAAAAAAAAAAAATGTGTATGCTCTATGTGTGTGTATATATATATATATATATATATATATATATCCATATTAAAAAAAAAAATCTTAATCTAATAAAAAGAACACTATAAAAAAAGATAACACTATATCTTCAATTACTAGTTTAAAACCAAAACTAATAGATTAGAAAGAAGAATTGGTATCACAACCTCGGGTATGGTCTTAATCGCATTCCTATTTTATATTTAAAATATGACAAACTTTCCCATTTATCAAGCTAAAAGCATGTTTACGTTAAAAATAAACAAAGTACTAAACATAATAAATACAACAAATGTAGTTCAATACCTTGTAGGCAAGCCTTTATTTTCAACCACTTCTTTTAGTCTGTTTTGAATGGAGTTGAAAAATTTTTTGGTTAATCTTGTTCCATTCTTTTGAGGAACTATTTTTTTTAAATTCTTCTGTGCTAGAAATCTTATGCTTTCTTTTTCTTTTTCTTTATCCCTCCAATTTTGCCCACATGTTCTTTTAACATTGTATGTGCCCCCATTATTGAAAAAAGATCAAAAGCAGATTTTGTTCATCTCACTTTGAAAAGAACCAAACACTGTCGACACAATTTAACTAATGTGAAATAGTTTAAGGTTAACAAATATTGGAGAAAATAATAAAACAATACAAGAAAGTTTACCATTTTTACTGTGAGATAAGTAATCGTAAACAAATATGTTTTATTTTTATTATTAAATCCTTGTTTATTTTTATGTTTATATACAAAGTACACACTACTAGGATGTTTAATGATTACAATAAATAATTGTTTTTAATGTAATATAATTTGAACTATTTATTTAGTTAAAGACATTTATAAATATCCGGGTATATTATTTTGACTGGGAGCCTGTACATTCAATATCTAAGTATAATGCATAGCTCAAAATATAGTTATTAATAAATAATTTTCTAACTTAATAACAAATACATAAAAAAATTTAAACTGGAAATAGAAAAAAAAGAAGAAGTTTTTAACTTGAATAAAAGAAAATAAATGGGGTAGTTCAGTGGGTAAGGCACTTGACTACCAAGTTCCCAGGCCTCAGTTCGAGTGCAACTGAAGGCAGAAAATTTATTTTATGTTATTTTGGTTGTGGCTCGACTTCGAGGTCGAGAGACCCTCCTGAGGCACACCCAGCCTATACAAAGTGGGTACCCTTAAATGGGGGAAAAACCCTTTCTTCCGGGATGTAGTTGAATATCTTCTTTGACCATCTTTCTGGCCCCATTCTTCTTAGATGGTCATACAACAGCAGCTGTTTGGTGTGAATGGTGTGAACTATAGTGTTTTCCGCTTTAAGGATATTTTGTATGGCAGAATTAGTTACCTGTTGAAACTTGGATATGTGACAGCTTCTCCAAAAATCCATTTTGACAGCTTGTAAGCTCTGCGCAACTCTCGTTCCAACCACCCACATTTCCGAACTTTAAAGGATTACTCCTTCAAAAAAGGAGTGGAAAATCCTCTTCTTGGTTTCTAGTGAAACATTTGGGCTCCACAGTACTGAGTTCATCATGCCAATCAGCTTTCTTCCTTTCTTTATCTTTTCTTTTATGCTGCTCTCAAGCGTTCCCCTGTCATCGATATAAACTCCCAAATACTTGAAGAGTACTCCAATGTAGCGACCAGTTATCTAATAATAGAGAAGCTGTAGCTGTAGAGGTGTTGAAGGCCATGTATTCTGTCTTCTCTTTGCTGATTTCTAGGCCACATTTAGAATATTCTTCTTCTAGCTTCCTTAGCATGTAACGTAGATCTTCTTCCTCGGAAGCTATTACTTCCTGATCATCAGCCAAATGTAGACTGTACAAAGTTTCTTTTTCTATTCCTTCACCCATACCTTGACATTTCCTTTTCCACTCCTTCAAAACTTCCTCTAGATAGAGGTTAAAAAGGGTGGGTGATAAACTACACCCTTGTCTCAGGCCTTTGGTGATTAGAAAACTATTTGTCAAACGGTTCCCCATTTTGACCTTGGCTTTTGCTCGACAGAATAGACTTTTAATTCTGTAAGTAAGATCTCTACTTACTCCAATATTTTCCAATGCTCTCCACAGAAGTATTAATGGAACCGTATCATATGCTTTTTTAATGCCTACAAAGGCTAGGTGAACTTCACGTCCACAGGCCAATCTCTTTTCAAGTAATTGTTCAATGGTGAACACATGATCCATGCAAGACCTTCCTGCTCTAAAACCTGCCTGTTCTTCTGATATATATCCTTCTAGCTCTCGCTCCAATCTGTTCTTTAAAACTCGACCATAGAGCCTGCTTATGCTGCTTAAAACAGAGATACCACGATAATTCGAACAGTCACTCTTATTCCTTTTTTTATGTATTGGAATGATGTATCCAGTCAACCATTCTGATGGTACTTTATGTTGATGTATATTTTTCTATATTTAAAGAAATAAAAAATTGATCCTCTGCTATAAAAACAATAAAGGACTTTTTCTAAGATAAATTTCATTATAATAATTTACTTAATTATCAGTTTACATTCAGCAAATAATTTAATTATTTATATTATGAATTTAATAAATGATTAAAGACAGTGAATATATTTAGTCACTTTAGTTATTACTTAATTGTTTTGTATTTTATATGTATAAAACAGCGTAGTAGATATAAAACAGTTAAGCTGCTCAAAAGGTTATATAGCCATCAGGTTATAGCCATTTCTAACTATTGCAGGCTTTCCACTATAGAAACTAATTTTCTGTGACAATTATTACAAATGTCACATAATTATAACTTATTCAAATAGGAGATTAAGAAAAACTTTGGCATAGAGACCAACAATGTTTTACCGCAATATTTTACTTAATAACAGTTTTTCATTGATATTTATATGAGATATAAATTTTTTGTTTCAGTCAAATCAGCAACTCAATATTTTGCAAGTAACATAAACATGATTATTGTTAACATACAATGTTGTGCCTAGGGAAAGATTAATTAATTAGGTAACTAATTGTAGGTCAAATGGTGAAATATGATTTTAATCATATGAATTTATTATTTATTAGTAATTAGGCAGAAATTAGTTGACTTCAAAATGTTGAAAAATGAGTATTTTTCCACAAACATTTAAAAAAAAAAAAAAAATCTTTCCAAGGAGTAGGTAATGATAGATTTACTATGTAGTAGATACTATTCTTTTTCATGCCTGACATGTCATTATTGTTTCTGACAGCAATCTCATGATTGCTAGTTTTATGCTTGACACCCGCAGATATAAATATAAAGAAAAAAATATTATAGTTGATAACTAAGTAACTACAGCTCATTCAATTGTATGATTACTTTTCATTAATTTTTATTAATTAAAGCTATCATTTTAATCATTTCCTTTGATGTTAAAGGGACCTCAAACAGCTGTACAAGTTACCCCGCCAATCAGGCAGGCACCAGACAGTCCACAATTACCGAGAAGGCAAGTAGAACAACCAGTTTTTCAGCCAGTCCATTTTGAGCCGCCAAAAACAACCGTTATACTAAGACCTGCTCCTCCTGTGAACCAAGAGCCAGCCCCAGTCTACCAGGCCCAACCACCAGTCATTTCAGTCCAAGGAGGGGCCAGGATGAGGGGGGACCAGAAGTGGCCGCCAGAGAGCGTGAAACAGCAGACGGCCGCTGAGAACGAAGCGAGGGTAGCACTTGCGAAGGGACCAGCTTTCAGGCCAAGAAAAGTAAAGAAGGATTACACATCGTTCTTTGCACAACACGCTCTCAACTCAACATATCCAGGCTACAGGGCTCCTCCTGGTACTCAGCATTACTCGGAGGGAACTTCAAACTTATAAAGACGCTTCTTGTCTTCTCCTAATATCAAAAATGTTTAAAGCATATTCTGTATTCTTAATCTTCAAAGTTTCTAACGGCCTTTAATAATTTGTCTAATGTGAACAGTTGTTACAATTTAAATGTGCTGTGAATAACAATGTGATTATACCGAATTCCTTGATTTCATTAGTTATTTTTCATATTGATATTAGGAAATATATTGTTACTGCCCAATAAGTATTTCTAGCTTGAGCTAAATAATTGCTTCAGCAATGGACTTATTACAGCTTCTTGCATGTACAGAAAAAATGTGTGTAGATAACCATTCTTTTTTATGTTCATTTATGTTATATTAAAGAAAAAAAAATTGAAAATATTCTCATTAAATGCATTGTTTACTTTTAATGATCAAAATTTTGACTTTTATTTGTTAAGATTATTGTTATTATCTTGTAATTCTGTTTACTCATATCACTCATAAAATAGTGTTAAGTATAATAACTAGCTTTGTATAAGGACAAAGTGTGGCGAATTTCCAAGTCTTTGGTGAACTTGTGTGCCTCAAATAACATCATCTTGGCATGAGATATGTAAATCAGAATTAATTAATTTATACATTGCCAGCGCTGTATTAATAGAAATTTCAGATGGTGGTGTGTATATAGAAGGTATTTATAGCTTCATATATTATTTTGTTTTTTTAATAAAAATAAATTAAAAAAAAAAATTAATATGAGTTACAATAACTTTATGATGCCAGATCTATTTCTAATAATCTAATAGATTAACTGATTATAAAAAAAGGTTCCTGCAGTAATGGTTAATGATGTACTTCATAACTTCATGCAAATATGTTCCATTATGGTAACTATGTGTCAAATTAGAAATTCACCCTGAAGATACACTATATTTCTCACTTAATTTGTTACAATTATGAAAAACAAGTTTTTAAATTATGCTTATTAAAAATAATGAAATAACAGCACGGAAAAGCGATAATAATTATTATTATCATACTAACAACTTTATTCTCTCAAATGCTGTATTTAAAAAAATTCATTTTCCTCAGAAACATTTTTGAATTTAATGTATCTAACATGACTGCTTCAGTAAAATCTTCAGTATGGGAATATGCCTTCACGCCTAAAGTATTAATCTTTACATACTACTGTAAAGAATGTAAAAAACAGGTAAAGAATGCATATTATGTCAAAAAGTATTAGTAATTATACTCATCGAGATTATGTCTAGTAAAAGATCTTTTCTTAATTTATTGTATAATATGTAAACTAAATTACAAAGTACAAATATAATGGCAAAATAAAAACAAAGAAAGATATATTTTCATATTTTAAAAAATTAAAATGAATAAATAACAGATTCTTTACACTTAAAGTAAAGAATTCAATTTCTTATATGTGAAGAAATCTATATACATAAAAGGTCATTCAATTACTTTCCCTCGGATTATGGCCATATTACTGAAATAAGAGACCTAGAGGAATCACAAGGAATTAAAAAATGTATGCCTTTTTGCTATGGCAATTTTTGGCGCTCATAGTTAGCCAACATTGGTAAGGTAATTGTATGACAAACACAAAATTAAAACTTTAAAAACTACTTTATTGAAAATATTAAACAACAATGGATGAAATTATGTTTATAACTTTATTCCATCCATCTTTGAAATATAAAATCATCTTGTCCTTGTGAAGAATTATAATAACCTTGTTATTATTTAATATATATGTTATACAAAAATCTGTAGAACATAAGAACACATTCTATCATTTTCAGTTCCATTTATTAATTTACTAAAACTTATTTATTAACAAACTACAATTCATTTAAAAACAAAAAAATAAATTTACAAGTTTTACAAACTAAAAATAAAAATGACTCGCTAGACTATTCCAACGTTTTCCTTGCGGGTCTAGGTTTTTCAGATATTTATTTTCTACAATGAGCAGTAGATAGACATCAGCATCGAGGATGTTTTTAAGGGTTTCAGCTGTTTTTTTTTTTTTTCTCAAATATGAAAATTAATTTTTATTTACTAGAAATTCAATATAAATTCTCATATTCAATAAAATCTAGTCTATTGTTTCTTCGTAAACTATTTTCTCATTTCATTTAAATCTTTTTACCTGCAAAGATCTAATGAATCTAATATTGTTTACCTGCCTTCCCTAAAAACTAAGTATCATCAGCTTTTGAAACTTTTTGGGTGCTTAACCATCCCTGTAATTACTTTTGATGATAAATTTAGGAGTAATTACAATATAATTGAAAACATCTGGTTGTTGTAATAAATATTCTATTAAAATGTATTTGTTATGTATGATGTTCTGTTGCGATTATTAAGACCAATTTTTCATAATTAACACATTACTTTAATATTATCTTTAATTTCGAATTTTATATAATCTCCAAAGAGTTTATATAAAGGATTATATAAGGGAAACAGAAAATAGAAGGTAATTATGATTATTAATTTGAATTGTTAGAAAACAATTTAATTTTATCAATTATAATTTTTTATGAGCTTTAATATGTATTTAATATCTATATCAACAGCTATTTCACACCAAATTCAGTATTCTTTAATTATTTTAATGTTTGGTCTATAATAATGTCTTAATTATTGGTTTTTCTTCCCCGATCTCACAAAAGCTGCTTTCATGTACACTATCCCTGCCTTTAAGATTTGTGTAAGGACCAATCATACAAACAACTCAGATTTTTATTTTAACTATGACTGACAATGAACCTATTTCTTTAACAGCTCTGAAACCTCATCAATTGGAAAACAAATAAATATAGGCAGTACAACTACTATTCCATAATTATTAAAAATAAAGTTTAAATATATATCATAAACTTTTTGTGGTCAAATACATTTTAATTTTCTTTTAACATTGTTAAAATTATATACTATTAGTATTATTTAGTATTGACTGAAATGATAAGTTGTAAACACAATATCATTCTAAATTACTGAGCATCACAATCAAATTATTCTCTTAGTTTTTAAACATACATCCACCCTTTGAGTACTACTAGCATACTAGAATCACTATTTTTATTTCAGCTTCACAATAAAAAAAAAAATAATAATGGTTTCTTTCTTGTTTTTTAATAACATAATTTACCTAGAAGTAAACTCTTAATAGAATAACAAAATTAATAATTATGAAACCATTTGTGGCAACCTTTCCTGGCAACACTGGAGTTAATCAGTGCCATTAAGCTTTCCTTTCAGTTTGATTCTTGAAGCCAATAAACTTGTTTTTATTAAGAATCTTTCTTGTTAAAACCACATTGGTGGGTTATAACTTAATTAATAAAGCAAACCAAATATAAATACTAAAGTGAAAACACCAAAACAGTAATTTGTATGAAAATCATAAGAAGGTTACTGCTAATAACTCCAGTGTTGCCAAGAAAGACCACAAAACATTCACCTCTTTCCTAAATTATCCAAATAATCAACATTAATATTTATATAAAATATTACATTCACTTTAAATTTTTGTGAAGAAGTATAAAAGGACTATAAGAACTATAATATAAGTTGGCAGTCATTACATATAATTCAAGTACAAATATTGTGCAACACTGGTAAAAAAAATTTGTACCTAAACTGTTCAAGTCTAAAAATCCTGTTCCACACTTTATTTATATACACCTTTTTTAAATTTTCATATTCATTGCATGGTGTGGTAAGTCTAAGGGAATTCCCAAACTGCATCCCTAAAAGTAAATAATGTCTTGTATTAGATGACTACTGGTTTAAATATTAAGAATGAGAAAAATTGTTTTTAGAGTCAAGTAATTTCTTCCTTATTGAGATTATATTTTTAATTTATGAACCTTTATACATATATACATAAAAGTCAGATCAATACATATCATTACAGTAAATATTTAAAACACAAAACTAAATAAGATATGACTGTATTAATAAGGGGGTTTAAACAAAAAACAATAAATAAGTGTTTATACTAGTACAAATTTTAAGTATGAATGAGGTATAGAAAATAGAAAGGAAAAAGGATAACAAACAAAATACAAAATAATAACATTAATAATAAAATTAAAAATTTAAAACAAGGTTGTAACTAAAACAGTTAAGTTGTAGTATCAAAAGGTAAAGGTACATTACAGAGTTTTAATAAATTATCAAAGTTAATAATACACTGTCAAAATACCAAATACATCATTAAAAATTTTACTTTTTGGAACTTTTTTTTTTCACACTGTGCCTAACAATAAAAATAAATACAAACAAACTTTAAAAACTAATATAGAATAGGCTCAATAAATTGCCGTACCTTACCTGAGCATTGCTATAGGCTGGTAGTTGAGGAGGGGCAGGTGCCGGAGGAATGGTCTGTATGTAAGAGGCAGTAGTAGCACATTTAGAACACTGCCTCTTGAGAGCTGGCCTTTGCCTTGAGCCCCGGCAACGGAGGGCAAAACATAATTCATCAGCCATTTCGGCGCACAGTGACTGAGAACCAGCTCGCTACGGTTAACCAATAAAAAGTTTTGTTATAGATTAATTATATCATTGAATCAAATTGAAAAATAGTTGAAGAACAAATAATTCAAAAGATTCAACTTTGAAAAATTTAAGTTAGACCTTGTTTTAACAATTTAAAGTAAATATTATAAAAATTAAAACAAAAAGGACGGAGTGGATTACTAATGCACCCTATATACCAGAATTTAAAGTAAATTAGCTTGAAATAAAGTAAGTTGTGTAACAACTGTAACCGCAAAGAAATAATCATGTGTTGTTAATGTCATATGGTAGGGAAAATCAAATAACACTTTTATTCCTTTCAAAAAGTCAATTTCAGAACTTTTTTAGCACCGTCATCAATCCACACCTCCATTTATTTCCCAAATTTTCCTTTATTTCAATGCATGGACATTTAAAAAAGTGAACGTAACTTACAACAGACATTTGTCATAATCGCTATACGATAGGAACTTGCACAATAATATGAGTATCATGCTAGAAGAGCTGTCAAATACTAACATGAACATTAATCAAGGAAAAATTAATGTACTGGAGAAGGAAGAGCACCATGTGAAGTAATGATAAGCCTGAGGTTAAAACGGCAAATCTTAGGACTGGTCCAATATTTTAAATATTTGAGTCCCTAATTAAATAAAAGGGGTTACATTGAATATTAGGAGTACCGTGAATAAATATTCCATTTGATCCATAGATGTTACCTCAACAGAGGAGAGATGGCAAAGAATACAAAGATGACTGTCTACTAGTCTTAGTTCCTACGAATTCTCACCAATTCCTCATAATCATGAAGATACTTATTATAGATTTGTTTTGGAAACAAAAATACTTATTGTATTTGAGTTAATAAAAAATGTGTATATAAAATAGTATGTTATGAAGTTTATTTTAACATTAATATTGCGATACTGAACTAGATTTTGCTAAATTTTATTCGGTACACTCCTTTCTAATTTTTTTCATGAGCACATGGTCCCCCCCCCCCCACACTGTATTAGTTGCATTTGGTGGATTGGTTACATCAGTGCATATATGCCACTGATTTTGAAGGAATCAGTGCAATTTATTATGGAGTACATCAGATAATATAAACAATATTAACAGCTATTCATTTGAGAAGATGTACATACCCTTTCTATCGGAGCATTCCTTTTGGAATTATAACAGAATTCACATATTGCAATACAGACAGCTATAGCTAAACCACATAACAAAACTACAAACACTCCTCCTGAAATAATATTTAATTGTTAATATTTTATGAATACTTTTAAATGGAAATAATTTTGATAGATATACCAACCAATGTTAGCGACACCCAATGCATTTGCTTTACTTTCTTTTGTTTTATCTTTTCTGATGCACGTGTCTCCCGGGTTCTTCCACCATTTATCATAAAGCATTTGGATTTCTCCCTTTTCTTGGAGCTCTAAAATAGCTAATGATATTTTGTCACGCCATGGAGAACCTTCAAATGGAAAAAAAAGAAAAAAAAAAAAGGAAACATCTGATACATTCTAAGTTTTACAAATTAATGGTCCACTTAATAAATAAAAAGGGTTTAGATTTGGATAAATACAATTTTGACAAAAACTACAACTTAGATTATTGAAGATATGTGTTTGAAAAACTTTCTTGTCTTTTTACTTAAACGTAATGGACAATTTTTCAGCTTACACCGAAATGCCTCCAAAAAAACGAAAACATGAACATGATGAAAGATGCATGAAATGCAATCTGCTGTTAAGATATGACACCGGGCAGAAAAAATTCATTATTTCAGAAGAAGAAGCCAACTCGTAATCGGTGGAGCTGGACAAAGAAGTAGATGTAGGAAACGTTCTGTGCGGATGTTCAACTCGTCTAGTCATATATAAAGTATTTTTGTTGATTATTTAGAAATATAAATAGAAAAATTAGAAATATAACAATTTTATCACTTTTTGACGAGCTTTTTTGAAAGCTGTCAATAGTCAAAATATATTTTTGACATCAAATTCGTGATCAGTAAATATTTAATTAAATATTGACTTATTCTGTAGGCCTAAATTGCATAATTTAAAATTTATGTTTTACTCAAATCGATTTATCGTTATATTATTATTATATATTATTTATCATAATGTTAATGATCCTTACCCATTGGAGTAGCAATACCATAGCCTTTAGTGTCGAGAAGACCACCAATTTGTGTGAGGTTACAATCTCTTTGTACAATGTAATCCAGCATTGTGGATTCCATTAAAAAAGCATAATTGCCTTCAAGGACTCTTTTGATCCCTTCTTCATAAGTAGAAACGAATACTTTTTTATTTTCCATGAACCTCCACATTTTTTTGTATGTTTCGATCATAGAATCCTAAAAGATTACAAAATTTCTTAAAAAATTTTTATTGATTAATCCTTCATTTTATAGAAAATAAATCATCAATTATTAAATAGCTAAGAAATTATTCTTTATGATATGAAGTGTGAACTGTTTTATTTCTAAAACATGTATTGTACAAATATGTAACAAAATTGTAAATTGTTAAATTTCGTAAAATAAAGCTCTTTTATATTATATTTATGATATGAAAATTATTTGAACAATGTGAATCAATCTACAAACTTCAGTAGATTTACCCTAATTTAGTGGATTAATATTTTGAAAACTTTTCTGTAGCTTTTCCATTTTTTTATTAATTATACATTAAGTTAAACACTGTTAATATTCACTTAGGTGAATTGAAAGTAATACAACACCCAAACTATTACAACTTTGTAAATTTCTTTATACACTGTATTATAAATTTTCTTTCCCAATTCCCCTTGAGTTTTATGAACTGACTTGTTAGGAAAGAAGGAGTTTCCAAGAAGTAAATCATTATCGACACAGAACTTGATCAAACGATGACCACTATCACTCATGATTTTCTCTCCCCCATGACGTCCCATCACTCTATGCACTCTTAGGTGATCATTACCTGTCCTAGTGTTGAGGTCACCTATAATTACAATGTTTCTATTCTTGTTTCTTGCTTTGTTGACAATTCGCTCCAAGCCAATATAGAATTGTTTTTTATCTAGAATCTTTGCATCATTTGTGGGAGCATAAACTTGAATAATACTCCAGTTTCCGGACCATATCTCTATCTTAATCATAATTATGCCTGAGCTTAGTGTCTCCCATTCCTTTATTTTTCTGAAGAGTTCATCCTTCAATATGCTATCGATTCCTTCCATAGCTCTATTTCCTGGTGGGACCTCTGAGTAAAGTAATGTATGTCCTCTCTCCATTCTCATATCTCACCAGCCCCCTTCTTCTTCACCTCACTTATTCCTAGGATATCTAGTTTATATGTCCTCATTTCATCGATGATTTCCTCCGCTCAACCAGTCAATGATCTTATTTTCCGAGTTCCTAGTTGAATGTCTTTGTCCTTGCTGGGTTGTTTCCTTTTGATCTGTCCCAATCTGAGGCTGTTTGCTGAATTTCTTTGAATTGATTGTACTCTCCAATGGGTGATCAGCCCAGTTGGAAAGACCCCGTTACCTTGGGACAACTGTTCTTCAGAATATTTATCTTCCCTCAGCCGAAAGGGTAGCTGGGCTACCCCCCCCCCCCCCCCCCCCCCCCGGCACTGAGTACCTGTTGGTCCATGGAGCCCACCCCTCCAAGGAGTGTGACTTCCAAGGAAAGATTCCTCATCCTCCACCCAGGGAACCTGCTCTCTAGTGGATACAGTATTATTAATCAACAAAAGAAAAATGTATCTTTACATCTTCTATAAAAAAAAAAGACTGTCTACGACTTTTGAAGTCAAAATATTCCTCATCAGCTATTGTAGTCCCACTTATCTCCAAAATCATATTTTACTAATTCATACTAAATATATAATAACATAAATACTAATTCATTTATAAGTAGGGCTGTGAATTATATGCACATAAAACTGAAAAATATGCACTTATATGTGGAATTATATAAGTTAAAACATGCAATTAAATACCTAAAATATGCAAGTACATATCTACATTATTTAGAAAAACAAAAAATTGTTATACATACTTAAACATAAGTACAAATTCAAGTGTTAGGTAATTAATTGTGTTGAAAAGGGCAACAATTGGATGAAGGCTGTTAAAAAACAAAAAGAAAAGGCAAATATTAAAAAAGAAAACATGTATAGAAAACTAATACAATCAGAAGTTCGCGCAAAGGGAAGAATCAGTGCCTAGACAAACACGAACTCATTCATTCGATGGAAAAAAAAAGATCAGGAGGAGTTCGCTTAGCTATTTTTCGCTTTTATTTATATTTTATTTTTCTGTCTGCTCAGAAAAATAAAAAAAGTCAAAAGTCAAATGCTGAAATGCCAGATATGTAAATAAATATGCAATTACTGTTCAAAATATGTATTTATGGCAAAATATGCCAAAAAAAATGCCAGATATATAGATAAATATGCAATTACTGTACAAAATATGCAAAATAAAAATAACTCAAATCGATTACAAATTCCTCAAAACATTTAGATTTTGATGAAAATAGATGTTTTAGTTGGCTAGGAGAAATGTGCAAATGCATATATTTCACAGCCCTTTTTATAAGTATTAAAATTAATAACACACTGATAATACTCAGAAATAGAGAAGGAAATTTACTCTAAAAAATGTCATTGTTGAACCACTATCTAGTGTTCCATATGCTATTTCTGTCTGCCCAGCCAGATCTTCAGCATTTTCTATTGGCGTAATCATCCTTTCTACGGTAAGGAAGGCTGCAAGATTAGCTGTATATGATGATATAATGATTAATGTAAAAAACCACCAAATACCTCCAACTATTCTCGTTGATGTAGCCTGAAAATGAGAAATATGAGTAATTAATAAATACATAATTTTCACAACTTATTTATTGTTATCTTCAGATAAAATGTTTATATAGAAGTAAATAATATCAATAACAAAATTCTGAAAACTGATCCTATACTCAAATTTATAATTAACTGATTTAATAATAATGATTAAGTTAATGATGATCAAAGTTAATAATGATAATTAACTGATTTTGATTTAAGCAGTTATAAAACCGTAATACGAAATAGTCGACACTCAACATTTCAAACTTTGATAATTTTAATTCTCTAATACCATGGAACTCCCTTGAAATGTCTTCATTTAGTTGAAAAATTTAGGTTAACTTCATGTGAAATTTTCTTTTTTGAAATTCCATAAACAAACAAGTGTTCATTTTTCTTATACAAAGTTTTCTATATTGAACAATGAATTTGAGATTAAATACATAATTGGTAAATTTCTACAAAGCAAAGATAAGTTTGAAGTTAGATAAAATACCTTTGGGTTGAGATCTGATCCTTGTTGCATCAATGTTCCTATAGTAAACCAGAACGAATTCGCTATAGAAAATTGGTTTTCAACAAGATCATTCTCCATGTCACATGGGTGTGGGTTTTGCCACTCATAAGGAGAAAACCTCGCAACTATGAACATTGTTATTGACACTAGTACATAGGCTGCAAGGACATACAACCATATTTCGATTGCTAGTGGGTTCATAAATGAAAAAAGACGAGTTTCTTGAGATGTTGGAACCTAAAAACGGTTCAACAAGTACATTTTATGTTGATATCAAGATGATAAGGTGTGGTAAAAAAACAAAACATATAATATGGAAAGGTTAATTTATAATACATGTAAAAAAAAAAACTTAAACAAAATATCAATGTTAGAAATGAATTTATATCTTTCATTTTAAGCTGCTCTCTTATAAGATGTTAATACAACTCAAAATGTGATAATAATAACAGTAGTAGATATAAGTATCATACTGATAATATTAATATGTTTTTAATGTAGATACTTAAGTATTAAAAAACATTATGAAAGCATTATATGAGTTAGTTGTTACCTTGAATAAGATGCTGATCCCCAAATTCATAAATGGCTTAGTGAAGTCAATGACACTTTCCCTCGCATAATTTATTGTCATAGAACCAACTGCAAGGTCAGCTTTCTACAAATCAATGGCAAATGATTAATTCATAGAAAAAAAATTATTAATTTATCAATGTGTTGGTTATTACAGGGATCATTCAAATATAAAAGGACTGTTTGTACAACCTATGTTTCATTTATTTATCCATGTTCCAGCCATGACTATGATGGTGGATTCAGGAACCGAACAACTGTAATTATATGGGCTAACCGAATCTTCCAAAATTTAAAAAATAAATAAATAATAAAAAATAAAATTCAATATAGATAATCATCATGCCCAATATTTTATTAATAAATTAAATAAAAAAAAATTGAAAAGTTTAATTGCATTATGTTTTGTTGAAGAAATGAATATTTACATTTTATTTTGATATTAATAATTTTATTTTATCATATTGCTAATATGTGAAATATTAGTATTTAAATAAATCTTTGTTAAGACAAGAAACTGGATAGCTGTATGATCCCTATCACCATTATAACCAACACACATGTAGTAATCCACTGTTAAATATTATAAGCTTAGTCTATTCTAATTTATCATTATTCCTCACGTCGTTCATAATTTAATATTGTACAGTTCATTTTCTGGCTTCTTTATACATTATCATTCTCTTTATCTTTATCTTTGTCACTTCCATTATTTATTATTTTTTAATACTGCACAATTATTAAAGTCCTATTTCATTATCAAGGTATGGATGCTTATTTTTCTAATTTTTTTGTAAAAGAAGATTTTTATAAAATAAAATAATAAAATGACTGATATTCTATAATACAAGAGAATTCCTTATGATTAATATTAATCCAATAATAATTGAAAATTGGAAAAATTAAAGAGACTTGGTTTGATAACTTAATACCTGTCGACAAAACCTTGGATTCATATGTCATGTCTTCTCCTGGAAATGCCCTTAATGGCTGATGTCACATTTCCTAAGCAATACCAGAATATTAAACTAAGGGAATTTAATTTTTTATTATGTGAGAAAAAAGAGGAGTTTGCATATCCTTTTGTTTTTAGGGTTTTTCATTTAATAATCTTATGAGTAGTTTCTCTCTGCTCAGTCTACTTTCTGTGGTCTATAAATTATACACCGCTATCTTAGAAAAGAGGCTCTGGCGGATTGTGGAGGGGCAGCGAGAAGGTGAACAAGCTGGTTTCCGTCCTGGCCGGCAGACCCAGGATCATATCTTTGTTCTCAGGATCATCGCTGAAAAGGCCCGGGACAAGGACAAGGTCCATAAAATCTGCAAGCGTCAGACTGCCTGGACTAAAATTGGATACTGGAATATTAGAACAGTCCTCGTACAAAGCTTTTTATATGCCGATGACATTGTCCTCATCTCCGATTCAAAGGAGAAACTACAGCAAGCACTGGTAGAATGGGAAGAAGAGCTGCTGAGGAAAGGAATGCGAATAAATGCCTCCAAGAGTAAAGTGCTGGTTATGGCGAGAGAGGAACAGGAAGACGTTCAATAGGTTTGGAGCGGAGAGGTTCTTGAAGTGGTGAAGGATTACACCTACTTAGCTACCGTAATTACTGACTCTGGTAAGATAGATGTGGAGGTTTCAAACAGAATATCGAAGACAAATCAAGCATATACTTCCAGATCACTACCAGTATCCTCAGCTGCCGTGAAGTGGATAAAAAGACAAAGATGCACATAATTAAAGTCAGTATACCTCCCTATTCTCACCTACGGCGGAGAAAGCTGGACCATGTTTGACAAACATTACAGTCGCAGAACAGCAGAAATGAGGTTCCTACGTAAATCGGTGGGGAAAACTAGGAGAGATCGCATTAGAAACGAAATTATAAGAGAGCAGCTGGAAGTGTCCGAACTGAAAACCACTTTGGAAAACAGGCAATTAAGGTGGTTTGGACATGTCTGCCGCATGAACGAGGGCATGGACCTTATAAAGGTATTAGAGGCTCGACCCACTGAGAAGAGTCCACGAGGGCGTCCCAGAGTTTCATATTAGGAGTTTATACAGAGGATTGGAGTTAGAAGAGGCAAATTCTAGAAGTTAGAAGAAAAAAATTCTGCCTGTTTTAATGCAGAACATTCCTCAAAGATTTCAAGATGGAAATGTTGATTCAGAATCCATCAAGTGCTTCAAACGTTCAAATGTTTACTAGGTTAACCAATTTTTTCGATATTTGCAGCTCAATTGAAATATCAAACAACTACTGACAGTCAATCAAATCGTAACCCTTTTGGATATCGATAAAAACCTGAGTTTCTTTTTCTATTACTAGCTGAAAAAAAAAATTACTTCTTTGTAAAACATTGCAATAACACAACAATTTGCTTCTACAAAAAATACAGTTAATTTAGAAAAGCTCTACACAAAGCACATCAACTTATCAACATATCAACGTATTAAATTGTACATTGGATTACAGCTGAGTGCATCTACTTCGGTGTTCTTTAATTTAGAACCTAACTATGCCAATATTTAATTAAACTTACCATTTTCTGAACATCGGAGATTTTATTTTTTTATATCAATCATTGACAATATTCTTTCTCTATGTATTCATTCGATTGAGTTATTGAGGAAAAAACATCTTATATATGATTCGTTGCTCATTAGCTATAATAATCATTTCAATACAATTTTTAATTCTTCCAACTTTTTGAGTTATACATTTTCACATTTCAATCTTTATCAAATTCTATTTAGAATGCTAATACAGTCTACCACGGCCTTCCGAATAAGGTATATAGTTTTTTGGGTTGCTGAATCTCCGCATCTGAAGTTTGCTACCACGGCAGCCGTCGCACAGTGGGACAAAACTATGTTTTTTTCTGGACATCGCATTTTGAGCCTCTAAAAATTATTGCATCGACTTCAAATTTCACATGGGTATGTTTTTTAAAGGTGTAGAATTCGAATCCAAAGTCAGTTTTTTCCCTATCATTTCAGGACTTTGCTCTTTTAACCAATAGTGTTTCTAAAAAAATCTAAATTTCGTTTTTTCGTGTTTCGATTCAAGGGATATTATTTTCTATGATTTGTGATGTGCTCTATCGAATTTAAAAATCTGCAAATCCATCAGTTTACCGTTATGTGAGTTATACGTGTTTTATGCCTTTTTCGTCGATCGGATTTTCTAAAAAAATAACCAATTTTCGGTTTGTCAGAAACCTGATCGGTAATAATTATTTTAAATATTGTACCCAAACGAAAACGGAACTATTTAGTTATTTAACAGAAGTAATCAATTATAGCCACAGGCTCCTACACTGTGGTATATCGAAATTTTATCATTGGATCCATTCGTTCAAATTCGTCGTATCAGTGTCAGCATTGAGACCTATTCCTATCAATTATAAACATTTTTATTTTGGTGAATACCTGTGAATAACATTTGTAAAGTCCATTTGTTGTAGCAATTTGGACCACTTTTTTGTACAAGTTGAATTATCAACGTAAATCCAAATATTCTCCAAGGTCGCAAGTGGTCGCAGACCAATTCGATCTTAAATTACTTTTCAGTATTGGTATTTTGAATTAAAATGGGTTTCGACCAAAAAAAGTTTAAACATTTTTCTAAAATCAATTTTTTTGTTAAAATTTAAAAATGTAAATACATTAATTATTTTTATTTTTTGCGATTATTATTTTCACAGAAAAATGTTTTACTGCCAATTGTGATAACATGCTTAAAGCTGTGAAAAGCAAAAAAAATTACATCGGACGTGTACACAATTTCTAATGCAATTTAACAAAACGGGAAATTTGCGAGAACCTTTCAAACAAATCTAGTTTATCGATCTTCTGTACTGTTAGTGCGTAATAAAATTTTGTTTAACGTATTGTTGTTTATCGACAATGAACATAGCAAATATTTTATAAATGATTCAAACCATAACTATAAATTTTTGTTTTCAACCAATGCCCAACAAATTACGTTGGCTCGTCCCACTGTGCGTCGGCTTCATATCAAAAATGTTTAAAAAACGATTATTGTCGGTTTTTTTTTAAACTATAACAAGACAACGAAGAGTATTTGGTAGAATGTCTTCATATAGTAAATTGTAGCTGGAACCAGTACTTATGAAATACCCAAGCTAGCACGCTAAAAACCCTGCAATGTTGTGAAATGCAAGTTTATTTTAAACATTTTTCAGTATAACTCCGCACATATTTGTTCGATCCCAACTTTTTTTTTTCCATCTCACAGCTGCACAGTGCGGCCGCCAATGGACAAAATGAAAAATTTATAAATTGTATTGCCTCTTTGTAATCGCGGTACCCGCTTTAAAGATGCAAATTATTAAACTTAAAAATATTTGTAAACAAATAAGAAGCTAAGTTTAATGTACAGAAGGCTCAAAAGGTAAACAAAGGATTAATGAGATAGCAATTTTCGATCAGTTCTGCCTTGAAATTTAACATGTATTCAAGTTGACTGGCTAGAGAAGGTGGTCATTAATAGAATAAGGCAAGTTCTTTTAACAAAAATGAGAGAAGGATGTTACTATTGATTTTAATATTAAAATCAAAATATCTCAATTTCGGGGCAAAACATCCTACACTTTCAACGTATTTAAATTCATACCTTATTATAGATTCTTTTCCAATAAAATTCGGACTTGTTGGACACTTGGATAAAAAGCGACAATACGAACAAAGTTTCCTCTGTTGCGTCGCAATTCAAAACAAAACTTTCTCCAATTATTGTTTGGTATTGGGGAGAAAATAGACTCTTCCCGCCGCAGACATGTTGTCAAACGCTGAGTGGCTAGACAAAAATATTGATGTCCTCAAGGAAATATTTAGTTTCGATCTCAGTGAACCTCAGCCATCATCTAGTCGAGGCAGGCCAAAAAGTATCTTTCGATGACACATCATCAAAAACCAAAATGATGCCAAAAAGAAGTTGTTTTTGCCGCCAAATCATTATTACAACGAAGGTCTCATAAAGGTTTTTTGAAAACTCAGCCACATTCCGAACTATCACCTACCGCAATCCTTCCTTTATATTTCTATTTAGATCGAAATGATTCTATTAAAGCGAAAGGAAGTACACAATTCTTCCATCATTTTTGAATTCACTTCACAAAAACTGTCTCCCTTCTGTAAAAGCTATAAGAAAAATGAAAAAGGTATATTTACCTCCAATTAAAGTACATAACTGAAACAATAGCACAAGTATACTTACATGCTTTATTAAATAATACTACAATTAATATTTTAAAAATGGTTGATACTTCCCAATCTATTAATAAACTAATGCTTATTTGCAAGTGGGGGTTTAGTTTAACGCTGATTCGGGCCATAGCACATACAAACAAAAATTCGTAGATAGTACTTCCCATACTGACGAATTCTGGTTTGTGATTGCGTCATTACCCCTTAAATTTGAAGACACAAATATCAAAGAGTTATGGGTAAACCCTCGACCGTCATTAACATTTTTTTTGCCGACCAATAAGATTCATTTACATGAAGGAATGTGCGTCATTAATAAGAGAACATCAAATAGGCTTAAATAATCAGATTGAAAACCTTTTAACAAATTTAGGGGTAGAGAAACTCTACTGATTAACTTCCAACTTAATTAGCGGGGCGACTCCAGTGGAGATGAATTTGAAAAGATTTACTGAAAAACGACCAAATACTTAATTCATTATCGCTTTGGTTTGTCCACATTACACTGTTGGATAAGATTTTTGAATGTTTGCTCCACATTTCTTATCGGCTTCAATTCAAAAAATGGCAAGTGAGAGCCGAAGAATACAAAATATGTTTGCAAGCAATAAAAGAAAAAGTTCAAGAAGACTTTAAGTCCCGTTCAGGCCTGATTGTGGACAAGCTAAAACCTGGTTGCGGTTCGACAAATGATAACAATACCGCCAGGAGGTTTTTTAGTAACTCAAAAATTAGCTCCCAAATAACAAAGATAGATAAAAACTTAATTGACAAATTTAAAATAATTTTAAGTTATAAAGAGTTTTATATTGTGGAAAAAATTAAACACCAACCCATTTGGCGCGCTAATAAGTGACACTTGAGAAATATACTGGAATCAATGTAGTTGGCATTATATCCCTATTACTGTACATAAGGTCCAAATCCATGATTGTGATATATTTTTTTTGATCTTCTTCTTGATAAGCGTGCTCTATGAAGAGGCTTTAGAAGCCAGGCATAAAGATATTGGACGCAATCGATTATACCACGCTCGCAAATCAAGTAGGGAAGATTGCTATATAAAAAGGATCTGTTAAATATTTTACTCTTTACATCAGATCCTCTTATACCCAGTGAACGAAAATCCATTTCAAAAGAATCCAGGCATAACAATATAGATGATATTGCAAATTATCTAGACCTTGCGGCTCATGAAACCACAGTTTTAGAAGATGAAATGGAAACATATAATAGTTATGACTGTGATTCTGACTATGATGATGAAGATGAAGATGAGGATAGCGAATTTAATTAACTGTTTACCAACAACAAAAACAACTCAAAAGTTTTATTTGGGGGCGGGGTAGAGGTACGCATATTAGGTGTAATAAATTACATTGTTATGGTTTAATTAAAATTATATTTTTTATGTTAGTTTCTACCTTTAAAATATTTAATTTCCAGTAAATTTATTTAATAATATTAATAAATAAAAATAGTTTTCTTTAATTAAAATGGATTATGATTTTTGTCCCGAAACCCCATTTGAGGGCCGCACTGTGAGCTGGTTAAATTTATGTTATTTAGATTAAATCCCGCAAAGCAACCACTCAAGCCCACTGAACATGTCAAAATTGCCATATTTCCCAAAAACATACACATTGAGCGTGCTGACGTGGGTATTTAACGAGATTTAATCAAAGTTTCATTTCTGGAATCTAAATATTAATATAACCAGCTTTGAGATGAAGAAAACAAATTTTGGATTGGACGTATATTTTCAGAGTTAAAGTTATAAATGTGCCAACAAACTTGGTTTTCACAACAGTACAGGGTTTTAGCGTGCTAGCATATGTATTTTAAGGGACTTCATATTTGAAGTTTTATAGTAAATTTAAACAGCTTTAAGATGAAAAAAAAAAAAGAAAATTTGGATCGGACATATAGATTCGGAGTTATAGCTAAAAGATTACCGATAAACGTGTTTTCGCGGAGAAGTGGTACCGACTGCAATTTAGCCAATCTGTCAAATGTTCCCAAGACCATAACTTTGCAAAAATGGTTCAGATTTCTCGGAATATTTTGGGAAACCTATCATGATAGGTTTAGTGTCGTCGGCTACAGGACTATAATGTTCTGATTATTCGCGATTGTTTGGGTTTTTTATTTATATTAACGTGAACCAACAATTTTTTACGTTACCCCCCCCCTTTCTCTATTATTGTATGGATGTATATTGAGTTTTAGGATCGAAAAACTGCTGAAGTTATCATCTGCCTTATTTAGGTTGTTTTTTTTTTCTTTTAATTTTAATTTACATAAACTACATAAATTCAAAAGTAAGCCGGTTGGTTTTAAACCCTCTATTATTAAAAAAAATAAAATAGTCATAAAATTTGCGAATTCGACATTCTCAAGATTTTACCTGTTTCCGAGGTTGCTGATTTTTTTTCCAACGGAATTTCAATAAGAACTATTTAAGTTATTGAAAAAAAAAATTGGCTACAGAAAGAAAGAAAATATCAAATTAAGACTTGGAGAAGAAAAATTTCTCAAGAGCAAGCCGATTTTGTCGACGATTAGGTTGGCCGTGAACGGGAATCAATTTGAATAATCCAGCAAGCAAAGGGAGGATTGGCTGCCTTCCATGGAGGAGGCATTAGCGAACGACTCCCCATTGAGAGATTACTCCATCGAGGAACCTTTACACTTCCCACTGTCAAAAGTTCCTCTAATTAGGATCAATTAAGACCCACTAAGTAGCTGGTTGCTTCAAAAGGATGTCGGCAATTTTAAAAGGTGATTTCCACCTCTTTATAATTCCTCATTATTTAGTTTAATGGTCAAGCGTTATTTAAAATGAAAAACAAATAATAATTTGATCAATAAACAAACTAATTGCATGAAATCTAAATCTAATCTTCATTTATTTAAAATATGCCGAAACGTATTTACAGAATGAGGTATTTACTATTGGGCACTGGTTCTCCATCATGGCCTCTTATGATATCATTTATCTTTTTCTTCATATATCCCAGTTGATCTAATCATTTTCGTCATTATTAGAGAGGTGTGAATCAAATATAAAAAAAATAGACCAGGTTCAAGATTCTACACAGTGCATTAATTTATTTCATCTCTAAAAACCTTTCTCTTAATCTAAAATTAAATATATATGGCTGTGCACAATTTTAAATCATTGAATATCGGTTAGTGGCGCTGAGCAGCGACCATGTGTTATAAATCAGCTGGTACTAATAAGCTGGAACATAGAGTAAGATGGCGTCTTGGTGATTGATGAACGAGCAATTAAGATCTTAGTTTGTTTTCAATGTTTGGTCAGTAAGGGTAGACCTCTTACAGGATGTTAGGTTAGTAAAACTGACGAGGCATTCATGGATATTGCCCAATAAAGTAGGATCGTCTTTAGGACGTTTCGTATTATTAATTATGAATTACAGCTACAGTTTTTTGTACATTGATGAATTTTGAGCCTGCTAGGTTGTAGTTTTTTTTTTTTTTTGAAGGTCTCAAATTTTTATCATTATAAATGATGACCTTAATACTTTAATTCGCTCCATGTTTTACTGTTTTTCATAATTAATGGAAATTTTATTCATCAACTCGCATAATTGTTTTTTTAAATAAATGTTATAATCCGGATATAGGTATAATTGATTTGCTTTGTTCATGTTTTCTTTTCAGAGCCTTAATCAAAAGACCTTGTCATTTTTGTTTAGACTCTAATAGTTAGTACGAATGGGATGATTACAATGAAACTTGAAAAAGTCGATAAACTCAACAGCTTTTAAATAATAATTTATCGGAGCCATTAATCATTTCCACTCACATGCTTGTTATTGAGAATATGTTTTGCGGTGAGGTTATAATGTACAATATGGTGACTTACCTTATCCATCAGCTGGCGAACCATGCCGTTCCACTCCCCCGTCTCAGGATCGTAGGCTCCATACTTTCCATCGGGGACCAGCTCGAGCCGGTATTGGAAGCCGGCCATTTGTGCAACTTGGTGGAGCAAGTCGATACAGAAACCTTCGAACTTGCTTCGGTTCTCACCGCTCGACATCACGTACGGGGTCTCCTGAAACGGCATCCTACCTGCTACTGTATCCAATATATCTCAATTTTAAACTGTGAGAGGTATTTTGGTGCATGGGGGTTGTTATGAAATATCCTATAAAAAAATTACCTATTATTTTAGAAAACCTTTTCGATGAGAGCTCTCCAATGAATTGTTGTAAGAAGGTAACACTACCACACTACCATATTCTTTTTAGACACCTCAAGGATTAGTATGTACTAATTAAAAATGAGAATTAGGAATCCTGGAGGATTAGTAAGTATGAACAGATTCTATTCATAACCTACGAATTGAAAGACCTGTATAGATATCCTATATTTCAGATATAGTATTTAGTTGGTAGCAATGAGTTGAGTGTCTTCACTGATGTAAGCCAATTCCTCCAATTAGCAAAATATATTTAAAATTTGGTGCATGACCACTCATTCTAGAGTAATGATTACTATGAAGAGAAAATTGATTACTGGAAGATGAAGAACAATGATTGACAGCCAGCGGACTCAGATTGCTAAGATTTTGGGATATTAAAACATTTTATTCCGTTAAAATAAAACTATTGTGCAAGACGAAAAACGGTCAAGCAATTATAGCTACTATAATGATCCGCTGCTAAGGTTGCATCTTGATGTCCAACCTCAATTTAACTCTTTGAGCATTTTTTTGCAATTCGACAAAATAATAAAAATATATAAATCACCCTTTAAAAGAATAAAAACATTCGCAAACCTTTAACACGCACACGCACACGCACGCACGCACGCACGCACGCACGCACGCACGCACGCACGCACGCACGCACGCACGCACGCACGCACGCACGCACGCACGCACGCACGCACGCACGCACGCACGCACGCACGCACGCACGCACGCACGCACGCACGCACGCACGCACGCACGCACGCACGCACGCACGCACGCACGCACGCACGCACGCACACACACGCACACACACACACACACACACACACACACACACACACACACACACACACACACACACACACACACAAAGGAATGAATTTTTAACTCCCTGGCTCTGGTTGAAGCGGAATGTAGAGGTTCCCCTGTAGCACACCCTAAGGGGGGGGGGGAGGTATCTTGGTGGTAGATCTTGGAGAAATCCTGGCCACGTGTTGTATAGCCATTGGTGATGGAGGGAGGCTGTGGCTGGAGGGTTGTTGTAGTACAGGCTACTATATAGTATATACATATATCTCACCTACATATTGAATGTCTTTAATTATTATTTACATCTCAATTGTGATGAATCAATTACAAATTACTGAACGTTATGTATGCGACATATACTTCAAAATACAAAGCAACAAGGTAGTTACATATTTCAACATTAAACTGTGACTAACATCAAATATTCTCAGATTAGAGGTGCACTTCCAATTAGTTATTCTAAGTGCAGTCTATAACTAGAATAATAGAAGCGGCTTTGCAGACCAAAGTGGTGCACTGAAAGTTGTGGAAAAGAAAATTGTGGTATCGTACGTGTTGCATGAGATGGCTCACGATACCGTTCCACTGGCCAGTGATCGGGTCTGGAGCGCCATACTTCCGGTCTGGAACCAGCTGGAGGATATAGTCGAACCCGACTTCTTCCGCGATCAGCTGGAGTACGTCGATGCAGAACCCGTAGAACCTCCCGTTCCCTGTGTAATTCTTCCCTTTGTGCATCATTACGTACGGCCATTCCTAAGCAGCGAGCAAAACTAATAGTTTTTCCTTTAAAAAAATATGTCATTTATTAGCAAATACTTTATTATTCGACCCGTTTGGGAAATAAAAACCTATTTAAAAGAAAATTAAAAATCATATCAGCTAAAAATCTTATATGAATAAGATTATATTTACACCAAGCTTCATTCATAATTATTTGAAAATTTAATAAATTACTTGTGTTTGGTAAACTTTTCACTTTCATTGATAAACGTACTTCCTTAATTCGCTAATTGTGGCGGGGAGCAATACCAACATCACTGTTCCCAAAGTTATCAATAGTAGATTGCCACTCCAGAATATTGATTATTCCTCAGAATTATTTTAGCAATCTCTACATATTGCCTTTAACATAGCTTTCTTCCTCGATCTGATGGCCTTTGGGTTTTGAAAATTACCCAAAAAATAAAGACGTTTACAATATCCCAACTATACATACAGATGTAGCGTTACCCCAGAGACCTTTTACGAATATTTATGATGCATTTTTTGCAACAACCAGCTTTTTAACCAAGAGGCTTAAGCTGTCTTTCACCTAACCTCCACTGGTTTTCAATAATAGCGGCGCGGTTGAGAGATTAGCCAAGTCCTGGTTTTCCTTCCAAAATAATTGGGCTTGGAGTTCCTTAGCCTCAGTGATTATTATCATTATTATTATTCCTGAGGCTCTATAACCAACCCTTGGTGTCTCTTTCAAGAGCTCCCTTCTTGCATTCATATCCTATCCTATCCTACATTCATATCCCGTGCTCCAACTTTCTAACTGCTCTGGCTCAAAGGTTTGTGCACTTTCTGAGGCGCCGTCTGCCAATTCATTGATTTATAATAATCAATGAATGTCTTCCGGTTATTCTTGTTCGGTAGAGTTCGTTTTCCAAGAGTCATCCTGGGATCCCAGTCTTCACCGCACCGATATGTTCTGTCCAACTATCAAGTTTAATAGTCCTAAGAACTTCACATATATTTCGCGGATTATGATATCTTTCTTTGGACCAAATATTCTTAGGATTTTTCTTCCAAAGATGAGGTATTCATTCCCGTAATTTTAAAACCACGACCCTTCCGTTGGAGATAATACATGGCCCACATACACAGTAGATGTCCCCTTTCTAGAGCCAGCCTGATACATCCCCAACTCATATTAACATTGCTATACGTGTTAACCCATCCAAGATGATACTGCAAATAACCTTAAATGCACTGGCTGAGTATACATATTTTATATAGATAGTATTGCAGTTATTGATGTTTATTCTAAACATCTTACTTATTTTTCACTTTATTATATTAATTATTTCACTTTATCTTTTATATACATAGATATTTCGGAATCATTTAGTATCTTTTGTTAGTAAATATTGTGTCGAAAGGTTTTTCACTATTCCTATTTCTTATGGCTTGGAGTGATATTTATCATATTTCAGATTATATTATTTAACAATAAAAACTGTTCAATGTATATAAAATATATCAATATAAAAAAATAAAATAAAATAATAATAATAATAAATGTAAACAAAATTAATTTACAATAGTGTTATATAATAGTTGTAATGTACAACATTTTTAGGCCTCTTGGAGGCTAATAGTTTTTTTTCAAGACTTGGCTATTTCAACATAAAATCAACTCTATGACGTACATTATGCTGATCCTGTAGGTCTTGCCTGAGGACGACGTCATTCCAGAGAATTTTTTTCCTTTTCATCGATCCAGCTACAAAGTTCACCGACAAGTTACCATGAAGTCAAGTTTACATCGAAAACAAATTTGTTGGATGAAATAGAGCTAAGAGAGAACTCGTTGATGACTTCGATAGGAACTTAGGATCTTAGGCAATATCCGCTACCTGATGGACTATTTGAAAGTTCAATTAGCCATCCAGGTGGGAGCTGACCTAGCAATCTCTCCGCTGATGAGTTGATGATGATGATGTACGGCGGTCCGGTCCATGGTCTTCTATATAACATCCACTTCTTATATTGCTTCCATATTTTTAATAAATATAAAACAAAAAAATGTGTAAAAAAAGTAATTTATCTAGTTCTTTCGCTCTTCCTCAAACAACAAATTAAACTCTTCTAACTCAATCCCTAAACACTGAGCGATACGAAGTGGAATATATTTGTATTGAATTTGAAAATCCTTGAAAGTAATTCAGTATGCTCAACATTTCCAATTTGTTAAATAACGTCCCCATAATATAGTTCTTTTTAGATTTCAAGGGAACAAGGTGAAACTATTGAGAAAAAAAAATTAGACAAGTAATACGAAAGCAGATCATTAACATATGTATAATTTTTATGATAAAGTGTATTGAACAAAAAAAAACGATAACAAATACATATTTTGACGAAAGACAAAATACAGTGTTGTCCAGCTAAAAAGCAGATAGCTTTTTACGGTTTTCAGGTTTAGTGTTCATTATTGTAACATTATTGTAAAATGACCTGCTTCCGAGAGGAAGGACGATAATGGACCAGAAGGCGCTAGTCCTTCCAGTCCTCAGCAAAGGTACCGTGACCTGGGCTCGAAGCAAGTCGGATGAATTGGTTTAAAAATTCACTAGAGTAAGAACCTCTACGGTGGATCATGTAGGGTAAAGGATAATGTCGGAAGGCTAACCAACTACTACATAACTAATGAGCTTGATATAGTGTGATCCATTCGATAAGGAAGGATAAGCTGGGTCGGGCATTTTGCAAGGATTGGTAAAGATTCTAAACCAAACAGGTTTCTTCCTCAGCAGATTTATGGGAACTAGAAATATAAGAACTAGGATTTGTGGGAGGACAGAACCTTCCTTTAAGTACAGAATGGTATGGGAGATATCCTATGGTATGGTATGGTATGCCTTACAACTACTACCATACTACCATGGTATACTATATATATGGTACCATGGTATACGATACTACTATATACTATAGTATGGTATGGCATGGAACATATGTTACAGGATCTGGAAGTATATAGGCAGGTTGAGGAGGCCTTGACCTGGTAGTGAGTCGTTACTGTTTGATAGATCGAAAAGTTGTTCCTTACATAATTTTAATTTCGAATACTTGAAACCGATCCTTAGAAGTGTTTATTTGTATTAATCAATTTCAAATATGCTGAGGAATGTTGTGAAAAATCTCAAACAATGTCGTTTTGAATACTTCAATTACTTGTTTTGTTAATTTCGAGATAATCTAGGTTAAAGAAATGTCTTTGTAGGACTTTGTTCTTCTTTATTAATCAATTGGACGGCGTTAAGCGGAAACCAAACAACCCAAAACAATATCAATTTTAGATAAATTAAAACTAAAATTTTACTGATATTTGCTAGTTACTGAGACTTTTCGATTAACTATTTCTTTTTCTAAATTTTTGCACTGAATAAGTCTTTATTGGTTGGCCACTAGCTCATTTTGGAATAACTAACACGTGGGTCGGATGCTTTCTGTTAAAACTGAATAGATTATTGGTTCCACTTGGTTCATGCTCAGTTTGACGCATTTTAAATTAAGTTAAGCTTGGTTAGTCACTCAAATCGTAGATTGACCTTTGTTTAATTTGTACTTTGTTTAATTTTGTCGTTTTGTGGGTTGGTTGGTTTCTGCATAACGCCGTCCAATAATTTCCGTGATCGTAAGATAATTATGATTTTTATCATTTTGATTTGACTTTTTGAACAATGTATTCAAGTTCTATATGTACAGAACAGGTTTTTAATTCAAAATTCAAAGGTTATAAAGTAAATTGGTATTAGAGATGGTGGATGTGTAGAGGCAGAGAGCCCACTTCGGCGGGTTAACATTTATTTTCTGGCAAACCCACGACTAAATGTTGCCTCCCAACTCTACACGACTAATAGATAAGGTAACCAGTAGACTAAGGGATCCATGTTGATAGCCTAGTTGGAATACAAAAGGGCGTTAAACTCAAATAAACAGCGACAAAGAGGTTCCACTGTACAAGGGGTTACAAGTGAAACACACTAATTGTAAGTCAAAATACATGGTTATAAGTAAACGCCAATCTATTGCTACATTATTTTATCAAATACATAAAGACCTCAAATTTCCAGTGCTGTAACTTATTTGATAAAATAATTTCAGTACCAAAGTAGGCAAAGCAAATAAAATCTTTAATCGGCGTTTTCTCAAAACCATTCTTTTTTACTTAGTGCGTTTAACTTGTAACCCCACGATATACATGAGAAAATGCCTGTTTATTCAAAAGGTACATTAATTTCACCATCAAAACTCGTTAATAACAACAGAATAAATAAAACAAAATCAATTCTTTTCTTGGCTTGATAAAAATCCCATCACAATGGCAACGTTATCCTCCATTTCTGTTTCCATGGTTACAGCTTCCAAGCACTCTCGCTCCTTTAATCATGTTATTCCTTCAAAATATCAAAACCATTCAGTACATGAGATCGGCCCCTAAAAGTGTCAAAGAGCTCCTGGCTATATCGTGGAAAATATATATCAGGTGAGGCTTCAAGATATTTACGGCTCATATATTCTTGGGAGCTCCAGGAAAACAGGGTTCCTGGAATTTGTGATTTGAGTGAACAGCATGAAAGAAAGAAGGAAGGTCTAAGTATCTATCGCTTATGTGCAAGACCTGGAAAGATCAACTCCGCTTATTTTCCTCATATTCTCGACATCGTGAGAATGATATTTGAAGCAATTTTTCGAAAAATATCGTGAGACTGTTGTTTTTATAGGAAATGTTATTTGACATAACGTAAATAACAAAATTAATCTCCCAAGTGGACAAAAGAATAATGCCGGTTTAAGGACCTGGAAGATTTGGTTAGACCATGGTTATTACTTACATTTGGTTAGAACATGGTTATTACTTACATTTGGTTAGAACATGGTTATTACTTACATTTGGTTAGAACATGGTTATTACTTAAAGCTAAAATTAATAAACAATGGAGAATATTTGTAATATAAATTCGATTGTTAACGGAAATACTGCCTCAGAATCAAGCTCTGTTTCTATTTCTACAGGCTGCCTAAAAACTAAACCATCATCTTGTATCCAATTTAAAATGAAATAATAAAAATGCTCAATGCTTGTTACTTCGTCACAAATAAATTTATTCATAAAGATCATAATCATTATTAGATAACGATTATAATCCTTATCTTCACATTTACTAAATGTGTCTTTATTTGTCCCTTTGGATTTTAGAATGTAAAACCTCTTAGTCATCAACTGTCGATTGTATTTTTTTATATCATAGAAAATTTCTAAAATGTAAAGAAAAAAATGTAAATACTGCCAACTCTATAATTAGTTTTTTAAATAAAATTCATTAAAAGTTCATTTTTGAACTCCAATTATATTTTTAGAGCTAAAATAATTAATTCTAATATTAAAGTTTCAAGTAATAATTGGAGGGAGCTGCCAAGCATTTTATAGGCTTATTCTTGGCAATTCCACATCGTAAATCTTAAACGACTTACCCTGAGTGGAAATGGATTGTAGAATTATGATGTACCATATAACAAGTGAACTTTAGCTGTTCCAAGAAATTTAATAAAATCTAGTCATATGATTTTCAAAACTAAGGATATAATGAAGGAGAAACTTCAAAAAAATAATTTTTAGAGAAAAAACAAAACCGACTTCAAGATTAAACCTACATACACAAACTTAACTAAAAAATAAAAAATAATATTTTAATTACTTCGAAACAAAAACCATTAAATGAAAATCAATGAAATTATCGATACTTATATACCTATTCACAATTTATGACCAGTTATCTTTGAAGCCGGTGCCAGCCAAGAAGGGCAGTTTAATCCTGCCTTTACAATAAACCTTCGAATGGCCGGAGGCAGTGGTGTGTGATGAAACAGTGGGAGGATCTTTACGATTGCAATTTCTTTTCAAATTCTGATTGTTTTTGTTGTTTATTTTTTAATTAAGTTTGTGTATGTAGGTTTAATCTTGAAGTCAAAATTGATTCAGAATTGACGGAGATTCTCAACTCTCTGTATTTTTTTATTTTATTTTTGTGTATGTTATTTAGATTAATCCGTTAATTCTGAATCAATTTTGATAATTCTTTTTTAGATCGGTAGGGCATACTTCAGAGGTGGTGCCATAGAAAATATATTGAAATCAACGTAGCACTTTTCAAGAAAAATACAAAAAACTGTTAATAAGTGATTTTATGACCTGTATTTTTCTTAAAAATTTCTGCGTTGATTTCAAAATATTTTTTATGGGACCACCTCTGAAGTATTCCCTATCGATCTAAAAAAGAATCATCAAAATTGATTCAGAATAACGGAGTAATCGCGTAACATACACAAAAAAAAACAAAAACAAAAAAAAAAACAGACGAGTTGAGAACCTCCTCTTTTCTGAAGTCGGTTGAAAAGAAGTTAAATGAATGATTTAAAACTAAAATGAAATTCAAGATAATAGGTTTAATTCTTAATGATTCATGTTGTTTAATTGTTTGTGGTGAAAACATAAAAAGAAGACTGTGAAACGTGTAGACTATCTCTATATACAGGGTGTCCCGAATTTAATTGGCAAAACTTCAGGAACTTATAGGGGACCGAAAAACTAAGACAAAAAGTCCTTTAGAGATTTGCTCGTTTTTGCTTAGTTTTAGAGAAAATCGCAAAAAAAAAAAAAAGAAACAAAACAAAAATGTTACAGGTAGCGATTATCACCTTTCAAAGTTCGTCAGGCTAGGCAGTGAGATATGTAAACACTTAATGTTATCCTTTACATTCTTTTATTTGTTTACATTTTGGCTTCCTTCTAGGATTATAATTCCTAAATCAGTCTTCAGTCAGTTACTCAGTTATTTTTGTGTGAATAGCATCAGCCGCAATGCCGCATACATATTCTAATGTTGAATACGTTGATATGATTTTTGTGTATGGTTTCTGTAATGGTGATGCTTTAGAAGCGGTGCGGGAGTATGCGCACCGATTTCCAAATAGAAGAGTGCCTAATCGACGAGTCTTTTCGTTAACTTTTAATAGACTACGAGAGACTGGGTCATTCTTAATACGTAATGAAGGCGACCAATTCCAGGCAGCAATAAGAGCAGATTATCGGAGAAGAAATTGTGTCCAACGCCACTTTGATAACAATCATGAGACTAGCATCCGAAGAGCATCTGCTGCATTAGTAATATCGCGGCTAGCAATAAGGCGAACTTTGAAGGTTATAATCGCTACCCATACCATCTTCAAAAAGTTCAGAATTTATTACCTCAAGATTATGTCAAGAGATTGAATTTTAGTAACTGGTTTCTTGACAAAATTCGCGATGATAATTTATTTCCATCAAAAATTGTATGGACCGATGAAGCTACCTTTACAAGAGGAGGAATTGTTAATCATAGAAATTATCATGTATGGGCTCTTGAAAATCCCAGAGCTATTAGAGAGAATAGGTTTCAGCATGAATTTGCTATTAACGTTTGGCTTGGAATTTGGAACGGATTACTGGTGGGACCATATTTTTTACCTGGAAGATTGAATGGTATCACATTTACACATTTTTTGGAGAACAACTTTTCTAATTATTTAGATGACATTCCCTTACAGCAGCAGATTGAAATAGGGTTCCAACTCGATGGATGTCCAGCTCATTATAGCA
Organism: Euschistus heros; assembly: GCA_003667255.2. Classification (NCBI taxonomy): domain Eukaryota; kingdom Metazoa; phylum Arthropoda; class Insecta; order Hemiptera; family Pentatomidae; genus Euschistus; species Euschistus heros. The sequence continues at coordinate 674,529 of RCWM02000063.1, forward strand.
GAGTTGCTCGAGCTTGTCTGGATATAAATTATCCACAACGATGGATTGGACGTGGAGGAGTTGTACCTTGGCCACCCAGATCACCTGATATGACACCTATGGATTTCTTCGTATGGGGAACCTTGAAGCAGAAAGTTTATTCGGTGTCAATCAACTCAAGAGAGCAATTAAGAAACCGAATCATAGATGCAGTGCACCAAATATCATCAGAACAATGTTTAGCTGCAATTTATCAAGTGAGTGCTAGATGTAATGCTTGCATTGGTGCAAGAGGCCAACATTTTGAGCAATATTTACATTAAAAAGAACATAACATAAATATAAATGTAAATAAATAAGTATAAAAATGAAAACTTGTTTTGTTTCCTTTTTTGCGATTTTCTCTTAAACTAAGCAAAACGAGCAAATCTCTAAAGGACTTTTTGTCTTAATTTTTCAGTCCCCTATAAGTTCCTGAAGTTTAGCCATTTAAATTCGGGACACCCTCTATAACTCTGTTTCTAATTAATTGATCCAAGACACTTGATAGGTTGTGATGGAACATATATATGTAATTATATAAATATGTTATATTTATATGTATGCTTGGTACATAGTGGGTTATATTTGTCATAATGTTTCTCATTTACTAAATATATTTTCTTTAATACATTTGAAAATCTTAATAAATATAGATTAAAAAAAAAATGTAAACGCTTTTACGAATAAAACGAATTCTACGTACCGAAAAGTAAAGAAAACAAGAAAGCTGTTGAGCACTTCAGCTGGAATTTCTATGAGCTAACCCCCTCCCCTCCATTAATGTTTCCTCACCGCCATTAAAATTGTCAAGTCGAACGCTGGCATTGAATATTGATGGATATGGTACCCTAAATGTTGGAATGACCTAACATTATGTTGGGAAGAGGTAGCGAGGATGGACTTCCTTGGAGGATTGGAGATATTGAAGATATGTGAGCCGAAGAATGGATATCAGGTTCAGGATATTAAGAGATAACGAGGCCACCCTTTCATTATTGTCAGTGTCCATCCAACGGAACTATCCTTCCAGTCCATCGGAAGCCTCTATTCAATCTTATATATTGTCTTAATCGAATATTGCGCAAAGTGGGTATATTTTACATTTTTTAATTCAGTTAAATTTGTTTTATAAAATATCATAAATGTTTTATAAAAATATCACCACCATTGTTTCTTCTTTGGGTTGTAATGAAAACTTTAAGAGCTATTAAAATTCTCCCACCTACGGCTCGGCCTCCTGGACGGGGGTGGGGTCTAGTGCACCAAAGTGGTTCTAGCCTATCCAGAGGTTAGTACGGGAGTGGGGGTGTCAATGGGTACCGTCGTCAAGGAATTATAATTATATCTGGGAATTGAATTATAATTATAACAGACATCTTCGGACACACATCTTCTAAACTGCGCGGCTTGGATGTGCTCGTTGACCACTGTGCCCTCAGCATCTTATTTTCATTATTTATGAAACAAGAAAGTAGAATAGGGCTGAAGGAAGAAAGTAGAATAGGGCTGAAGGAAGAAAGTAGAATAGGGCTGAAAACAATCGCCAAGGGGGATTTCCAATATTACTGACCCAACATCATTTCAACTTCTCCCTTTTTATAAAATGAACTACTTCACTCATTTATTTACTTTTTTATCCTTCTCTATAAGAAGAACTTAAAAAGCAGTTCTATCACATACTTACAATTTGTCGAGTTCTTGTATTTATGATGTGGAAAGAAGGAGACCAATGACGTAGAAAGGCTTTTTTGTTTTAAATATTGGAAAAGCTACGCCGCAAAATTCAACAAAGCCACGCTACAACGCTAAAAGAGGTGTGAGAACCGAAAATGAATCTTAAGGAGGAATGTCCTGATTTCTTCAGTCTCTTATATTATCTTGAGCTACATAGTCCTTGATATAGCAAGCATCCAAGCATCCGTAGTCAAGGTAAGGGAGAGTGAGTAATGTATTACAAGTTGAAGACTACCTCATGTAAATAAAACCCCTAACTTTAATCTTGTTAGAGGATTAAGGTGGATTTTCTAGGGGTATTGTTCTTTCAGGATATATATTGATCGAAAGTGAAGCTGAGATCCTGGAGAGAGTTTGAAAACTAAATAAGAATTGCGCTGAGATAAAGTAATGGACAATAGGGGAGAGCATCCAGCGGAGCACCTTGTGTGATCAACAGTCATAATGAACAAACTTTGTTGAGAACAATAACTACAAGAGTAAGGAGCAAAAGGGAACAAAACTAGCCTAAACTAGGTAGGTTATAGGTCTAGGGCTAGGTTATCTCTACTCTAGGTCATTTAGGGACGGGAATTTAGAACGGCCAAAGGAATCAAGATTTCAAAGAGTCTAAGAGGATTAGGGTCCTCATTTTATTTTAGCCAGTGGAGAAATAAAGGTTTTGTGTAATTTTTATTTTGTGTTGCGTTGGGAATGAACTCATTCCATTTACTTTTACAACTTAAATAAATAATTTGTCTAATTTGTTCAAAGGGCTGTTGTCACTTGTCACTGGAGCTAAATATAAATACAGGGAAGCGGAAAAACTTCCGGTAAGTAATATTTTTTGAATGAACAAAATATAAATAAAGAAGATGATGCCATCTGAGTAGATCTGAGTTAAACATACATAATTAAAAAGACAAGAACTAGGAATGTTGATTTATCAAACTTCTCATCTTCTGTACGATAAGCGTTCATATCAATATGTACTAGTTTGAGTATTATTTTAAGAATAAAATTCTTTACTATAGATGTAGCCGGCAATTTATTTATTTTATCGCCGTTGAACATTTGCTGAGCGAAGATTGCCAAATTAAAGTCCAAATTAATTGCCTTAGTTCCATGAGGCTAAGGATGTTGAAAGGCCTGTTAACAATAACAACAACCATCAGCTCAAACCTCCTAGAGAACTAGGAGCCCTCAACAACTCCAATGTTGTTGTTGATGAATGTTCCTCCTCTCTACAATAGCAACACAAATATCCCTCTTGTTAGGTTCAGGTTTAGCTTTGGCTGAAAAAAATTATTTGTTACAAGAGCCTATAGATGGAGCTGATGTGATAACTAAAAGGGATACCAATATAGTGATGACGACTAAGGTGACGTTGAGCGAAGTCGAGTCGAAGAAGGCGGCGGTGTCAGTGATGTTGAGCCTTCCCGTGGGGGACCACTCCCCGACTTTGACTACCGAATGCTGCTTCAGCTTCACCACGTCCAGCTTGAACCCGATCCTACGCCCCTCCTTGAACTCTATCGGACCGCTTAGCCCTTTAGTTTCTACCTGAAAATTGAAAATAATTAGTATTAATTAGAACAGATACAGCAGAGAGCAATACACAATATGTAATGAAATGAAAAAATAATCTTTATTTCGTGATATATTGTCCCCTAAGAATAACAACAATGTGCAATAAGGTAGTACAATAGTCTGACTGCCATCATTTTAGACAAGGATAATTATAGAACAGGAGACATGCAAGTTCAGTAAATTAAGTAATATAAGGAGGGGAAGGAGAAATTGCTGAGATGAATAAAGTTGGGACCCTCGCCCCAGCTAGCTCAGGTCAGATAGTAATAGTTTGCGGCCACATTATTTCCGAGTTTCATATGTTTCTTTTTTTTTCTGATTCCAATTTTCAAATCAGCTGCCATGGTGTTAGGTGAAAGGTAGCGAATTAACAAAGGAAGTCGTAAATTTATCAGCCTCAGCCTTCATCTCTTTTTCAGTCAGAGCTTCAGTCACTTCTTCTAATTTCGCCTTGTAATTTAATTACCTCACATGTTTAAATTTATAACCGCTTGTTACAAAATCAAAGTACATTTTTTAGAACTACAATCTACCTCAACTTTTTGTTCAACCGCCATCTTCGGGAAATCAATGATTTTCAATATACAACGGGAAAAAATGTTTTAATTATAAATTTTTTTTTACGTTTTCGTTGCGAAGTGGATCTTGCACGAGGGAGCAACATGAAATTCAGGACCAGAATTAAGCTTTCGATCGCCAATCGACCGGGCTAATTACAACCGATAGCAAATCAAACAGCCAACTCGGTTACCAAAGAGATGGGACCTGCTGTACAAATTGGTACTCACCCTACCATTACTTATCGTCACACAATGAACCCAACGTAAGCGAGGCCTTCCAAATTTTATATTTCCAAAAATGACTTGTTGTATCATTATACGTAATGATCCACTCTCAAATGATCATTCTTCATTAAAGATATTTATAATAATAAAGGAAGTCGTTCTGTCTCCATAACCTATTGATACAAATAGAACTTCATTCTAAGATATCTACATCAAAGATTACAAAATTTGATGCTGAAGCCTTGACTTCATAACCTGAAAGAAAAAAATATATTTAACTATAAATGTTGATAAAACCCAAATAGGTCAACAATCATTCTACCTTACATTGTTCGACACTACCCACACCCTTCTTATCATCTCTCTCTGCGACTTTAGTAGGTTACAATCTAGTCCTGTCAATGAGCGCTGAAATGAGGGACGTAGAGTCCAGGCAATATCCGATTATTTTTGAACTCAGGGCTTCGTTAAGAATAGTTAGAAGGTAAACATACTAAAAGTATGTCACCACTGGGGGGGGGGGGGGGGAGAAGGCCCCATCATTGGGTTTTTAGATTATATCTCGAAAACGGTGGGCTCTAGAAAAATATGTTTCAATTAAAAATTAAAGCTAATTAAATCTACTATAACATTGTTTATAATATAATATAATATAATATTGCTTCAACTTCCAAACTTCCAACGGTCTTCAAGATATACGTTATTGAAAATCGATAACAGCCGAAAAAAAGGGGGTGTGGCTGTGCCATAAACACGGCCATGTGTTACACGTGAACACGTTTATGTAACGGGTTATATTTTTTAAATAAAATATTTTTATTTATGTATTTAGGATAAAAGCAAGAAAATAAATATTTATTGTGTTACAATATAACTTTATTAATTGTAGGTCTGTGATACAAAAGTACGACACAAATGGCATACAAGATACATCGAGATTTCTGGTAAACGTTTAATCAATACAGGTATTACATAACGTTGTTGTTGAAGTTTCAATTTAAGACAATGAGCGGTTTTTGAGAAATCAACATGAAAATCTCCAACTATCATAACTGGTGTGGTAATATCAGGCTCTTATTCGGTTATAATGTTAGCGACGTTTTTGGAATATTTAAACAATGATCGTAACATAAAGAGTTTAATTTCTGCTAACGCTTGTACACACACTCGAGTGCGAATTTGAAGATGCCATTGGCCTTTACGTTTGCTAGACAAATACCACCAGGTTTTACATCTTTCATTTTCAAATAGATTTCCGAAATGCCATTGTTGACTATATTACAATCAGTGAAGCAATTGATGCTGCGATATATGGCGACTCCGCAGGCCTTCTGACTTGATGATGATACAGATATCGATGGTGTAGTTGCAATTTATCTGTTCTTAGCTGTATTACAATATGATCTCAGATCAAAGCTAGGCACATTCACTGGAATAGAATTTTCCATCCAAGTTTCGCTGATTGCCAAATAATCAGATCGGTTGATGATTGTGCCGCTAGAGACGTCTTCTGCGTGCCTGACCAAGCTTTGTGCATTAATAGCGGTAATAAGTATAAAACAATGCTAATCTGGAACTTTAACGTTCCAGGCACTGCTTGACTCGGTCATATCGTGTTTTATTATTACCATTCGATTGTTCTTGAAGCCCTTTCCAACCGTATACGACCTCTGTATTTGGTTTTGGCTTATCGACGCGAATAGGCCGACTTTATATATTTTTGATAATATTTTTTTATCCTAACACCTTATTATATTCACTGTCACTACTTTAAAGTAATGCTTTATATATAATCGATAGATTTTGACGACAGTTGACGATTAAAACTTAAACGAACATCGTAATCTCTCCGAGTCAAAAGTTTGTTTGTTTATTTCGTTTAACGTCACTTTATGCTGCTATGGCTAATCGGACGAGAGTCAAAAGTTATACTAATAGCAAATCTCAATACGCAGCAAAATAACCTCAAAATTGCGACGCTTCCCCTCCACCGCGCGCGATGCGTCACTTTTCTCGCTTATCGTAATGAATTCAATAGTCGTTTAGTGCTAGTTATAGGGGCGGGGACTTTTAGTATGTTTATCTTCTAAACACTCCTAACAAAGCCCTGAGGCAAAAAATTATCGCATATTTGATGGTCTCTACAATATGTTTATTGACTGAACTAATCAAGATCAGAAGATTGAAGAGAGAGAATGATCTTTAAAAAAGCAGTAGCTGACCCAGCAGTAGTAGCAGTAGCAGCCTTCTCAGGTAGCAGGTAGCAGTAGCAGATCGGAACTGAAAACCACAAAGCCCAACATGGCGGTGGATGAGACTCATAAAGGAGCTTTATAAAGGCAAGAGCTCCCTCTGGAGGGTTATGAATAAGATATACATTGATCAATATTGTTCTTCCTTGTATAACACTAATTGGAGTCGAATCCAATAAATTTAAGTGAAAGATAGAGATGGCATAGCCGCTGACAGCTGGCGGCAGGATCCCTAATGATCTCGTTACCGGAAGTCATATTCCTTCACATCGAACGGATTGGAGCTCAAAGGTTTTGGTTGCCATTTTGTTTAGGAATGGAATAATACTTAATATTAGCTTCATTATAGCAATAATAATGTAGAGCATTAATTAATACAACGTTCGAAAAATATCAATGGTAATGAAAATGGTAACCTGCCCATCGTATCGACATTCCTTGAGGTAGCTTGCTTGGCGAACTTGGCTTTTTCAAGATTTAAGATTGACATGAAACTACATTTTAATATTATATTAACGTTTATGATTCATTTCTATGATGTTTAATTTATTAGCAAACAATTTTTAAATGTCATATATGGTACATGAATAAATTAAATGATACTGATTTCAGAAATAATTACAATTATACGAAATTTGGTTCTCTGGCCCATTTTATATGCAAGTTAGAGTTAAAAAGCATATGAAATGAAACATTGAAAACCTAAAACAAAAAAATTCAAAATTTAACAGCATTACAAATGTATATAAAAACTTAATTTATGTTTGTAACAATAAAAAAAAAATAATAATAATAATAACTTTTTTTATGTTATAGCTGACTTTAAAACAGCCATAGTAATTTTTAAAACAATAATATAATATAGCTTACCCTTTTGATTGTATCAATTATAAACAAATAAATATTACAAAAATATATTTAGGGTTTTCGTTTAAAGTGTCTTAGGAGTTGAGAAGAAATAAAATAAATAAATAAAATGTGGCGATGATACTAACGAGAAAAATTCTTTACATTTCGGTGAAGTAAATTGGAAAAAAAAAAAAAAAAAACTAAAACAACTAAGTAAATTAGCCCTATTAGGGTTTCACATCGAAAATATTGGCTGATTTAGATTTAACAAACCGACAACCCTTATATTAAAATTATACAATAGAAAAGAACTCTCTAGTTTTGAACCTGCGTATCTTGTTACTTCGCCCTATTTCGAGCTTTGAGGTCCCTGGACAACAGTAAATCGGCAGATATTTTTCCTCATGTCGCTTTTAAAATAAATACATTAGACGTGACACATTATTATTTATCAACTCCTAATCAAGTTATAGTAGGAGAGATACTTGAAGGTATAATAGATTGGAAGGTAAAACAGATAACAAAAGAAGAACCATGGTCCTTCAAGTGACCTCAAATTACCCAAAATCTTTGAACTGAAATGGAATGGCTTATTAATTAGCTAGCTTTGATAGAGGACTAAGAAGAGCAACTGAATAAAAATAAGCAAAGGAATAAAAATAAGCTAACTTTAAACTTCAAACTTGAAAACTCCAAGGACTATACTTATTTCGTTTTTCTTTCTGTTTGAAGCCAACATTTATTTTAGAGGCCTTGCTAAGATGGCTGCCAGCAGATTCAACTTTGCTTTTATTTCTAATGGGTGGGAAGTACAGTTCCAGGGGAGGAAGGAAATGGAAATGTTGCTCGGCGTCTTGTATACGGTAAAAAAAAAAAAAATCAAGTACTTCTAAATTCAAAGAATATTTTCTGTCTCTGAAAGAATATTTTATTTTTTTTTTTTGCTAATTTATAATATCACTGAATGGTGTCTTAAACCCAAACCTCCCCCCCCGCCCCACAATATAAGATACAAATGAAATAAGATGCCATACCCTCCTCCCCTCCAGTTCCTTATTTATTCAATTCAGGCATCTTCAACTTTGACTGCACCGGATATTTGACAGAGAACTTTCCCCTCCCAGGATTTGATACCTTCCTTGTTTGGTATCCACATCCAAGATTCACTGCCACCTACATCGATCTCACTACTATGGATAGGATAGGAATCTTCTGATGGACTAGAAGCTTTGCTTTTGAAGTCAGTTTTCTGTCTTCTGTGAACCTCTTAGGCTGCGATTTCCAGCAGCAGTTCAGACTTTTACATTTGATTTTATAATAACATCGGTGATTAAGCTGTACCTGAATTATCAACAACACTGGGCACTTCAGGTATTTTGGAACAGGACGCTTATACGAGTAAATGACCTCCTGGACAGTGACCTCATGCCCGAGTTTTCAGCAAAATTGTTTGCTATTCCTCTATAATATAACGGAATAATTAATATTTTGAATCAAATGTTACAGTATATTGTATATTGGACCGAAAGTGATCTACTTTATCCTGTTGGTATACTGTTATCTCGTCGAATAAGATTTTGTTGGTATTCGGTAATTGTAAAGTGAAACAACAGATATTACCTCAACTATATTTGCCGGATAAATACAACCTGGTTTTACATTATATATATTTCCAATAACTCCAGAGTTCGGGTCAAATATTCTACACATAATACAATATTTCGAAAACTTTAAGAACCGTTGACACAATGATAAACCTAGTAAATTGCAATAAAATAAAATTTTGCAATATAAATATAATTTTGAACAGAGCAGTTTTGGGATAGAAAAATAGAAAACTTTTCCTGGCTTAAATCTAGGCTTCCTTTCTTTTTTAATTCAATCTTCTTGTAGTTATTGTAGAACCCAGGTACTTAAACTGCTCATAACATCCCTGATAACATCACAAAGTTCCTGAGTAACGAGTAAACTGATCATCCGTTTTGTTTAATCGGTATTAATTACAGGGCCAATTCCTTTACCTGTTTTCATGATGTATTTCAATAGGGACACTAAAGAAGCGAAATTAAACAAATATTCATAAAAAAAAATAAAGAAATAAACAAACCATTGACGGCCTAAAGATGAATAACAATAGAGCAAAAGAAATAGCTTATCATTCAACACAATCCATTATTGTACGCAGTAGTAGAAATAATTGATAACGTAAAACTGAATGAAAATGTAACCGGCTCCGTGGACAATAGAGGATGGGGGGGTGAGAGGGGGGGGGGGGCGATGGGCGATGGGCGAGGTGGTTTAAAATAATTATGCAAAGCCACCACAGAGAATGGTGCTCTATGCGGAGGTGATGGGGGGGGGGGGGGGGGGGGAGGCAACCACACCGCAACTTTGAGCCGACGTTTTTAATTTCAAAAGCTTTCACAATAGAGTACCCTACCAATTTACTTTTGACCGGAAAGATAGGTATCCATGTTACAGATATTGGAACATTGTGGAACAGCTCCTCTCCCACCCTCACTATTATACATATTGAAACTATCTGGCCATAGCAATGTCCTATATCAACAGTTCAAATTCCAAATTCAAATGGAGCCTATGAGATTTATTAAAATGGTTTCTAGGAAAACAAGGTTGGACAGGTGCTAAAAGATTTCAGACTGGAGTAGGTAGGACAGGTAGGACAGACAGGTAACAATCTTGGTCCAGAATTTATAAGGTGAGGAGGATGTTGCACAATAGGTTGAATCAACATTTAGCATTTTCTTATTATTATTAACTACATAATAAATATAAAACATAAAAGGAAAGATAATTAAATATATTGAAAATACGCTTCCTGAGGGCACTAATGTCTAAGTACCTCGGCGCTGTTATTGCTGAGGATGATTATATAAGAGAAGAATTTAAAGCGAGTTGAGTAACTTGTAAGAGGAGCAATTGGCCTATGAGAGCCTATGGAGGTCTGTTGAAAGAGAGAGGAATCTAGGACTGAGGAAAGTTGGGCGGCTCTACAACCATCTACTGCATTCTAGAAACTGTTCCTAGAAAGGCTGCTAAACATGAGCAAAAGAAAAATCCCTCGAAAAATATCTGTAAAATAGAAATGGATCATTGGCGGGTGAAGACAACGCTCCTCAGCCTTTACGGATAACCAGGTGATGATATCAAGAGAAGCAGGAAAATATGGCAGGTTACATTCTAAACTAGGTGCTAGGCGTCATGTAGAACGGTGTAGGACTCTGCGGTGTGTGTGCGGTGCGGGTTTGGAAGGAGGTCATGCCCTAAGAGCTATCGTCTTCACATCACAACGTGGTGATGATCAAGGACTGGAGATGACAATGATAACCATAAAATAGAAATAAAAACTATTTTCCAATAGCTGTTCCTAATCCCATCTGGCGTTGCTAACATGAGATATTTTTGAATGCAACTTTGGCCAGGTCGCAATCAATAAGCTCAATAGTGATTTATATATCTGTATTGCATAAATATATATTTTTATGTACCTAAGAGAGCGTGTGTATTTCATTCTACATTATACTGAGAAAAATTCTTTTATTTATTGGTATTTTTTTTTTTTTTTAATTGTCTCAGTTTTTGTAATTGGATCATTGATGAACAATTATGTAGTCACTGTTCTTTCTTTCACTTTTATTTTCGTTACTTGTATATATTTCCAAAGAACTGTTTCCTACTTTTTAAATTAAACGCTCCTCCTTTTTTATATACATTAACCTCCTTGCCTGAAATTAACGGAAGCAGATAATATTGTCATATACGTTGTATTATTATCAAAAGCCAATCTGTTCCAGGATAAAAATTATTTTTCTTATCATAGATATATAGAAAATTAGATTATTTCAATCTAACTGAAAACTGACTTTACAACTCTCCGAAGGCATAATGAGAAGGTTACTTTATTGTTATAATATATCCTCCATCCTCCTTACCGAGTTGATGTAGTTGATGAGGGATAGGCCGCCGTCCCAGGGGACCTCCGAGGCGCAGGACACGTTGGCGAGGGACAGCGGGTGGGACTGCTCTAAGGTCTGCAGCCCGATCGCGAACACCACAACCGAGTCGTACATCAGTGCTGGCTCCGCCTTCAACATAATTATTATCAACACCTGTCATCATCAACATCAACATCAACATGGTATATTGATAACTGTTGTCCACGCACTTGGATAGCCTTCGTCTTGTTGTAAGGCCTAGCGTACGGCTGGAATTTATTCATGTCCCTCAGTATTTCCCTTACTCCAAGATCTTCGACGTCGACCAGTCGGAAGGCGGTCATATTTACAAAGTGGTACTTGAAGTCCTCAAGGTCGAACGTCTCTATGTCCTTAAAAATTACAAGATTTGTGTCCGGTTAAAAAATATGAAGAACAATGTTTTGGAAAAATAATAATTCGGTACTTACGAATGAAGTGAACAAATAATGGTATTTATAATCGTTCATTTGGAGCTGGATGACCTGAAAGTAATTTTGTTTATTATTTTATATATTATATATCAATGTATTGAGAAATATAATTAATTAATTTATCAAATTTGTAGCAAAATATTTCCTTAGAGTGAATTGTGGAACATTTAACGGAAATGATGTTCCATCTCAAATAGCTGTTTCAATTATTGAGTGCTCAGTTTAAAGTTCTTAAAACTGTTTGTTTGTGTGTTTTGTTAATAACTATTATTCAGGATGCATTTTATATAAATAACTATTTTTTATTGTGTCTTGTTTATTATGATGTTTAATGTTTCATATTTACAAAACTTTACTTTGGGTTAAGTGCATTCGAAAATTATATTTCTTAATTATTTTCTGTCATAACAGAGCATAAACAATAAATTTAAAAATACATCCGTACTGATGGTATGAAATCATTTTTATGAAACTCTGTTAGAGCCACCTCAAAAAGTGAATTTGAAAGGTTCGCTTCTTCTTGCGGCCAAATGGCCAAAAAGCGGGAAAAAGTTCAATATCTTTTGAACTAAAGATCCTATCGACTAACAGTCAGTCTAATTCAATTCAAAATGGAAAATTACCTTGGAATAATATCCTGAAAACAATTTACTTCGGGAAAGGCCAAGAAAAATAAACGTTTCGACCTGCCTTGCTGGTCTTCTTAAGGGCAAAAATGAACAAAATACTAGATGTGACATTCCCCCCCCCCGTTATCTTTCCTTTCCTTTCTTATCCTTACCTTGCTTCTATGAATTATCACTGATTCATGTATCTGACTTTTCAATAGCCTTTATTTATTTATTTTTCTATAACCATGTCATTCAATATTGTCCATTTGTCATTTGTTTATCTGCCTGTTATTTTTTGTTACATCAAGTGGTTCGTTTTAGCTATGAAGAAGACCTGAAGACCTGCAAGGCGTCGAATCCTCGGCACAATAGCACAATTATAATATATTTACTTGAACGTATTGTTTCTTTTTGACTGCATCCCTCAACATCTTATTTAATTGTGATTCTTACATTTTATTCATAGATTTCAAAATTGACATGCAAAGTGAAAAAATTATCGATAGCAACAGCTTTATCCGAGCCGCGCATATGGCGACATTGATATGATTTCACATTACTGGGTCAATGCATTGTTTATTCATTAATTTACGATTATAAACATTGAAAATGATGATAATATTATATAAAATGTTATATTTGACCCATTTCAAGAAGACAGGAATGTTCTCCGGCCTCGTGTCGACGAGAAGGTTGCGGATCTCCTTGCTCTTGACTTCGCCAAGGACGGAGCGGTAGGAGGAGGGCTCTGCCTGCCGCAGGTGGACCTCGATCGTCGAGGGGCGGATCAGCTCTCGCAGCTTCATCAATCCTGCAACAGCAACAGCAACATGTCAAGATGGCAAACCTCGCGGGGGTTGAGGAGGGTCGGCAGCGAGGCGGGTATACCCCAGCTAAATAATTCTCAATCCGCTACCTATTTCTCGATCAAATATTTTATGATCTGGAATATTCCATTATATCATAGGGGAATATTCCAATGGAATATTCCATGGAATATTCCATTATATCATATTATATTATAGGGGTGGGATGTGGTGGGTAATAAAAATATTAGGGATGGATGACCATCACCTGCCAAAAATATGTTATTACAGGCTCGGCGGCTCTGAATTTTGTATATCATTTTTGTTGTCCGAATTTAGACTTTATTAAAAGCGTCGACGTCGAAGATGTAATGACAATATTTGGAACACCTCAAACGTACCTCCATTTCAACACCGATATAGATGAACAGAGTTCTCCCTCAACTGAGGTTGATGATTGTGTTTTGTTTTAAAGCCAGACCTTCTGTAATTGTAATTTAATTGTAATTTTATTTATTACAAAATACAGGATATATTCATTCAGTCTGATAATATCCTAATCAAGAGAGTATGTCAAAGGTTAAACCCGCAGTTTTTCAGAAATAGATTTTAAAAATTTAAAAACAAGTTTACTTAGCCCTTCAAAGGACAGAACTCAGTGCTATTACTTCTTCTGTATTCAAAACGTTTTTAGTACATATATTCAATAACATATATATATTTTACATTTCTTGCTAAAAATATGAATAAAAATTTCTTATGCCTTATTCATTTATGCTAATTATGTATTTTAATTAATTAATGTATTTTTCATTTAATAATTGCTAATAATAATTATTAGTTTTACCTTATTCTCTACAACAGGGTTCGTAGAGAGTTCAAATATTTGGGGGAATGGATCAATGAAGACCTCAAGAACAACAAACCATTTGAAGAAAGGATTAGGAAACTGGATATTGCATACATTCAATCCAGAAATGTTTACCAGAAGAAATCCATAATCATCAATGCGAAATTAAGGCATTATAGCGCTGTAATCAGAGATTGGAGTCCTGTATCCAGCAGGAACCCTAACGATCTAGAGGTCGAGGGAAGAACTATCTTGAGGAAGATCTTAGAGGTCAAGGATCATAAATGGAGAAAGGTAGCACAGGCCCAACCATGATCTATAGCTAAAGCAAGGACCTCTTATGGACACTACCATCAAGAGACGTATCCAATGCTACGGGCCCCTTGGGAGAATGAACGCGTCAAGATTGATCTGCAGCATCCACAGTGCCACCTCTTGCAAAATAACATCATTGTGGTACAAGCAAATCAAATATGACATTCAAACCTTCAACATCTCTGAACCAACATCGAGGGCAGACAAGCTTTTCGGAAAATGTCAAAGGAAGACCCAGGTACAAAACTTAAAAAAGGACAGAGACCAAAGAGATGAGAAGCAGCTTAACAATTACAAAGTCCGAAAATGAAGGAAATGATGGCTAGGAGGCTAGGAAGAGAACTGTCAATAACCTCACCAATCCCAACTCACTTAGCTGAGGAACATTTTGGGTAACACACCCAAATGAGTCCATAGTTGGCTCATTCGAAAAAAAATATATATACATATTAGTTTATAAATCTAAAAGAAAGATAAACATATGAATATTAATTTTTTTAATATTTTGAATAAAACTATAACTAAACATGAACTGAGTTCTCTTCCCTCCATTTATAATAATGATAATAATTTTATTAATTTGATAAAAAAATATGAAATGCTTGTTAGAGCTATAACTACCATAGCTACCTCTGAATTTTCTTTTGCATTAAATTTTAAATATATTTAAAGAAGAAGTAGTAGGCTCAGAGCGACGCTATTTTAAATTAAAAAAGAGAAAGAAAATAAATTAAAAAGAAAAAAAAATTAATTCCAGGAATGCTGTAGGGATATATATAATGTATTAAATTACTGAGGGGTGGAACCAAATAAAAAATACCAAAAAAACACATGATTATGGCAAAGAAAGAATTTCCTTCTTGCCTATTAAAGTTGATAATTATTTTAAAAAATCGTGGTTAAAATAAGGTTTAATTTATAAAAGTTATCTTATTTAATTTTATACATTATTTTTTCAAACTTTATTATTATTTTTTAAAATAATTTGTTGCTCTTGGAATAAGTAAGAAAAGAAACATTAAGTACAGCTTATAACACTTCATTAAAGTAATTATTTGTTAATGTTTTAATATAAATAAATGTAAAGAAAACCATGTCACTCATATACGATTGCTCTTCTGAAATAACCTAGCCAGAGTGCACTAGTACAATATATTACCCATAATGCTATGCTATTAGAAGAGACAATAAACAGCTGTAGTTGTAGATAGTGGATAGTGGCCTGTTATTATTGAAAACATTATCTTGCCTCTATTACTGTATTAATATAACTATATAAAGAATTCAGGGCAGAAAGAACGGATTATCCTGCAGGTTGCCTTATCTATTCCAGTATAGGGTGCTAAGGCTGAGGCTCTTTTGGCGGGACCAACACGAAATATCACCTACTGTCCCGGGCAATATGTGGCCCTCACCCCGCTCGGCCATCACCATTCTTGAAAAGAAGATAGTTTGTTGGATACTCTATGAGAGCAAGGTGGTTGCAGAACTAGTTCCTAACCAGATCCGGATATAAAGTTCTATAATGTATTCGTGCAATTGATGCCTGCTGTTTCCATCAACATTTTCAAACGTTACTTTTCCTGTCGAAAATTCCTCTCAGCAATGTGTTGTAGCTTATTCGTTCACAATTCTTTTTCCAAATGCTAGGTTAACATTTACGGGAGCCTCAAATGATACATTTAAAAAAATATATCGAAATCGTATCTATTGTCGTGAATAATTAAGAGGGAAGAAACCAAATACCACTACTAAATTGAGTTTTTATCATACCATCAAAAAAATGGAAATTAAAAAGACTTGGAAGTGGTGTTATCTATAAATTTGGTATTAATAGCTAAGAAAGAAAAGCAAAAGAAGGAAAAGATTATAAATAGTAAATAGTAAACATTTTTTTTGTGAACAGGAGTGTTCTCACTTCTAATATCATTAAAGGAAAAAAAGAGGAACGCATATATTTTGGAGACTACTCATCCAGAATTATAATTTTTACAATCAGTTTAGCAGATCATACGCGAAAGTTAAAAATATGGAGAGTACAAAATAATATAATAGTAAAAATATTATAGCTTACCTAGCTACTTACCTACTTGAGGGATTATAGTAGTCACCAAAAAAATAAAAAATATTTATTAATGATATCTACTTATTATTAGAAACAATAAATTAATAAAACATTATTTTATCAACCTAGTTTTTTCACAAATCTCCACGAACTAAACAACTTAAATCACTGTACTGGCACAATGAAAAATTAGAGTACGTTAAAAGCTACACTTATTTAGGATTACCCTTTACACAAACAGGCAAATTTAAAAAAGCATCCCAGCACTTCATACAGAGATCATCAGTAGCATCTGCAATAGTAATAGACATTCTGAAGAAAGGCAAAAAGCGATTCCTGGGAAGCAAAAAAAGCGAAATTTGACTCCATGGTCTCCTCAACCTTACTATATGCTTCTGAAATATAGAGTCTCAAACATCTGGAGGCGATCGAGATAGTGCAGCTGAAATTCATAAAATATCTTTTTGGTTGGCCCAGGAACACTCCAAACTATATAGTTCGCCTCGAGACTGGGAGAACCTCACTGAGCCTGAAGGTTATCAAAAAGTTGATAAACCTATGGACGAAACTTTCACTCATGCCTGACGAAAGACTGCCAAAACTGTGCTTTAATAGACTGAAAGCACTAGACAGTGATAACCCTGATGTGGAGTATAATTGGGTATCTCAAGTTAAGGCGATAGCTGAGCTTAGTCACTTTACAGAGGAGCTCTCTGCCCATCCTACCAACGGCCTTGTCAGATACAAAGATGTCATCTTAGAAAAAGCACAGAACTTCTATATCTCAATGGACATTCAAAGAGTTCTCAGGTCAACCAACGTTTCATTGTACCGATTACTCTGCAACTACAATATCTCAAATCCCGAAACGTACCTAACATACAAAGTACAAATAAAACAGTTGAGGTGTGTCAGTCAATTAAGAGTTGCTAACCAAGAACAAATTAAATTATATACTAAAAACAAAACTTTTTTATTCAAATCACAGGAAACTTGCATATCATGCAGTCAATATATCTCCAATAGCTTGTACCACATCCTTCTCTATTGCCCAACGTTCAAGGAATATAGACAACAGTTTCTTCAGCCATACATCACAATGTCCTCTGATAACCACAATATTGAGGCCATATTAAATATTGACGGTCTATAAAAATTAAATAAAGTATATTTCTTCATGATAAATGTATATTCCTTAGTACTAGTGTCTTTATGTGGTCAATGACTAATTTAAAAAAAAAAAAAATGAATAAACTGATATTTATTAGAATCAATATAAGGTTGTTCTTAAAATTATGTTAGTGATAAATTATGTCTTGAGTATGTTTATATTTATATTTGATGTTATTTTATATATTGTATTTATCTATAAATTGCGTTTATATGGATGTATGCATTATGTGTAAGTGCGCGCGCGTGTTTGTGTATGCATATATTTATTTATCTAATTATGTAAATAATTAATAATATTAATTTTATATACAGGTATATTGTGTAGATGATAAGTGCATATGTAAATGTCTATTATGTAAAACGTTGATATCTATTATTCCCATAAAGCATTGAGATCATATATTTTTGTTCCAATAAATATTCATTTGTATTAAACAAAATATTGTTATGTAAGAATTTGTTTAAGAGCACTAGACTCGTGCTATGGATCTATTGTATATTATTAATAATATTATTATTTGTACAAGAATCTATCTTTAAATAATAAAGAGCATTCATTCATTCATTCAAAGCTAACCTTTCAGTTCATTGCCCCTCTTTTTAATACTGTAAGCAATAATTTCCATACAAATTACAGGAAAAACAATAAACATCTATGGATTTAAATAATAAGTTCTGTAACTGACTTGAGGTAATAAAAAAGTTGAAAAAAAAAATAACAAAAATATAAAATGTG
This sequence comes from Euschistus heros, assembly GCA_003667255.2. Lineage (NCBI taxonomy): Eukaryota > Metazoa > Arthropoda > Insecta > Hemiptera > Pentatomidae > Euschistus > Euschistus heros. Next base: position 692,724 of record RCWM02000063.1, read on the forward strand.
GGAGCGGGAGGGAGAAAGCCAGGAGCCTGTAGTTAGGTTAGGTAAAGCAAACGCAATAAGTTAGGTCCGTTGAGCCATTCTCTCTCTCTCTCTCTCTCTCTCTCTCTCTCTCTCTCTCTCTCTCTCTCTCTCTCTCTCTCTCTCTCTCTCTCTCTCTCTCTCTCTCTCTCTCTCTCTCTCTCTCTCTCTCTCTCTCTCTCTCTCTCTCTCTCTCTCTCTCTCTCTCTCTCTCTCTCTCTCTCTCTCTCTCTCTCTCTCTCTCTCTCTCTCTCTCTCTCCTCTCTCTCTCTCTCTCTCTCTCTCTCTCTCTCTCTCTCTCTCTCTCTCTCTCTCTCTCTCTCTCTCTCTCTCTCTCTCTCTCTCTCTCTCTCTCTCTCTCTCTCTCTCTCTCTCTCTCTCTCTCTCTCTCTCTCTCTCTCTCTCTCTCTCTCTCTCTCTCTCTCTCTCTCTCTCTCTCTCTCTCTCTCTCCTCTCTCTCTCTCTCTCTCTCTCTCTCTCTCTCTCTCTCTCTCTCTCTCTCTCTCTCTCTCTCTCTCTCTCTCTCTCTCTCTCTCTCTCTCTCTCTCTCTCTCTCTCTCTCTCTCTCTCTCTCTCTCTCTCTCTCTCTCTCTCTCTCTCTCTCTCTCTCTCTCTCTCTCTCTCTCTCTCTCTCTCTCTCTCTCTCTCTCTCTCTCTCTCTCTCTCTCTCTCTCTCTCTCTCTCTCTCTCTCTCTCTCTCTCTCTCTCTCTCTCTCTCTCTCTCTCTCTCTCTCTCTCTCTCTCTCTCTCTCTCTCTCTCTCTCTCTCTCTCTCTCTCTCTCTCTCTCTCTCTCTCTCTCTCTCTCTCTCTCTCTCTCTCTCTCTCTCTCTCTCTCTCTCTCTCTCTCTCTCTCTCTCTCTCTCTCTCTCTCTCTCTCTCTCTCTCTCTCTCTCTCTCTCTCTCTCTCTCTCTCTCTCTCTCTCTCTCTCTCTCTCTCTCTCTCTCTCTCTCTCTCTCTCTCCCCCTCCCTTTTTCTTTGTTAATAAATATTGTGATTAAAACCCACTGTTTATTACAATATATAAATATATATATATAAAATAAATATATATAAATATATATATATATTTTTTTTTTTTTAATTGCGAGAAACGCCACCCAACGAATTCATTGTGTGCCGGGATGATAGTGAGGAAGATAATGAAATTTGAAAAAGATGTGAGTGTCCCACCTCGATGTCCCCAATCACCTGCCTCCTAAAAGAACTCAGATAAGAAAGAAACGAGATGATTCCGCCCCAGCACTCATTGCCTTAGAAACTTTTCGGGATATTCATTAATTTATGAATTATAAACACGAGTATTCGAACTGTAATATAATGGCGCTCTCCACAAGGGATACCACGTGGCCTGCTGATATGTCCGTTGCTGAGGGGTGGCTGCTACAGAGGAGCAAGATCTGCACCCACACCAAGGCGGAGGCAAAGCTACATGCTATCCCCCCCCACCTCTCCCAGGCCAGGGAAGTCGAAATCCCTATCCTCCCTCTCATTTTACTAAGTGTTTTGCATATTAGGCAGTTTTATTTATATTAGTAAACTTAATATTAAATTCAACAGATAAAAAAAGGTTTTTAGGATTTAAAAGGCGCACATAACGGTGTTTAACAATTGCCTATATTACATTATTCTATTATTTCGAGTTAATGGTTTTATTAACTCTGTGCCTCGGAAGTATAGAACACTTTGTCCTTTTTTTACCCAAAATACATTATTTCGTATTCTTATTCACCTTTTTTCACTTTACAGAGAGCTATAGAATTCTATGTCCTAGGCAAATTAATTGTAAGGTAAGTTACATAAAAATGTTCTTATTTATTTATTTTTTGGGGGACGGTATATCGTTCTTATGTACTCCAATTAGGACAGGAAGGACGGGTTACCAACCTATTCTAGCCTAGATGGGAAAGTCAAGATTTATTTCCTACACGTAAGTATAATAAACAGTTCAGGAAATGAAATCTTTTTTTTTTTTAAATTGCTCTCCTGTAATATTACGGAAATGTAACATAGTGTTCCTCCGAGGTTCAGAAGTAATATAACTTTAAAAAACCATGAAAAATTTTTTATGATATTGAGGCATCAATCCTGTGTTCTTTTGTAAACTCTATTTAGCTTAGTACTACAATAAAAGCGAAAATTTGTAAAAATAAAAAACTATGAGAGGGAAGAATAAATATAAAATAAAACTCTAATAAAATAAAAGCTACGAAAAATAAGTCATAAGTCAGAATATTATAATAATCAACATTAAGAAATCACCACGCATCAAAATCTTAGTTCAGAGAACAATATCAGATTATTGCCTTTTGCTCTTAGGAAAATAACGCATAGCTAAAATCTATTTAGTAAACATTTAATATAACAATAACAAAAACTTAAATGAAAGAATGATTATTCTACGCCTGGAATAAATATTGGAATAAATTACGGCCGTTAGGGGAGATGTCTCCTGTTAAAAGGTATTTTTCCAATATTTATTCCTGGAGAAATACTTTTTAACAGGAGACATGAAGTGATGAAGAGATACCCCCGAATACGCCCCCGCGAAATCTCATGAGGCATCTCCAACTGGGCGCCAAATATATTATACGTAGGTGATCGTCTAAATAAATTAAGGAATGGTTGGCTTTAAGGTTTACTTTGTATTACTTTTAATATTTAAAATATAATGAGTTTTTATGTACCGTTAATGTTTAATACATTTATACAGAGTGAATAACTACATTGAAAATCTAATAAAATAAATCCTAAATAATAATAATAAATAAATAAATGTAATAACAAAATATCCTCTGATCTGGTGTCACTTTATTGACAGTTTTCCTTTATTTTCTATTAAACAATAACTTTTTTCTTTGCTTTTTATTCCAATGAAGAGTTTATTATGTTTAAAATGCACATTTCCATTAAGGGATTGCCATAAAGTTTTATTTACACAAGTAACTGATTTGTATGCCAAATGAGAACACCATGTTTTTTCGGTTTCAAAAGTGAATTTCTCCATGAAATTGAAACAGAATCATTACGTTTAACATACCATTCGAAAGCTAATTAACTTTGCAAGCTTTTGTAAGATTTGCAGTTTTGTGGATAGTTTTTTTTGAAAAACAGTGAGCGTTGAAGTAATATAAGACATTATACCTTCCCTAAATTAGGTGAAGATCAAGCTGTTCTTTAGATCCCAAGTTTATAAAATTCAAGGATACAGGTATGCTGCTATTATAGGAAATTTAATGCGAAATCCGAAAACCTTGCCAAAGTTTGAAAAATATTTAAACAAAATGGAGATATAACAGCTTTTATGGAAAAAAAACGTGGATTCCTTTAAAAAGTCTTTGATTAATCGTATACCTGCAACGGATTGGAATAGAAATGTGAGGTCTGCAGCATTTTTCTACATTTTTGATCTTGTTTCATCCATTTTTTTTTTTTTTACACTTAGAGGTACTCACCCTGTATATAGGTGTATATATTGAATAACATTTTATATTGTTTCGTTATATTTTTTGTCACTTCACAAACCGTATATTATTCCAAAATAAATACAGGTGAGGCGCCCTTCTCCCTCATTATTCTGGAATTGAAAGAATATACTTTATTTCATTTTTATAATTTATAAAGAACATACAATAACAGTTACAACCAAACATTTATATTACTTTCTATCTAAACTTCGGATGTAATAATAATACAAAACTGTAAAGTTTGGTTACCATATTCCTCTTCGTATATGACGGCGACCCTGGTCCAGTTGAGGTAGAGCATGACGTCGCGGTAGGCCCTGTTGAGGAGGGGCTGGGAGGGGTGGAGGTTGATGGACAGCTCGCGGTGGCCCTCGTGGGGGTCGCTCCTGGCCTCGATGTGCGGCAGGTCCAAGGCGTCGCAGATGCTGTGCACGTGCCCCCCCAGCCCTGGCTCCGCCGGCCCGAACACGCTCTGCACCCCCTCGCTCACCTGCTGGCACGCTGCAACAATATATTATATTATATTATAGTATTATAGTCAAAGCTACTGGATTCTTGTGGATGAAGCAAGTGGAGAAGGATCTTTCGGAAGTCCATATAAATCAAAATTCCATAACCGACCGGAGTAACTATCATAAAACTCTTAAAACTAAATCCTTCATAAGATCCCGAAAGAGAAAACCAGGAAATGGTCTGTGGAACGTAAGTTTGAATTTGGCCGGAAAATGAAGGACTACTGGGCCATCACAAAAGCTCGAGGTACCAATAAGAAAGCAGCTGCCGAGCCCACCACTAAGAACACCAATCGTGACAAGCAACAAAGATGGCATCAAGGAACATCAAAAACACAAGCACCGTGGTCCATAGATTGCCCTAACGGAAAAAAAATATATAGTATAGGTCTACAGAGGCTGTATACACTACAATATATGGAGAAGCGAATTCTGTGCTTTGACTAAGGAAAGCTGTAGAAACTTCATAATGACACGAGTGTACCTCTCTCTAAGAGAACAACCAATTCTGGCTGGGAATCAAAATTAGCGAGAAGGGAATGGTTTGAATGGTGAGGGGATGGGCTTTATCATGGAGTCCTTTGACCAGGGGTCGTTCTTCAGGTTCCCAAACTATAACTTTGTATAGTTGTTCCCTCTTGTTGAAACCCCACGCCTCCCCGCACATACATAGATTTTAATGATTTAGACGGCCAAAAGTATTCTTTTAAGAATCAATATAATGGTAAGGTATCTATCTATACAATTGGTAAGTCAACAGTTCTATGTACAATATAACATCCTCTCTTCCCGCTTTTGAAGTGCGGGAGTCGACTTTCGAATAGTCGGAATTCGATAGTGAACAAGTGTGTATATATCGGGTCTCGGCGCTCTCCTAAACTTACTTTCCAAAGTGCATAATTCATTTCAAGCTAATATTTTCGTTTTAACTGTGATGGATGGCGATAATAAAGGAAAGAACAATTTTTTTTCGTTATAGAAAAATTTAATTAACATTATCTGTCATTAATTATTAACACCGCAAACATCACTCTGTCCAAAATTTATTTTTTTAGATTTATTTAAATTCGAGTGCCTTTTTAATGTACTTATGAGTCCGTCCCTGTAATAATTTTCATAATACTATATAGTTCATGTATGTAACTAACTAATTCCATAAGAAATAGCCGCGCAAAATCTTTTGAGCTAAGCCCTTTTGAAAGGCTCCTAGTCAAATATAGGAAATATTGACTGTGCGATATTTTGTATTAAAATTGTTGTTTATTTGTTTCAGGTCTACCTACTACCTCGGGTACTAAAGTAGTGACTCGTCAATACATATGTGACCAACTACAGGGTCAAAATTTACCAACTTTAAATGAAAAACTTGACTATTATGAGAATTTTCTCCATATAAAATTTTCTTATGTAAAATCACAAATTAAGCAACGAGGGGTAAAGGCAAATAAACACCAAGATGTTATCCTGAAAATAAACCAATCATGGTTAGAGGGAAGATTCGAGGTCGACCACCAATGACCTCGTTCCCATGTTCCCTATGTTCCCTATGTTCCCTATGTATGTGTCCCATCCCAAAATAAAAGAGTACCACACTGAAATGTTTTTAATTTTTACTATCACATTGACATTGAAACATAGAAGTTGCAATGTAAGTTAAAGAAGTACTGCTAAGAGAAGGATAACTTTTATTTTGTTCACTTTTATGGCTATTGTTTTTTGTTTTAATGTAAGGCGCTAGCAACATCAAGTAACTTCTATACCAAGAATTAGTTTTAATTACCACGAGTAGCGATTATGGGTTTTTTCCTTCATGTAGGTGTTTGAAAAAGCTTACCATTCCACTGATAGGCGCTGTTGCCATATTGAACGGCAAACAACAAACGCGATAACAGATACACCATATTGGCAAACACCTTCATATCTAGATCTAGATACAAGAAATGAACCGAACTTGCTCTTCGTTTTAGACTCCTTCACGGTTTCCAAGACCACTCCTCTAAGGACCTGAGCGGAGAGGGCGCGGTCTGTCTCTGAGGTCAGTGATCGCGCGAATTTCGGTCAACAATTTGGTAACATCACATAGAAAGCAATATCTGTCTGAGTGATCCAGTGTTGAGATCAATTTTATTTTTTATTCTTTCATAGAACGCACGCATGCCCCTCTCCACTAAATTGTAAATTCTAAAAACCAGATAATATCAGGGCGATACAATGGACGCTAACGATTCCAATTTAGCTATTCAATTAAATGAAAATAACCAAAAATTGAACAAAGACTAGCGAACTAATTCATCACGTAGAAGTCTAAAATTAAATATTTATGAATCATTGCGCTGTGTCACAGGTTCAACAATCCTCTATTGGGCTGTGACCACCGACAATCCTGTATTGCGCTGTGACACAGGTTCAACAATCCTCTATTGGGCTGTGACCACCGACAATCCTGTATTGCGCTGTGACACAGGTTCAACAATCCTCTATTGCGCTGTGACACAGGTTCAACAATCCTCTATTGGGCTGTGACACAGGTTCAACAATCCTCTATTGGGCTGTGACACAGGTTCAACAATCCTCTATTGGGCTGTGACCACCCGACAATCCTGTATTGTTGTCAAGGCTAGACTTCCTTCGGTGTGCCCAAGCCTTAAGTTCTCTTTTTTACCAAACACAAAAGACTCACCTACATGACTATAATCAAACTATTTGGGTACGTAGCTAATTGGAGGATGTAAAGTTGATCTCGTATCGAATCCTTACCAACTAAAATGCTCAAGCCTCCTACAGTCACTAATAAAGTTAGATTATACTTAGACATAATAGTCACAAATAAATTTAGATTATACATGGAGATAACGGTCACTAATAAAGTTATTCTGAATGATCTTAATGTTATATATCTTAATGATCATGGTATATGTAAGTGGAGGTCGCAAGGAGAACTAAGAACTAATTCATTGAATGTAGCAAAATTATAGTGTTTTATTTATTTATTTTTTTTATTAGCAATTATTAAGTGTTCCTCAGAGTTACATTCCAATTTTTTTGGGTCCTATTAAGGACCATGGGGCTCGTAGCTACTATGCTGTGAGGATCTTCTTCTTTCTCATCCAGAATTCTTTCATTTTCCGACTATGAGCCAGCTTTCTCTCCTCTGTCCATTTGGTCCCTGTAGCTAATTTATTAACTATTAATTAATTATAACACATATTTAAGGTTTAGCAATAATAAAAATTTAAATGAACAATGTCGATGTGTTAATCCCTTAAGCTTAAAAATCAAAATCCAAGCGGATGAAATCAATAACATTATTTCAACTGTTTAAACATAATTAGCAAATTAAAATTTCGATCGTTTGCTTTTTGATATTGTGTGATAATATATGATTTACAGGCCATTAGCTGTAAGCTCTGATAATGCAGTCCATTACTCGCAAGAGCTTCTTAATAGCCTCTGTCCGTCTGGATTACCAGCTAATAAATTAAAAACTCGGTGCCTGATATGCTTTTACCTAATCTTCAACCACCCCTAATCATTGTAATTTTAGCCAGGTTAAAAATTAGTTCTATGCGTGAAAATATCATTGAAGAAATAATGATCAATTGCGTACTTCCATAAAGTTTTATCGATGAACAAATACTTATGAGAGCGGGCGAAGCCGGGACGATGAATGCTAGTTATACCATAAAGTAATATAAAAATAATTAAAATAGTTAGACAGAGATAGAGATGGGTCAGAACCTATATCGGGCAGGGAGAAGAGGAAGATAAAGAAGTCAAAAGAAGTCAAGAGAAGACAGTATTGGCCTATCTCTCTCCTCTCCTCTCCTCTCCTCTTCTCTACTACCTCCCATTGTACTCTTCCTGTCCTCAATCCGCTCAATGTGCTCAATGTTCGCAATGTGCTCTCAGCTATTGAAGGCCCCCCGCTAAATCTAAGTCCTTCTCTTTGGTCCGCACAAGCCCGGGTCTCCCTTTCAATTTAGAAATATTTAAGATTAATTAAATAAAATTTATCTATCGCGGCCACTTAGATAATTAAAATGTTATAGTAAGGCAGCAAAAACAATAAACCAGGTTATTTTATAAAAGGACAAGCCATTTTTCGTTTGTGATCACTAACAACGAAAACTACCTAACCAATCTGTACAAAATTTAAACAACAATATCTCTATAGTTCCAGAAAGGTTTAGACATAATAAAATGTAATTATTTTCAATTAATTTGTTATTAAAAAAGCGATAATATGTGGATAACATGAAAGTTTAATAATTGACCGATAGGTGGCGAACGCCATTCCACAAGAGAGGTTACAAAGCTACGGTGTTAAATTGAACTTGAACTTGATTATAAAATTTACTTATATTTAATTAAATTATTAAATAAATATTTAAATATGTGTTGGGACAAGTGGATCTCAATGAAGTTTGGAAATAGACCGGTATGTGGTCAGGGCCATTATGTTAGAGAGTTTACAATAGTGAAACTATCGAACTCATCCTAACTACATCTTCTTGATAGTTGATAGTTATCGATAGTTATCGATAGTTATCGATAGGTTTTGCTACAATGAAATTTACAAAAATTTAAATGTACAATGTTGAGTGGCAGAATAGAGGTTTGCCTCACAGTCAAATAATTTTAGTAAAAAAAGGAAAAAGAAGATAAAATCCAACCAGTTGAAAACGATAAATTTTTTTTAAGTGAAAAATATTATTACCATATCAAAACGGCGATTATTTGCTTTTTGATATTGTTAGTAATAATATAATTCATGGGCCGTAAGTTCAAGCACTGATAATGCAGTCCATTATCCGTAAGAGTTTCTTAACATTCTCTGTCCACCTGGATTATCAACTCCAATGCCCAAATAGGCTTTTACGTACTCTTCCAACACCTATCAGTGAAATTTTAACCAGGTTAAAAATTAATTACTGCGATGCGTGAAGATATTATTTAAGAAATAATCTTCAATTGCATATTTCAGGATAAGATTTTACTGATATACAAATAAAACTTCATGTTTCAGTTTAAATTATTTCAGTTCATTACTAATAAGAGAGGGCGAAGCGACGGCATATTGGGGCAGTTTAAGGACATACACCTTCTAAAGGTTAGCATTTGTCATTACTTACTGGTGGTTGCCATGGTATCTTCTCCTGCCATCGTCCTCATTCCGGTCTAAAGATAAACTTCATTGAGAAGGAATGAACAAATTATAATTTATAATGTCTTGAGATCAGTCAGACTCAATAAAATCATATTGACGTGCATTTTAAATTAATTGAATTTCATAATTGCCAAGTGCCCACTATTGGTAAAATACTTTTATACATAGACTCATTTTTTGTTGCTTATTGTTATTTTTTATTTATTATTACTACTATTATTACTATTATTGCAATAATTAATTTAGTTATGTATCTGTATTATTGCCATATTAGCAATTTACTATTATTATTTATTAGGTATAATTCATTCATTTAGCATTTGTGTATAGATAAATCATTATTTCATTTTATTTGAATTTTAGGAAAAGAAAACGTTAAACTACCAATCAATTAACTTATGTTGGTTATAAATACCAAGAGACTTGGTCTGTCTATTATATATTTCATACAGTATAAGTCCCTTAATAAGCTAACCTATCTTCATCTTGTTTAGTTAAAAACAAAATAATGAAAATTCCTTAAAAGTGTTCACAATTGGACATTTACCTAATCCCTAAAAGTATATAGAATATATAACTTCAGTGATGTTATGAACATGGGCAACAACCTCTACAATCATAATCGAAGTAGACGATCGACTAACTGGAAGTTTATCTTCGAGGTTCGAGTAAATTACCAAACTCCACAACTGAATTTCTATTCTTATCTATCCAAAAAAACTTTGATATCCAATATTTTTGATATCCTCGCCCGATGTTTCTCCATCCACCTCCTGAATACGAGATATGAACCTACTCATTTCTAACATTGTCCTTCCAACCGCCTTGTTCTGTAATTTCATTCCTTCTCCATTTTTTCTTTCTCCAAGTTTTCTTATCCACTTCTTTCAAATGTCTCGTTCAACTCTCCACCACTTAATTTATCAATCTTTAGAATATATTTAATCATGTTTGTATAAGGTATATGGGTCGTTCTCCCATCATATAAGAATTTGTGTCCCGAAGCGATTGTGGTTTCTACATGAACTTTCTTGGAACACAGCTCAACAAGTAGATGCAAAGTACTTTTATCTTAAACTTTAAGTAGTTTTCCGATGGTTATTGATTTGTTTTCATGGTTAAATTTTGAATTCAAAGCATCAAAATCTATTTCCCTCACGTGTCTCACAACATGAGTTGGCAACGCTAAATGCGAATAAGTCCTCAATTTCTGCAATTATTAACTTACTTTTTTTTTCTAGTGCCTCTAGTAAGTTGCAATATATTGAATTTTAGAATTGAAGCTAAGGCTAATTGTTTACAAAAAGAAGAATGAAAGCCTTCTAATGCCTATATCTCAGAGGCTCAATCTAATTCCCTCATATTTTTTTAAAAAGCCCGCCAAAGCATAACCATGATTTATTCCATTATATTCCAGGCTGGCAACACTGCAGAACCTTTCCGCCAAACTGAGGGAATTAATTACAACAAATTTTCTATGTTATTTTTCCCAAGTTTGTTTTAAATCAACTGCTCAAATCGCGCCATTCGTTATTCTATTTCCCTCACAAAGCGATTTTTAAAATAAGGTAAGTTTGATTATCGTTTTCTTTGCATTGAAGTATATGTTTCCCTTGTTCAGAGCTCCATTTTTTTTTTTTTTTTTTTTTTAATGCATTTGGTATTGTTAATCTTAAATCAAACTCAAAATTGTATTTCCCTCACAACAAAAGTAGGGAAATAGATTACAAAAAGAAAAACTGCAAGTGAAATAAGATTAAAAAAAAAAAAAATACCTTTTATGTTTTCACTATTTATATTAATAGAATAATATAATCGTTATATTAGTCTATTGTTTTATTTAAAAGTTTAAATGTGTATTATAATGTCTTACCATTTTAATTTTTTTTTTTTTATATATCAAGTTTTATGTTTAAATGTTTAGGTAATTAGTGTTAACTAATTTCTTGTAATCGACTAGTTGATTTCATGCTCATTAAAAATTATTTTGTACTAAAAATATTTTATTAATTGTGAGTGTTTTCTGTTTTCCTTACAACCTCTCTTTCATGATGATAAATGTGCATATAGACTACATCCTCTGAAGGGAAGGGATATTTCGCTCCTACCATCAGTAGGAATCTTTATCACTATTATAAAGAAGTTTATGAGAAAATCTTTTTTTTTTTGCATAACATATTTGTAATGGAATCACAATGTCACAATTCCGACAAAATGATAGAATGACCCATATACAAATCGGAGATCTAGGATTTAATTTTAGCAAACTAAATTTATTAGTCATTCATAATGTTCTAACATTATCGCCAACATTTAACGGAACCAGAATTAAAATTTCACTACGAGGTGTTATTCTTAGAGAACTTCGAGCAAATTACAATTGCGTTTGTTTGTTTATTGGCGTATAACTCATTTGGAAATCAACGCCAATGGTGAACTTTTGTATTCAATTGTCAATATTTTGTATATATATACATTTATATATTTTTATTTTTAACACTTGTTCTTGTATATTTAATTTCAATGCTGCAGAAATATGCAATCAAATTATGTAATTATCAGCATTTGAACATTGATATTGTTACGGTCAGGTGAGGTTGGGGGTGCCGTGGGCGGCGCGGGGCCAGGTAGCTGGAAAGGCCGCCAGGGTGGCCTAGAAGGGTCACGGCGGGCCAGAAGGGCCGAGACCTGTAATCTAGCTAGAACGATCTAGAATGTTCGGCGTAGCTTTAAATAGGCCGACTCCTAGCCCAGTGAGTCAGTATTGAGGTGACAGTGGTCAGTGAGTGATCGGTCGGGCAAGTGTCAGTCAGGAGTCTGTGACATCCTGAGTCAGTATCCATGTGTCAGTGATCAAGTAACGATCAATCAGTCAAGTGTCAGTGACAGTTAAGTCAGTGAATGTAGTAACAGTCTCTGTGTGTCAGTGTAATTAGATCTAAGTATAATTGTTATTTGATTAAGTAGCTTAAGGGACCTATTTGTATTTATTAACTTGTAAATAAATTAGTGTTTAGTATTTAAGTTGTGATTTGATTAGTCATACCCCCAGTGGCCCGTAACAATATTATAACTGAACTATAATCCCTGAGAAGAGAGAGCTGTTGAACGATCCATTTTTAATGAAAACTATTGAGTTGTGATGTAGAAAAAAAAAAAGACACTTATATTATAATATTGTGGATTATTTTACCTGGCAGTTGTGAATATGATTCAATATTGAGTTCGGATCCAACTTTTGTATAGAGAGCCCGTTTAGACCGCCCGCGGTACAATTTTTATTTCGCAATCAGTGGCCCTAGTTACCTGCCCCAGGTGAGCACCCTCGGGAGGCAAACAGCTCTCTTCGCTCTTGTAACGAGTCCATCGGAAACCTCCAAGCTCGGCCTCAATACTAACTAACAATGGTCTCGGGACATTTATTGTTCCACATGCACTCGTTATTGTGATAACTTTAGATAAAAAATGCCTTATGCTTGTCTTGCCACTTAAACGAAATTTTATAAAATTTGAATTTAAAATAATAGAATTTAAAAACACGCACTACAGAAGAGAGTCGACTGGTCGAGTGTGAACTAATGAACGGAGGTCGGGGCTAGATGGCCCAGTGAGTTGGGGCGAGGTCTCAGCTCGGTACTGAAGGTCGTGGGTTCGAATCCCACCTATGGCTGGGTTAAAATTTATTTCATGGCGGACCCAAAAATAAAATTTGACTTTCCCACCCTACACTACAATAGATAAGGCAACCTGTAGGATAACCCGTTCTTCTTGATTCTAGTTGGAGTACATTAAGCCGAAATAAACAACGAACAGATCCTTTGTTTACATTTTTCACTGAGCTTTCAATCTGGATGGGTCATCGGAGGACGAAGTGCCCACTTGTTTCATCCTTCATTTTTAGTGTTCACTTTGAATGAAACAAAAATTAAAGGCAATATACAGTTGTCACCTTCGATGGTTCATCCAAGATGGTGTTCCAAAATGACAAGTGTAAATGTGGCTTCAACTACATTTAGCGGATAAATGTTTTTCAATTCTGAGTTGAATATTCTTCCAATATTTCCAGTTTGTTCGTCGTTTTTCGGGCCGATTATTCTACGCAATATTTTTTTTTCCCCCCAAAAATTAAGAAAGTTGTTCTTTTCTTAACGTAAGCCACCAAGTTTGATAGAAGAGAAGAACTATATGTAGAATAATACTCGTAATTTTTATAAGGTACGGTGTCCAATTATGGCCTGCGTCCTAAAAATCAAATAAAGAGGCTTTTTAAAAATAAAAACAAGTTAGGATATGATCATCTACCTACCTTGGCAGGAAGTCAGGGCAAGAAACGGTTAGAGTCGGAAGGCTTTAGTTTGTCTGTGGTCGCCACGTGAAGGCAGCACCTGGCTCATCTTATCTTTCAACTGAGTTCTCAACCTTCTCCGGGGTGAAATTATTGAGATTTAAAATTGCTGATGATTTCGAAAGCTAAGAAACAGTTTTAGAAGATTGTTGAGATTTTATTCCAACTTTGTTCCATCATATTGTTTTGGTTGCGTTTAAAGAAAAACTAGTATGGTCTATTATTTGCTGGGTCATGTTTTGCCGAACCAACTTTTTTATTAGGAACATATATTTGTTGTTGTTCGGGTATTTCAGTGTAGGTGGCTCCTCCTAAAGAAAAAAGAAAGGTTTATGAACACTGCTAGGATTTTTTTTTCACTACAATAATTTTATTAAGATATAATTGATTTTTTAGTCATTTAGATTTGATAATTTATGCTTGAATACAGTATATTTTGATTAGAATCGTGTTTTGATTTCCAATTTTGAGTTTTCATAGGTAACCAATAATAAATTTAGTGTATAAGCCACATTTGGAATCTGGTGTTCAAATGTGGCCTAAAGGAAAAGTTTTACATGACCGTTAAAATATGGTACAAAACCTGGTTTGAAAAAAATGTCTGCGTGACTATGAAAGTAGATAGATTGATCTAAGCTTTGGGCAAATACATTTGGTTTACTTTTAAACTACCTTAGGTCCTTCAAGGTATTACCTAGGTCATAATAGGATGTCCTATCTTATACCTGGTCAGTAGAAGCGGAAGTGCAAGTAGTTTTAGGGTTGAGGAATAACAAAGGTTTTCTAAATTTAACTATGTTTTTTATATATTATTTTATATCGACATTTAAAACCCTAGATATTATTTATTATTAACTGTCCTACCTATTCAATTTTAGTCTCTAAAAAAGCTAATATCAGCTAAAATAATACTAAATAAACAATAAGCTACTGATGAATTGTATAACAATGAGGTATGATAGCTAGGGCTATGTAGATAGATAGATAGGGGTTGGTGTTAGGCGGGAGCACAATAAAGGATTGCACTAATTCTATTCCCCCTTGTTGGCGCTTTTAACTCCCCCCCCCCCCCCCCCCTCCTGCCATAACTCCCGCACAGTTTTTAGCCCAGCGAATATTTCATTTTTTTTTTTTTTTTTTTTTCAAAAGAATGATGATTGCTTTTAGCGGCTTCAATTATTACACTTTAAGCTAGCCATGATATGGGCTCTTTTAAACTGACCGCAGGTCAATGGAAGAATTTTTCACTTAAAAATACGTCCATAATAATATAACATCTATATTTTTTAATAGAGCCAGGTTTTATTAAGTTAAGGAGTAGAATATGTAACGGAATCCTGCGCATCGTAATTTACACCGATTTCCAATCTGTTTACCTTTTAAATTTGCACACTAGTCAAGGACAATGGCAATACAATGATTGCACAACTTTGTTTTAATGTTCTCACTTAGCCTAGTTAAATTACCCTTAAAACGGGGGTCTGCCTTGCAAAATGTGAAGTAGTAGGTTTTATGTTTTTATATCGACCAAGTGGGCTCTGAGAATAAAATACCCAAAATGTGACTACATTTGATAAGGGGAAAGTTTTTATGGGGCAAACAAACCAAACATTTTTGCAAAATAAAACATATACCAAAATGCTTCTAATCGAAAAAATGTGTTATTTAAAAAATTAATTTTATTAAATTGTGCGTCGAAAGACATCTGATAAGCTGAATTTGAATGAGGTTTTTTGCCACATTGCCACATTCTATTCTAGCCTATAACAGACACAGACACAAGAATGGCTAATCCAATCAAAAAATGTTATATACTAATAGTCGTAGATCATTAGATTTTGTGCAAGATAGGATTTCTAAATATTGCTATTGCTACTCCGAGATATTGCACTTCAGATTTCACTCCAAGAAGTTAAATGCAAGAACATGATTGCTCGAAATTTATATATTTATTATTATATTATATGAACTTGATTATAAATACTGTCGACACCGCATAGAGACTAAAAATTGAGAAAATAAATTATAGAGATGCAGATAGTTGGGGTAGGCATTCATAGATACAGATCAGATCATGAATAAAATAGTTTTTATTTTAATTGTTAATGCCGACGTTTCGACCTGCATTGCAAGCCTTCATCAGGGGTTCAGCGAGAATGGTTAACACACTGAAAACAATCAGATCTGTATCTATGACTGCCTACCCCAACTATCTAGATCTCTAAATACTTCACAGTCAACTATACCTTATGAAAATGAAAATAAATTATAATTTAAAAAACTAAAAAAAACACGCTTTAGAAGGAAACCAAACTAAAAATAAGATAATAATTTTTATTTCTCGAAAGCTTGTGTGATGGCGATAGAAAGCCATATAATCAATTATAATTTATTAATTTGGAATAAAATTAAAGTAAAACTTAAGTTATTGACAAAGTAATTCAATTAATTGTAAAAAAAATGTTACTAAAATGTTATTGGTAACAATTTAGAAAATAATTAGTAATTATGAAAATAATAATTTAATCTCAATGATGTCTGTCTTTATGTAACAAACGTTTGTACCACCCCACGCTTTTTTACTATAAATTGAATTGTTTTGTTAATAATATAAGTTTTAAATTTATTTTGTTCCAAATTAATTAATCATAATTGATAATCTGGCTTTCTATCGCCTTAACACAAACTTTGATGAAATAAAAATTATTACGTTATTTTCAGATTAGTTAGATTAGGCTCACGGTATATTTACACAAAAGACTTAAATGAAACCCTTACCCTCGACTCGAAGGAAACTTCAACCAGCAGTACAGACAACTATTTAGGGCATCTCATTTTTCCGCTTCTCATAAAGAAAACCATCATTTATTTTATTAACAGAAATATAAAACTGCATTAAAAAAATTCATTTATTAAACATGCGGTATACAATGCAAAATAATGAAATGGCAAATAATTGATGAGGAACTACCCATTGGGAGTACAAATGGAATATCTACAACAGAAGATCCGAGGTCATCGTTTTCAGAAGCCTCGGTGGTTTGCCAGGAATGGAACAGGAAGCAAGTTGTGAGACAGGTGGATTTGGGTGACTATTTAGTTTATTATGAAAGGAAAGGTACGTAGTAAGGTCCATAACTCTTCGGCTTGCCCTGCTTCCCCTCCTTCAAACGTGCCGGGTCCTGCACGTCTTTGCAGGTCCGTGCCTGCTCACTACATACCCATCGCCCGCACTTCCTCAGTCCTGTCAGTCATTGAAGGAAATTCCCCATTTTTACAATGTTCAAACTCGAGTAACTTAGGCCATTAAATTCTTTTGAAAAGAGGGTCTTACTCCTGCGCAAATTAAAGAGCGCTTGGATTGTGTCCACGGGCAGTCCTCCCCCTCGTATTCCACAGTGAAAGAATGGGCAAAATTATTTATGTTAGGGAGAGAACATCTAGTAGATGACCCGCTCGCCCATTGGAAGCTGTCACTTCTGAAACAATCCAACTTGTGGAATCTGAATTGGAGTCTGACTGCTGTGACTGAAAACCAAGGAAATAGCGCGAGGTTGGGGTGTTTTGAGCAAGTGTTTTGGGGATCAAAGAACATTTGCATATGAACAAGGTTAGTGCAAGATGGGTTCCAAAAATTCTTTCAGCTGCTAAAAAATAAGAACGAGTTCACTGCTGCAATGAATTTTTACGCGTTTTATCCAAGCAGCAGTGTAAGAAAATTATTTTAACAAAGAAGAAAATTACTTTTTTCAAGGTATAGAAATGTTGCTAAAGCGTTGTATTAAGTGTGTTGAACTTAAAGGAGAATATTTTTCTATCCCAGGCCGGAAACTTTTGGACCTTACTAAGTATCTGGTTCTTGCGAAATCAGCGACATATGGGATATTAAGGTCATTGTGGATCAGTTCATTAGTGACAAAGTAAAGAACATTGAGGATTTTAGATTTGGATTAAGGGGAGAATCAAATGAAATTACTATCATTTAACTGAAAGAAAATGAAGAATTGCATTAGTCATCCAATATAGTACAATAACAACATTTAATTTCGTTTGATCGCTTGATTTGTATTAAAAATTCCTCTCCCTAAATAAACAATACGATCATTATACAGGTAAGCGGAAAATATAAAGAAGATAAGACTATAGGTGGTCAGGAGGATTAAGGTCAAGAGGCTCAACGGGTTCAGTTTTTTTTGTTTATTGACAAATTAATTCTAAATCAGTAGATTTTATTATTGCTAAGCCTTCCTGGAACTATAAAGATGGTCTGGTTAAAATTTGGTACAGATTGGTTGAGAAATTTTAGTTGTTAGCGATCACAAATAAAAATAGTTCGTTCTTTTATAAAATAGTATATATAATATATAATACTATAGATAAACAAAGGACATTGAAGACCAATAAAATGAAGAATTATAAAATCTGGTTTTAGCCTAGCTTTTATGCTCTTAAAGGGCCGCTTGGCAACTTGTTGTCAACTCGTTATTCCTTTACAAGTGAGAACAAGAAACATCGAATTGAATGAAAGTTTCTTTAATTAGCTGTGAGGGGGGGACACCTCACAGCGCAGCCTACAGGTCGGTGGTGAAAACAATTGCCTGCCATCCTGTGGAGTCCTAATTAATAGCAATTTAGCAAAGGCCAATTAGAAGTTTAGCTCTTAGCTTATAGCCCCCCCCCCTTCCTCGGAATTATTTCGTTTTCTTTATCTCTCTACAAAATAGTCGCAACAACAATAACCTCCCACTCTAGCACCATTAAGTAAGGGACTGAGTCGCCTCCTACATTCTAACCTTTCCCTACAAAAGAAATAATCACTCCCAACGGAATTCCCACTAATTGTTTCGAGAGTGAAGGTTCTAAAAGGAGTGCTATAAATCAGTTTTTTTTAAAGCATTGATAATTTTCTGAGTGCTACAACAAAATGAGCAACCTTTGTATATCTTCTTTATTTGTTTTTTTTAACATGTAACTAACATGTTTTACCGGTCACCTAGTTGGTCAAAAGCGATAACCTTTTGGGGAACACGAGGTGGTTACGTATAGTTTCATAGTTTGATAATAGGAGAGTAGGATCAGTTAGGAGCTCAACTCTTCTTATACTAAATAACACAATCTTTGGACAAGGTTCTGCGAGTTATGAGGATGAGTAAGCTCTGGCTTTTGATACATAATAAATAAAAACTTAACCTTGCTTAGACCGATCTTGCTCGATCCCTTCCGGCTCTTCAAAATTTTAGTTTGAATAAAGAAGGTTACGTTTGAAATGTCTAGTGTAGGAGCTTTTTTGAAACCCCCGGATCGAAAATTAAACGGCTTCAAATTGTCAAACATTTAATGGCCAATATTTTATGTTATATACAGGGTGAGTATCTCTTAGTGTAACAAAAAAATTGGGTTAAACTAGATCAAAAATGTAGCTAAATGCCGCAAATCCCACCTTTCTATTCCAATCCATTTCAGATTTACGATAAATCAAAGACTTTTTTGAGTAAATCACGTTTTTTCCCATAAAAACTGTAATATCTCCATTTTGTCTAAATATTTTTCAAATTATGGCCACATTTTCGGATTTAGCATTAAATTTCCTATAAGAACAGAGTACACGTAACCTTGAATTTTACAAACTTGGAATCTAAAGAACAGCTTGATCTTCACCTTATTTGGGGAAGTCACAATGTCTTATTTACTTCAACGCTCACCGTTTTTCGTAAAAACTATCCCCAAAACGTCAAATCTCACAAAAACTTGCAAATTTAATCAGCTTTCGAATGATATGCTAAACGTAATGATTCTGTTTCAATTTCATGGAGATATTTTCTTTTGAAACTGAAAAAACATGGTGTCCTCATTTGGTATACAAATCAGTTACTTGGGTAAATAAAACATTATGACAATCCCTTAAAGGAAATGTGCATTTTAAACATAATAAACTCTTCATTGGAATAAAAAGCAAAAAAAAAAAATTGTTTAATAGAAAATAAAGGAAAACTGTCAATAAAGTGACACCAGATCAGAGGATCTTATGTTATTACATTTATTCATTTATTATTATTATTTAGGATTTATTTTATTAGTTTTTCAATGTAAGGTTTAAAACTCAATGATAATGAACATAGACCTCAATTTTGCTATAAGCTTCTGAATGCAGATGATATTAAAGAATACCACTTTTTGCGGTGAAGTTATGGCTAAATGAGTCTAATTTTTAGAGGGAATTTCTACCATTCTATGTGGAGTATTGTTGGTATATTCATATTTGTATTGCTGTCGAATAGTGTTGAAAAATCAAAGTTCGCCCAAAAGATTGAATGATGAAATTACTGAGATTTGTTACAAAATATCCTACCCCAACTTCATCACGATATTTCACCTGAACTTCGGTAAAATGGAGCTCCTCCACAGCATTCGAAAACAATACAAATACAAAACAACGTTTTATATGGATGGGTAGAAATGCCATCCCCTGTAAAAACAGACTCATCTGCCCACAAAATTCACTTCAAAAAGTAATATTCTTAGACACAAGCTGCATTCAGAAGCTAACGGCAAAATTAAGGTCTATGTTCATCATCACTGGATTTTAAACATTACATTGAAAAACTAATAAAATAAATCCTAAATGATAATAATAAATAAATAAATGTAATAACATAAGATCCTCTGATCTGGTGTCGCTTTATTGACAGTTTTTTAAACAATAATTTTCTATTAAACAATAATTTTTTTTTTGCTTTTTATTCCAATGAAGAGTTTATTATGTTTAAAATGCACATTTCCATTAAGGGATTGTCATAATGTTTTATTTACCCAAGTAAACGATTTTTATACCAAATGAGAACACCATGTTTTTTTCGGTTTCAAAATTAAATATCTCCATGAAATTGAAACAAAATCATTACGTTTAACATATCATTCGAAAGCTGATTAAATTTGCAAGTTTTTGTGAGATTTGAGTTTTGTGGATAGTTTTTACGAAAAACGGTGAGCGTTGAAGTAAATAAGACATTGTGACTTCCCCAAATAAGGTGAAGATCAAGCTGTTCTTTAGATTCCAAGTTTGTAAAATTCAAGGTTACGTGTACTCTGTTCTTATAGGAAATTTAATGCTAAATCCGAAAATGTGGCCATAATTTGAAAAATATTTAGACAAAATGGAGATATTACAGTTTTTATGGGAAAAAAAAAAAAAAAAACGTGATTTACTCAAAAAAGTCTTTGATTTATCGTAAATCTGAAATGGATTGGAATAGAAAGGTGGGATTTGCGGCATTTAGCTACATTTTTGATCTAGTTTAACCCAATTTTTTTGTTACACTAAGAGATACTCACCCTGTATATAACCTGAAATATTGTCCATTAAATGTTTGACAATTTGAAGCCGTCTAATTTTTGATCCGGGGGTTTCAAAAAAGCTCCTACACTAGACATTTCAAACTAAAAAGACCTTCTTTATTCAAACTAAAATTTTGAAGAGCCGGATGGGATCGAGCAAGATCGGTTTAGATACCAAGTTTGTAAAATTCAAGGTTAAGTGTACTCTGTTCTTATAGGAAATTTAATGCTAAATCCGAAAATGTGGCCATAATTTGAATAAAATATTTAGACAAAATGGAGATATTACAGTTTTTATGGGAAAAAACGTGATTTCCTCAAAAAAGTCTTCGATTTATCGTATATCAGCAACGGATTGGAATAGAAAGGTGAGATTTGCGACATTTAGCTACATTTTTGATCTAGTTTAACCCAGTTTTTTTTTTACACTAAGAGATACTCACCTTGTATACAGCTCGCCGCTAACACACCTGCACCGTTACGGAGCCATATTTTGGTTTGAATAAAAAAAATCACATTTGAAACCATTCTTTTACTCAACTTTGTTTATTTCGATTAATCATTATTTGTTAATTCAATTTAAATAATTTAAAATCATTCAGATCCGAAGAGTTAGACACCTACTTTATCGTTTATAAAGGTTGAGCTAGCACCCCAAGGTAATAGAAATTGTCTGCTCACAGCCGAACTCGAACCCACCTCTTGGAACCAGGCCTTACCCATCCAGCTACCCCGTCCTTTAAATAATATTCAAGTGTTATTTATTTATTTAAACATTAACAGATCATACTCAGCAATAAACATTAAACATAAAACATGTTTACTGGCTGAACGTGACAAGGCTAAAATGTTAACGATATAAAAACATATCAACATACACACATAGAAGAATATTTAAATTATACAATACAAAAGAAATATATAGAGATTTAAATACAAACTAATAGGTATTGAAAACAAACTGCCCTAAAGATAATTATAAATAGCAAAAATAAATATATGCGAATATAAAAAAAATACATTGTAAATATAATGAAATAAAGAAAATTGATGAAAAGAATAAACTATTTTATTTAATATAAACCAGTCATTTACTATTAACTATTAGGCTATTTGCACACACACCGACTTTTGGACGGCCGGTATAAAATCGACCAATATTTGGCCAGTTCTAGGTGCTTGCAGACACCGGCTTTTTACCGTAGCTTTTTTTTATAATTATAATTTTATTTTATTCTTGACCTTTCGACCTAAAACTTTTAACAATATCTGATTAACAAATTGATATTTTTTTATTCAATACAGTAACTCAAACTAGAAGTAGCTTTTGTAATTATAGTGCATAAAACTCCCCATCATTGGTGTAATTTATTAGCAAGGCAAAAGGAAATAATTTCCAGTTTCACTATTTCTTTCATCGCTCACTTATCAAATGCTAGGAATACAAAACTTAAAAAAATTGTAGGATTTCTAGTTTTTGTAATAGCAGAGATAATCCATGCAGAATAATTAAGAAGTTACTCTATCTCATTGATAATCAATTAATCAGGGAATCATTGCAATTAGATTCATATGGTGAAAAGTAGTATGGTAGTATGGTAAGGACAATATTAGAAAGAGAAGAGAGGAAGAATACATGATTTTTATTTTCTTTTTTTTTAATAAAAGGAAAGGTATAATTTGATAACCATTTCTCTATAACAAGTATTTTTTTTTCTCTTCAAATAATCGATTATGAAATCATTCGATTATCTCAATCACTCGAAACAAGATCATTCGATTATCTCAATCACTCGAAACAAGATCATTCGATTATCTCAATCACTCGGAACAAGATCATTCAATTATCTCAATCATTCGAAACAAGATCATTCGATTATCTCAATCGCTCGATAAAGGATCATTCGATTATGAAAATCATTGATAATGCCCATCACTAGTAAATAATCCGTCGGTAAATAATCGTTGTGTGTGCAAGCGTGTATTTAGTATCGTACGTAAAGTATGTAAATCTTAAATTATGAGCCATTATAGAATAAATAGTTTATTTACTGAAGAGGTATCGAGGCGAGAAGAGGATTGTTCTGCTTGTTCTGAGAGGAGGTGGGAAGAGACACCAGTTGGAAGCTTCCTACCGGCTCCTTTCGTTTATTTTTGGAAAATTAAAAAAACTAAATGAACTAATGATTTTAAAATAATCTCAATCAGAACTAATAACTTTATCCCACAGTGATCAAACAGCAAGATCCCAAATACCGTTTTAAAAAAATAATTGGTCTTTGCTAGGAGAAAAACTGATTTAATTCTAGGCTTTGCTGAGTATAAAAAAAAATTCTGAGGTGATAATTAGTGGGTGAAAGGTCGGAAAAATATGGTGAGTGGGGCAATGTCTCTTCACATTTATCTCAAGTCATTAGGATTAGTTCTCGAAATTCTTCTACGTTGGCAACCTTAGGTTTTCCAGAAAGAGCGTCATCTTCGAGCGTTTCATCGCCTTGACGAAATTCGGAAAACCAAAATTAAACTTTACGTTGAGAGAGTACTTTCTCCAAACATGGAGCATATTATTCGAGCCGCCTTGGTTGCTTTCAAGCTAAGCTTAAATTTATATAATAATATTGAACTAATTTGAATTTCAACACTCACCATTTTAATATATTTTTTTAAAGGTTTAGCAGTGACTGGATTAAAAGTTAACCTTTACATCGAAGACAGGAAACAATATTGAGTTTACATTGGAAAAGGTCGCATTAAAAATAGAATTATAACAAATTCGGTATAGACCAAATAAATCTTAAATAATGAAAAATCGACATGATTTTTGAAACGGCCTGCTATATTACTAATGCTATTACTAGCTAATGGTATTACTAATGATATTACTAGCTAATGCTATTACTAATGTTAATGTTATTAATGAGGCGGAGATGAGCGCGCTTCTCTTCTGAAGTGTAAATGAAAGAGGTTGAGGTGTTGAGTGTTGTTAACAGTGACCAGAAGCAAGCAATTACAGTGAGCAACAAACACATCTTAAACATTTTCTCACAACATGTTTCAATCTTCCAAAATTATGTCTTTAATAAGTTAACACTATATAACGCTAAGGTTATATATCTACATGACACTATATCTATATGACACTATATCTATATTATTATATAAAAGGACAAGCCATTTTTCGTTTGTGATCACAAACCGTGAAAACTACGAAACCAATCTCTACCAAATTTTAACGACATCTTCTTCATATTTCAAGAAAGGTTTAGCAATAATAAAATTTTAAAATATGCTACTGATCAAAATTAAAGCTAATTAAATTGCCTATATAATTAATTCTATACATATTTGTAGAAATTCCAACGGTTATTAAATATCGATAATTTTAAAAAACAAATAATTTTTACCTTACTATTTGTCAAACATTTGCTTCAAATGCCTGAAACTTATAAATTAAATTAAAGTAAATTTAATGTTCTACAATTTCGATTCTAACATTTTTTCTAAAAAACAATCGTGGAAGGTAATTAGAAGGAAATGTTTGACAAAAAGTGAGCTAAAATTTATTTTTTCCCGAACATTATCAATTTTCAATAACCTATACTTCGAAAACCGTTGGGATTTCGACAATTATGTAGAAAAGAATAGAATCACTTTTATAGCAAATTTAATTATAATTTTATAGGAAATATTTAACCGTTTTCGAGATATAATCGAAAAACCCAAAAATGAGACCTTCTCCCCTCCTCCCACCGTAAGCTCACCCCTCAGGGGCGGGGACTTTTAGTATGTTTCCCTTCTAACTACTTCTAACGAAGCTATGAAGTAAAAAATAATCGCATATTTCATGCACTCTACAATGTGTTTATTGGCTGGGCTATGAAGGGGTCAGCTTATTTTAGCTCCTATAACTAATTAACAATGTTAGGTGTAGCCATTATTTCATAAACCTTACTATTGCTAACGTATTATCCAATGTTGCAATTTTTCAAAATTTCATCATAAGCTGTAAGTAGACACAATCAAAGTCGGAGGTTAAACAGAAATGGCCTCTTTATCTTTTGTCAAATTTAATAATAGAGGCCTGGTACTGGCCCGTTCCTCTACTCGTTTTCGCAATGTTTTGGGCTTTTGCGCTCTCACTCTGCGATGAGTGAGAAGCGCGAGGATATCCTGTAGTAAACCAAAACCCAATCCATATCCGCTATATTTGATTAAAGTAGTTATTGTGAAAATTATTCTTAAAAAGAATGCCATGCAACTTTTTAAATCCTAAATACTTGAATAACGGAAAGGAACTATAAACATATTGGAAGAGGAAAAGTTGTAAATATGGGCACCCTCTTCTGAATTTGATTTTAAGTTACTTTTAACTTGAAAAATTCAAGAATTTTTTCTTTCATTAACAACTATAACAAGTTTCTTAAAGTAGAGAAGGCAAACAATGGTTAACAACAATTATTTACAAAAAGCTTTCTACCATAATAACAACAATACCATAACAACAATTCGAAACGGTAGAGAGTTTATTTATCACAAGAAAAAAAAAAAAAAAAATTACAAAAATCGCAATCATATCTGGTGGCTCTTTCAGCCCCGGCACGATCTAAGTTCCTACATCTGGGAACATTTTAACCACACCTCTCCCCGAGTGTTCTCAGAGAACTTTCCATCACAAAAGATGCAAGTTTTATTCTCTAAAAAGAGATATGACGAAGTTCCAGGGGAAATGGGAGGTCTATATTTACACTAAGAAAGGGTGCTCATCTTGACACCAACTCCACCTAAGAAAGATGGCCACTATCACATGTGACCTAAAAGGGTGCGTGACTAAAGGTGTGCTTCAAAAAGTAGCTTGAGATCTCCGCTTTCCAGATATCATTGTCAAATTATTTTTAAATAAACATAAGAACATGAAACGAAAACTATTTCAGATGTCTCTCAAAAATTTACAGTCCAGAGTGACTAGTATAAAGAACGGTTCCAACTGCTCACTGCTATCTTATATTAGCAAATGGCTCCATAGTCAGTTCTCGCCGCCAATATTTCCCTTAGCCAGTAGGGAGGGATGGCCATATTTACACCAGTGCCCGTTTTTACAATTTTTCCTTTAAATTATAAAAGTTGTTTATTATATTGTTCTGAAGATATAAGTAAACTATAAAAGCTATTTATATTGTTCTAAAGCTAGTTAAGGCGAAGTATAGGAGTGCATCCATTAGCGATGGAAGATATCCGAAGATCTAATTCCAAGTTAGTAATGAGAGAGGTTCCAATGCAATGCGAACCAATAAGGTTCTGTCCAAACTATACCCTTCCGGTTCTGTTCAAACTATACCCTTCCGGTTCTGTTCAAACTATACCCTTCCGGTTCTGTTCAAACTACGGTATATCAACGCATGTGACGCATATCAAGTAAGGTTTAATTTACATAAGCCAATAGCGAATATTTTTATTTTAAAACTTTTAAATTATCAAATATTCATAATTATTTCTTCTTCTTCCGAAGTATACATACTGAGTTAATAATACAAATTTTAATTTAATAATCTCAATGAAGATTTAACCAACTTTTATTGAAATCTGTACCACAACCTAACTAATAACATTTAATCTATTTTATTATACAGAGAGTGGAACTATACATTTATTAAATAAGATTTATGAAGAATTATGTATTATGTACTAAAAATAAGATATATGTTGGATGTAGTTGGATCAGTCAAAAAAAGAAGGAAATGTTTGAAATAAACAAACATATTTATTATCCAACGTTTCATTTCCTTTTTTTTTTTCCTCCTCCTTATAAGGTACCCCCATATAAGGACTGTTTATTTATATATTTACATGTTCCATGCCTTATAGGTTTTATATACTATATGTATGAATATAAAAGTACAAAGATAACAAAACATATATAAACAAAAGTAAGAAATATTCCAAAGAAAAAAACAAAACAAAAGCCAACAAGAAACTACCTCTGCTGCCCATCATTAGTTAAGTTTGTCAAAGTCGATCTTTGTATTTCAAATGATTTACATTCGTAATTTCGTCGCTAAATATATCACATTAGTTGTGTTAGTTTGTAGTTGTTACTTTGTATGTGCTTGTAATTGTTGTGTGTAATGTGGAGCACAAATTGTTACTTTGTAATGTGGAGCACAAACCTGTGTAAACTTGGTGATTTTGATGAGGTCACCTATAATTGATCCCATTTGAAATGCTGTAAAAGTTACACTGTGAGTTAGTATTTACAGTTACTCAATGCTCTTTGTTTTTAAAATGAATTTGTGAGAGTTATATTCTGTCTCAAAGTCAATTAAAACAGCAATTACATGTTTACGAAGAGTTAGTGTTCTACATAAGAAGATGAAATGTAGAGAAAGAATTTACTGGAAAATAATTTAAAGTATAAAACGAGTTCCGGTTTGGAATGAACGCAAGGAATTATTTTTATAAATTTTAGAGGAAATGAAATTCTAATGGCCTTCAGGATAATTACCTTTTATATAATTTTTCATGTTAATATCTTACAATTAGTATAGTTGATAAATGATAATACGATTTATCTAAAGTAATATAATATGTTTTAAATAATGATCTAACCTTTATTATTATTTAAATACCCGTTTTGAAAGGTATAATAACTGGTTGCCTAAAACGAAAAGGAGCCCAAACTAAATCTAGTAAATATTCATTACAGAACTGAGGGAACAAGAAGAATTGTGGTTGTCTTATCGTGCGTAGGCAGAAAGTAATAGCTAGCTGAAGCAAGCTGAGGCGAGGTGAAGCAAGGTGAAGCAAGATGAGGCAATTACAGAAGAGCTAATAGAGCGGAGAGGAGGACACCGCCACCGCCACCCAGGACATTCCTCAAGGCGTCCAGAATATTAATTTTAGGTTGTGCTGGCTGCTCTCTCTAATCCAGCAGTAGGGGGATCCTCTTGGCTTAATATGTTTAATGTTCCTCCGTTAGGTTAGCAAGAGGTCATTAGGATTAAGGGAAGTCATTAGGGATTCTTAGAGAATGTTATGAGTCAACGTCGCTCAATGGATGAGCTGTGCTTTATAACAACCTTCAAGTGGAAAAAAAAACGAGGAAGAACGGATGTTTGGAGGAAAAACCAATACAATATTTAGATGATTCCGATAATTTAATTGCATTAAATGGGCTATATAACAATAATTAATATTTAACAAATATGTCAATTTCCTTTGTTATCACCAACCGCGAAAACTAGTCAACCAATCTGTAACAGATTTTAACCACATCATCTTTATAGTAGCAGCAAGGTTTAGCTAGATATGTGGTCAGCGCTATTACGCAATACAGTTTACAATTGTAAAATTACTGAACCCATCTGCACCAAATTTTAACTACATCATTTTCTCACTTCTAGCATTGTAGCGCCACGTTAGAGTTTTTTTTTTAATATTTCAATTTATTGAAGTTTACAACTGTACAAAATATATACTTCAAGTAAATGTGTTGTTAATGATTACAATAACATGTCAAGATTAAAAAAATAACTACTTATAGAGGTCTCTTCTATTTTCTTTTTAGACGCCTCGGAGGATTATCGGGAATAGAGTGGGAAGCAAGTTGAGAAACTAGTGGATTAGAGTGGTTATGGAGCTTACTATGAAAGGTTGGAATCTGGTTTTATTGGTTTATTAAGTTTATTGGTGACAAAGCTAGAGGATTTTAGATTTTAAGGATTGGGTACAAGATGAATTGGATGGTTTAGTGGATTTAAACGTGGTTTTTACGTTTGGTTTAAAAACTTGATTTAAATCAATTTATTAAGGTTAATTTAAAAACTTAAAAAAATGAAGATATGAGCTTGTAACGGGTTTCCAGGATAGGATGGATATTGAAAGGTTTTGCGACATACTGTCCAAAATAAATTCTCTTACATTTGCCGAAAGAAGTACGAGAATAATATCTGGAGAGCAAGAAGTGTCCGAAACCATTGCTCGTCGCCTTCCTCCCGCTTCAAAGCTAAAATCTTATAGATATAGATTTTTTCAGAACTAAGTCATTTTTTCTCAGCGTAAAATTAATATGATTGCATTTTTAAGGGTTTGGTTTGATTCCTACCGTTCGAACCATTTCTGCTAGAAATAAATGTTGTATTGGAAGGAAGAAATGGAATCTTTGTGCAGAGGTGGGGAAGGAGTTTCAGGGAAGTATAAATGGGCGTGATAGGGTGTTGACGTGAGGAATGTCAGGTGTGTAAGAGGAATAAGGAAGAGGTTGAATACAGTATCTTGAGGAAAATGAGCAGAGTGCATTGTGGATTTGTGGGAAGAGGGATGGCAAAATGAAAGTGTAGAGGGAAATCGATTAGAGTGAAGGACTTGTGTATACTATAATTGTGTTATAGTATATATTTTTTATGTTTATCACATTATATTATATATATATATGGTTTTTTTTTTTTTTTTTTTTTTTTTTTTTTTTTTTTTTTTTTTTTTTTTTTTTTTTTTTTTTTTTGTAATGGGAGGAGGAAAATCTTGCATAAGACGAAGTGGGCCGTGTGAGAGACCACAACAGTGTGAGATTCTTATTCACTAAAAACCACCTCCCTATTCTTCTTCACCACCCCGCGGAACTGCTGTCAAGCATTACTTCACGGGGGGGCGGACTGGCCTCGTCTTTCCCGCTCCTGTTTACGTAGCTTTCTGCAGATGTAAGCTGCGTAATTTGCAACAGCATTCCAGTTTTCATCGGCAGAAGTCATCTGGCTAACCAGGTTTTCTGGCACCAACTGAGTCCTGGCTAGATCTTCTCTCTCTTTTGGAAATTTGGGGCAAGAGAAGAATTCATGCTCTACAGTTTCCTCAAGGTTTGTGCAATTGGGGCAAGACGATTCATTGTCAAGTTTGAACCGAAACAGATAGGCCCTGAAACCCCCATGTCCAGTAAGCAATTGGGTGAGGTAATGATCAACCTCCCCATGTTTCCGGGCTATCCATGTCACAATATCTGGTATCAAACGGTGGGTCCATCTTCCAGAAGATGATGAATCCCAGCGTCTTTGCCATCTTTGTAGAGTATTATTTCTCTCCTCCTTGGTGATTGAGGGCCAATAAGCACCCGGTTCCTCTCGTTTTCGGCGATAGATCCGATTGCGTTCATCCGCCAGAAGGTCAATGGGCGGCAAGTCAGCTATAACACACACTGCATCATATGAAACAGTGCGAAATGCTCTAGTGACACGAATGGCACTTCTTCGGTATACGCTATTGACCTTTCGGGCGTATGACTGCACTAGGAATGCGATTGTCCAGATCGGTGCGGCGTATAAAAGAGCAGAGCTAGCCACACTAGCTAGAAGTTTTCTTCTGTTTTGTCTGGGGCCACCCATATTCGGCATGATTCTAGCAAGTACATTCGTTACTTTGGCTGCTTTTTCGCTAATTATTTGCAGATGTTCGTCAAACCTTAGTCTGGCGTCGATCTGCACCCCAAGGTATCTAATAGATGGTTGAGAGGAAATATTATAATCTCCAACGGTTAGGGTGATTGTTTCTCTTACTTTCCTGCTTGTAACCAGAACTGCCTCGGTTTTATGAACAGCAAGCTGGAGACCTATTGATGAGAGCCACTGGCGTATTGTGGCTGCAGCTGTGTTAGCACTGTAGACAATTTCCTCTAGCAGTTTTCCACAAGATATGATTGCAAGATCGTCCGCGAAACCCAAAGTAACTGTCCCTACCTCCATGGGTGGTCTTAGCACTGCATCATACATCACATTCCACAAGAGAGGCCCTAAAACGGAGCCCTGAGGAACGCCACTTGTGATTTTATAGGTTTTTAGTCCAGCATCAGTATCATACCTCAGTACTCTATCGGAGAAATAACTCTCGATAATTCTCATAAGGTATTGTGGAACTTCCATCCTTCGCAATCCCTCCAGAATGCAATCCCATCGTGCTGAATTGAATGCATTCCTTATGTCTAACGTGATAATGGTGCAGTACCTTTTTCCACCTCTCCTCCATTTTTATATATATATATATATATATATATATGTGTGTGTGTGTGTGTGTGTGTGTGTGTGTGTGTGTGTGTTCAGGGAGAATCGGGTTTATTTTATACATAATTATAAATATATCTTTTGAATATTCATTTTAATTGTTTATACTTTTATTTGTTATTAGTAGTATGCTTTAATTTTTTCTGGTTTTCTTTCATTTTGCTTGCAGAAATAAGAAAGACAGATTCATTTGTAATGGGGCTTTAACCTAATACTAAATAATTGATAAACTTATAAATAACTAAACGTACAGTAGGCCATTTATTTTAGAACCCTAGTAGAATATAAAGTAATTTTTTTGAATTAATAAAATATTTCTTTTATATTTTATTTCATTGCAACCACCCCTAACCACCCCACTCCTCATGCAGTTCAGTTTCTTTCCCCTTCCTCCCTTCTCACAGACTTCACTTTATTACAAATCCTTCCTAAACCACATTCCAATTCTCTCGCCCTCAACATTCTTTATGCTGCCTCTTAAAAACGTTTTTTTTTTTATTTATTCTTTTCCATTACCTCCTTTCCTTACAATAAATGAAAGTTAGTTAAGGAACTATTTTTTTTTTTTTTTTCAATTTAGTTTAAAGATAGATTTTGTAGTTAACAGTTCATTTTGTAAATTATTTTAATTTTTTTTATTTATTATTAATTTTATTTATCTCCGCATGCAGTCGAAGTTGTTTATCTCCGCAACGACCAAAAAGAACATTTTTTTTCACCCTCAAAAATGTAACATTTTGACAGGCTTTAGGTATGTTTTATATTGTTGTTGTTGGTATTGCTCGAATATAAAATTAGTCGATAGTTTCCCGATCAGAATTTTAATCGAGAACATTTTTTGTTATAACATTTGATGCTAAGACCAAGACCTACACCTACCACGTTCACTTCAACACTTGTTTTCTCTCAACTTAGTTCATTTCGAATAATTCATTAACAATAAATCTAATTATCAATTTAAGTAATTTTATCCTTTTAATATATATTTTTATATATCCATTTATTGAAGTTTACAACTGTACAAAATATATACACCAAGTAAGTGTGTTGAAAACGAGTATAATAACATGTCAAAAATTTAAAAGAACTACTCATCAGAAGCACTTCAATAACAATTCTACATTAGAAGGTCTCTAGGCCATCTTCTTTTCGGACACCTCACAGGTTTATCAAGAATGAAGTGGGAAGCAAGTTGAGAAACTAGTGGATGTTTTAATTTGAAAATGTAAATTGGAAAAAGATTATAGATATCCATGATCTATTTTTTTTCCCAGCAAAGGAGTAATAGATTTTTTTTTTCTTTTATCGGTTATATTGTCGTGGAGATAACATAACAATAAATTTTAAAGATCATTGAGATGACTTGCGCTCCAAAATTTTCGATTAATTCAAATTATTATCAATGGTTATTATATCCACAAGTAAATTCCTACTGTTATATTGTATATTGTTCTATCTACTGTTGTGGAGCTCAATAAAGAACTTAATTCGTTTTATTATTTGATTCTCTCCTCCTCATCAGATACACAAGACCGCCCGAGGAAACCGGAGATGATCTTATGAAATACCTAATTCAAATATCTATATGATTGAATAAATAAATAATGGGAGGTGGAAGAGAAAGCTAAGAAATGGGTGGCTGGAGGTGGATGAGGTTGCGCAGTGCGGGGTGACGATAGATTTAGAGTAAGAGTGAGTTGGGTTGGGCTGAGGAGGAGTCAGCCATTGAGGACATTGTAAACAGGATTCTTGCCAAACCAAACCTCACCGCCACCTAAATCAGCGCAGGGCTTCTTTCTTCTCCACCGCTCCTCCAAAAACTCGACAATAGTAAAAAATATTATAGATCCGCTATCCAATTTATCAGAGAATTCAAAGTGGATCAGTAAAGAGATTGTCTGGGGAAAAAAGCCGTCGCGATTATTAACGTAATCTTTTTATGGAATCAATATTTGTTCTCACTATTTTCGATAGAATGCCAACGTCTCTTAGATTAAAATAATTTCTACTTTAATTTTTAATTTTATCCTCTTTGCAGGAGATAAAGAATGGTCTTCTATCTAATATGTTCTAATATTAACGGAATTTTAAACAATTGCTAATCATCTAGCATACTAGAACTAATATACGGATCTTCTAGCAAACTAGAACTAATATACGGATCTTCTAGCAAACTAGAACTAATATACGGATCTTCTAGCAAACTAGAACTAATATAAATGAAGCATTGGTTTCTTAGATTAGTAGCTATTACAGCTGATGACCCTTTAAATATGCTTTGGAATGTTGTTCGTAGAACAACTGGGCCAAAAGTTCTAATTCAGAATAATAGAAAAATTAATTAGGATTCACGAATTAATTGGCACTTCTACTAGAATTATTTTATTAGAAAACTAGTTTCGAATGTTCAACATTCATCATCAGTTCTAAACACATACAAAACATCAGCACTTATATGTGTAATTTTTCCTTTTTTTTGTAAAGGTTGTTCATTGAAAATAAGATATCTAAATTAGACGATCCTTAATCTTATCTTCGCTTCAGACACCGTAGAGGATTATTGGGAAGCAATTATGGGTCCTCAGCATGGAAGGAGAGATATCTGGTTCAGAGATATATCAGAAATTAATACCATTATGGATCAGTTTATTAGTGACGTGATAAGGGATATTGAGCATTTTTGGGAATGCATGGATTAGGGATACAAGATGAATTGGATGTTCTTTAAACATGATTTGAAAACAATCTATGTACCTGTTTATCAACTCTTTCTATTTCGCTAGGATACGCTAGGATATTATTGGTGTGTAGGTTTCAGTATCGGCACTCTAAGATATTTATAAGGGGGGCGCGGTGGAAAAAAGGGTAAATGTATTTTTTATCACAATAAATATATGTATATATCTTTGGAAATATGTAGAAGCTAAAGCTATATAAAAAAAAATTAAAAAGAGAGAGAGTGAAAAGAAAGTGGTCAACGGAGCATATGCTGTGGGAAAGTACAGCCTAATAGTTTTTCGAAACTACTGCAAACTGTTATATTGATTTTAACTTCAAAGATATAAAATTTATAATGGAATAAATATTTCAAAATCATATGAAGACCGAAACTTGCATATTGGAAAAAAAAAACACTCGCACACTTTCTGCACTTATGAGGATTTAGTCAGAATTCCGAACAACCACTAATATTAGAGAGTTTAAGAGGCTGGGTGTGCCCGAGTGTCATCCAGGGCTGATAAAACGAAGTATATTATTATCTGCTTCTTCCTGGATCCTGTACCTCTTCCTAGTGCCTTCAAATAAGAGGGTGAGGAGCATGCCTTTCCCAAGCAGTTAGCTACCCAACTTAAATGTTTAAATACACCACTTAAGAAAATTGTCTGCAGCTGATTTTTACGCCTAAATGTTGATGGAGCAAGGAGGTAAAAAACCTTATTTACTTTGATTTTGTAATCTGCTCAACCAATTTATGCTTGATATGTACGCAAAAATAGAAACAGAAAGACTAAACTTTATTCCAAAAAAGTGGAGAAGTTGAGACTATATTCACTTAAAGTATGCCATAAGAAAAGCTGATGGTCTGGTATCAGAGCTGGGTAAGATGGTAGTGCTGCCTCAAAGCTTCACTGGAGGACTGTTAAAATAATATAAAATTAACTTTTGCAAATTGTCAAATTTACTGATTGAAATTATTCAAAGAACGGAATTCCTAATGATATTAAAGGGTACTTTCAGCAAGTACGAGTATGTTATAAATGCAAATTCAGTATTTAGGATTTTACGTATTGTTCTTGTAGAAGTTGTCGATGGAAATTCCATGATATTTATTTAAAACAACTTCAATTCTTAGGATGAATTAATTAACAAAGATCCTAAAGTTCCGGAAAAAAAAAAATTATTTTTTGTTTTTATTAAAAACCAGGGCTGCTCCTGGAAGAAGAAGAGGTTCCCGGTAAATGGGGAGGAGAGGCGTTATATTGTGCCGGGGGTAGGATACAATAGGGTTTGTGTTAGCGCGGAGAAATTGGAGCAAAAACATTATGTGTCGTTACAATTTTTTCCTTGAAAAGGGATGTCAAATAAACAGCCTGGCTACTTTCTTTGAGCCTTCCTTTGGATATAAAGCCTTACTACTATCAACTATTTTTATTATATATCATTCCTTTCAACCGAAATTAATGCATTTTTATGGTTTTAAAATATAAAAATTAAAATAAATTATCTAAATCATTATAAACAAAACACTCTACACTTCCTCGCTATATAGAATCCTGGCGATCGACAAAGAGATTTGAGAAAGAGAGTTCGGCAATGTGAGCTATAGATAAAAAAAAAACATGTAACATTTGGTTGTATGGTGTAAAAGAAGGGCACCAGCAGGGTTTTAGACAAATTCGTTCCTTACCGCCATTTTTCAAAATATCATAATTTAGCGAAACATGGTCCGATTTCGGAATTGTTTTTGCCATTTTGAAGGTATTGGTTCATGCTAAAATTTACTATGAATGGAATTTCTACGAAAAATGCTTCGTTGTAGTGTTACAGGCAACCAACCGACAATAACCACTATTTTGAGTTTTTCTTTGCGATTTGGGTATGAAGGCCATTGTAATAGCAAACTTCAAATTCGGATGCAGCACCCCAAAAAACATTGAGATCCGTTGGAAAAAAAAGGTCCCGCAGTATTATTCCTCAACTAATCCTTATTTTATTGGAATATATCCGCAATTTCCGCTGACCCAACGTGTTTTTTATTTTTGTTTTCATACCGTGAATTTGTGGAGTTCCACAAAAAACATCGATCCTGATAAAGTTAAATAACTCTACTTGTATCCTCGTCACTCCAATTCATGATAAAGGAAAACACATCTTAAATAAATAAAGGAATAAATTTACTTTTAGTCATTACTTAGCCGTTATTAGTTGGAATTCTGACCAAAGAGGCAGTGATAAGGATTAGCCACTGCTACAGTTACTTTATAAACATTTTTATTTTTCTCCTAATTTATTGACATAATTTAGTTTATTTCTTAATAATATTGGTTTTATTCTTCAGCAATGCCTAACAATATATTCGACACATCCACACTGTTGTCGATTTGATTTCCTTTGATCTTTACGGACATGATTCGGGATGCGGTTCGGTTCGACCCGACATATTCGACAAAATCGACACTCTTACATACTCGTTCGACATTGTCGATCGACAACGTCGTTCAACTCGGTTCGACATCGACGGGTGGACGATCCTCAGTGTGGATTAGACTAAAGTCAAACATGTCGAACGACATTGTCGATCGACACGATTCGACATAGTGTGGACACGGCTTTATTCTCAATAAATTTCTCCCAATAAGTTAACTTTTTTAAATAGAAGTTCGAGTCTACGGTACTGACAAATTCTAAAAAAGCATTTTCTATTGAATTTCAGTTATGAAATGTATTGCCACTTGAAAAGAGGTCCGGGTGTCTAAGTACACGGTGGTTGGTTGGCGAAAGGTCTGTGAGTAGTGTAGTAAAATAGATCCTTATAACCCTATAACCCAAAAAATAAATAAATAAGGAAGACAAGTTTCGACCTTTTTTACCTTTCCAATGAACCTTAGGTTATCAGAGACTAGATTTGCTCGACTTCCCCTCCAAGTTCTCTTACTGTCCTTACAATATATTCCTTCGACAAAATCTCTCAGAACTTCATCAAGGGCCACTCACTACCTTACTTGCCTTTAAGGCTCAAATATCAAATTTTGTAATTCAGCGCTGAACGGTGCAATCGCTCACACCTCTTTGGCCGTTTAAGCCCCATTCCGACCGAGTTGAAAACAATATAATAAAATGAGGCGAAAAATACATCTTAGGCCCAATGACTCGCTTCAGAAGTGTACAAGGAAGAGTATTAATAAATGAAGACATCCAAACAAAGAAAATTTCTGCCAAACGTAAAAAGTTTATTATCAAGAGAAATGATTTAATGAATACTTGAAATCCTTCGGCTATTACAGGACAATACAATAATTATTATTTTTTTATTTTTTTATTTAATAGAAATTTACAACTGTATATACAATATAAAATATATGATACATCAAGTAAATACGATGATAATGATAAAAATGACTCGTCACTTGTTTTTAAAGCAACTGCCCATTGCTAGCACTTATAAAGGTTTTATATAATGAAGCATTATATTAGAAGGTCTCGAGGCCATCTTCTTTTCAGACGCCTCGGAGGGTTATCTGGAATGGAATGAGAAGCAAGCTGTGATACTAATGGGTTTGAATGATTGTGGAGTTTGCTATGAAAGGATAGATATCTGGTTTGAGCTAACAAGGGGAGGACACACTCAGTCTCTCACGGATCTTGTTGGCAATTTTTTTGGAGGTTCCTGGTCAAAAAATATTAGACACGTATTTTGCCGTTCCGACCAATGGGCCCTAGAAGCCGAGACAAAAAAATAAAATAGCATTAAACTAATTTATTTTTTACCTCGAGTTTAAAAAATGATATCGACATGATTCTTGCACCAAGATTTTCAGTTTTGATTGCGAATTAAAGGAAAAAAAAAGTCGCTCCATAGATTTTGGTTTAGGTTAATTAAATTCTAAAAAAATGATTAGTTTTTCAAGCAAACTACCTCTATAGATTTTTTCACACAAAAATTGAGGTCAGATTCTAATTCAGCACCCTCAAAAACATTAAAATTATATAAATTATATTGAATATACTTTACTTGAAAAATTTTAGCTTTTACACTGTAAAATGTGATAGAAAATTCTTTTAGCCCTAGAATTCCATCTCAGCACCCTCAAAACTCAGGAACATATGTATGTATATAGATATCAATAAAGAAAAAAAAAAAAAAAATATATATATATATATATATATATATATATATATATATATATATATATATATATATATATATATACTAATTGGGAGAAATAATTTGTTACTTTAATTATTATTAAAATAATTATAATTATTAATTATTTATTGCAATGATAACTTATTACAAATTAATATTTACATTATATACAGACAGAACCACATATTAGATTTGATTGTTAAGTATTTACAATTTTTATTTTATTCTTCAAACCCAGAACACATCTCTAACCCGTTTTGTAATCTTTGTTTACAGGGTTCTAATAACTGAAGCTTATTACATTACAATTTCATTTTCATTATTATATATTCAACAAAATCCTGTCAGCAACGGAAGTGAGGCAGTTATTGCTATAATGTTTTTATGTCAACTATCACAATCATATTTTAACATGTTCAACTGCAAAATAAAAAAATATATATATATATATATATATATATATATATACATACGTTTCCTGAGTTTTGAGGGTGCTGAGATGGAATTCTTGGGCTAAAAGAATTTCTATCACATTTTACAGTGTAAAAGCTAAAAATTTTCAAGTGAAGTATATTCAATATAATTTTTTCACAAGAACCGATATCGGATTCGAATTCAGCATTCAAAAGAACCCTTACATACGAAATTTCATCCAAATAGAAAAATAAAAGTTTGTAAGCTTCAAAGTTTGCCTGACCAAAAAATGGTAGGCAACTTTTGTTTAAATTGATAAAAACATG
This sequence comes from Euschistus heros, assembly GCA_003667255.2. Lineage (NCBI taxonomy): Eukaryota > Metazoa > Arthropoda > Insecta > Hemiptera > Pentatomidae > Euschistus > Euschistus heros. Next base: position 731,215 of record RCWM02000063.1, read on the forward strand.
AATTACGCTTAGACGGTTTAACGGATCAACTTTATTTTTTTACACAAAATATAGGGTGGTAATACGCTTGTAATGTATTTGGTTTCATCATCCTATCTGGTTTCAAACTTAAGTTAAAAATCAAAATGTTTTTCGGATTTTCCAATTTTTTTAATAGGTTTTTGTTCATCGAATTTTACATTTATATACATCAAAAGAAAGCTGAGACCCTCCTCTTTCCAGCGATACCAACCAGTGAATTGCATGACAAAGTAATGACGATTTAAAGGTATGTAACCAATAATCGGTTTTAAAATTTCATTTTCCTGAAAGAGGGTGAAAAAAATGATATTTTTTTATTTTGTTGAATAACCGTTTTTTAATGTTTTTGAGGGTGCTGAATTAGAATCTGACCTCAATTTTTGTGTGAAAAAATCTAGAGAGGTAGTTTGCTTGAAAAACTAATCATTTTTTTAGAATTTAATCAACCTAAACCAAAATCTATGGAGCGACTGTATTTTTCCTTTAATTTGCAATCAAAACTGAAAATCTTGGTGCAAGAATCATGTCGATATCATTTTTTAAACTCGAGATAAAAAATAAATTAGTTTAATGCTATTTTATTTTTTTTCTCGGCTTCTAGGGCCCATTGGTCCCTAACGGCAAAATATGTGTCTAATATTTTTTGACCAGGAACCTCCAAAAAAATTGCCAACAAGATCCGTGAGAGACTGAGTGTGTCCTCCCCTTGTAAGTCAGAAACGTAAGGTATGTTAAGATCTTTGTGGATAAGTTTGTTTGAGACGAAGTAAGGAGCACTTAGGATTTTTCTAAGGATTTTGGATTGTAAGGATTGGATAAGAGATGAATTGGATGGTTTAGTGGAGCCCCAAAGCTCAACTCCGTACGTCCAGATAGGTCCAATCACAGTTATGTATATTAGTCTTTTGTAATTAATTGGGAGCTTTGATCGTTTGTCGAGTAAATGTTGAAGTAGTCGAAAACGATGGGCAGTTTCTTGTCGTTTTAGTCTTGTGTGTGGATTCCAAGTTAGACGTTTGGCCAGATGGAGTCCCAGGTAGCGGATTTGTTCAACGGGGATTAATGGGACATCATTAAAGGATACTGAAGGACAGGAAGTCATAGGTTTACGACGAAGGGTAAAGGTTCTTTGATGGGATTTATTTGGTTTTATTTTGATTCTCGATCGGATTGTCTGGGAGGCAATAAATGGATCATTGTTTACTGATAACACACAAATGTCATCAGCATACGTGGTGCTAGGATGCGTAGGGATGTCAGCTGTATACACCGTGTAGAGGATTGGACCTAGGATATTTCCTTGAGGAACACCTGCTGCTTGGTTAAAGAGAGAGGAATAGGAAAAGTTATATAATTTATTTAAAATCATAACTAGGTAACTTATGGTTTAATTAATATAATTATAAGAAAACAAATTAGAAATACGAAATATGTTAAATATAATTTTCGATCTAATTACATGAATAAAAAATAAATAGAAACTCGAATTATATTATTACATAATACTATCACGTTATATTACCACATCATATTATTAGCAGTAAAAGTAAATAAAATAAAAAAATAATAAAAAAAAAAACTAGTCCAATAAATAAATGCTAAAGAAAATAAAAATAAAGATAATGCTGAAATAAATATTGACGAGAGTTAACTATTATTAAAAATTAATAGTTTAGTATAAATGTAATTCTTATAGAATAATATTTAACAATATACAATATAGTATTAACTTTTTCTATTTAATATAAAATCAAAATTTATAATTGAGTCTATGTGTTCATCAACTTAAAAATTAAAATAGAAGAGGCGAATGTGTTTGTACTCCAATTTAATCAACCAATGAACTCAATGAACCACTTTCACCTGGACAGTAAATTAGATAATTATTGGCAGGCTTTAAATTGCACTAATTTCTATTACCTAACTGAAAACTTTATGTTTAATTAAATACATTATCTTTATTATTTATTATTTATGGCCTTTAGCCCAAGTTTTTAAGAGCTATGGCCATCGTCGCCATTTTTCTCCTCACCGAGTGAACCTTCTTCCATATTGCTTCTCCCTCCACTGGTTTCATCACCGCCATCTATCCACTGCCTTCTACATCACCACTATATATCTAGCCACTCCACTTCATCTTTTTTCTCATTCCAAGTTATATGTATATTATAAAAATTAAGTAACCTTTCAACATCTACTTATATTTTTTATTTATTATAATCCAAATTTCATCAGTTACTTAAAAAAACATTTTCGTTTTTATTAAGATTTAATTATTTGAAAACTTTGTAATACATGAAGTATTTTAACTTCGATTAATGAAAAAATAATACAATTACTTTTTTTTTTCTTAATCAAAATTGAATATAAATTATTTTAACATAAATTATTTAAGTGATAGTTATTATAAGTAATCAAATCGGGAGGATTGAGTGTTATTTTAATAATATAATGATATTATCATACGTTCCGTGGAATACTGTAACATCTCGAAAATTTCAACTTTTGGAAAATGGCGTTTAAACTCTAAATTTTCCAATTTGAGATTTTGTAGATGTTATATATTTTTTGGTTTTAGGAGCCCACAACTTAACTTACCATTGCGAACAGTCTGCCCCGATTTCCTTCGGTTAATTCCCCCACTATCGAAATGTATTTCCGCCTCTCGTCGTCCAACTCAACATTTAAACTTATTACAGTTCATACCACATAAAGATAATGTAATTTTGAATGATGTCAAGTAGACAACTAGAAATCGAATTTTCCGGAGATGTTACAGTATTCCACGCCAGGTGCGCTAATATAGAAAAAAAGCTATTACTACATAGATCAATTACAATATAAACCTCGTCGACATAACTTTATTCCACTTCGATAAACATTTTTGATGATTTTAAATAATAATTTATCATTTATATCTGTACGTCCATGTAAGAAGCACAACTCAAAATGTGTGCTGTAGCCAGAGATCTGATTAGAGGACAGGCTTGTTGTATTTTTGTTGACTCAACATCGGTTCCTTGCTACATACTTACAATTAGATTTATCAATAATTTTAACCACTATTAAGCTAGGTTTATATTATATATATTTTTCGGTGCTTGAAGGTAGGTATGGATATCAAAGCTCATTTATATTAATATAACTATGTTTATGATTTATTTCTAGAAGCTACGTTTAGACGAATTTGAAAAAAATAAAAAAAATATATGTAACTTGTTTTTCCCTTACCTTTTTTTGAAGCATGGAAGCTGTCATGCTTGGAGACGTACTGAATGTCGTAGACCAGAGTGGACTTGGGCAGTAAGTTCTTGTCCTTGTTGATCCTGTGCACCGCGTACTTGAAGGCCAACTCTGTGGCGCTGTCCTTCTGGTCGTGGGTGAATATCGCGCCTGCCGAACAGAACAAAACTGTCAATATAGAATATGAGAATACAATGGAGTCTCGCTAATCCGAATTAGTTGTTGCTAGAATGTGTTCGGATTAGCGAAAAATTTGGATTATAGAGGTTAGGGGAAAATTAATAAAAAATCAGAACAAACCTTGTTTTTAAAGTATGTAATGTATACGATATATATGTAATCTATAAGTCAAATATATTAAAATATTTAACAAGGCCAATATAGATTGAATATATATATACACAAATAAAAACAAAAAAAATCTGGGGACACGATGGCCCAGTAATTTTAACTTGACGCCAGGGTCTCAGCGCGCTCGTAGGTTCGAATCCCACCTGGGCGGGTTAAAGTGGCGGATAGACGAATAAATCTCGACCTTCCCACTACCCTTACACTAGAATAGATAAGACAACCTGTAGGCTAACCCGTCCTTGTTGATAGTCTAGTTTGAGTACATAAGGTCGTTAATGTCCATTAAACGTTTTTGAAGTTTTTTAAAAAGGCTAGATATAGTTATTTATTTAACATAATTATTTAATCGGAAGATAAACAACAAAACGTTAACGGAGTGTGGCCTCTTTTGAACCTTCTTATTTTGTTTTGTTGTTCTTCTTCTAATTATTAGTATTAATATTAATTAAATTATATTTATATATTAATTTTGATTCAGTTGAACACAGCCAATAAAATGGGTTTTAAAAATATCATATGTAAACTAAAAGAAAAAGGTGCGCTTACTCGCTAGTTCGGATCACTGGAGTGTTGGGATTAGAGAGATTCCGCTGTACTTTGATAGTATGTATGAATAATTTCAGGCGTTGTAATGGTGTATGTATTTGTTTTATTTTCTTTATCAAAATGTTACCAATATTTGGTACGCCGTTATCTTTCTTGTTCTACACAGACAAATGACAATGAAGTCTTATCATTGCGCGGATCTAATGTATAAAAACAATTTTACTTAATCCTTCACAAGAGAGCTTTGTTATTGATAACATTAAATATTATGAATAGTATGAATGAACATTTCTTGACAAAACGTTAATTTTTTTATACTACCTTAAAAATTGTTAGTGGGAGGGGGGAGTGGGGGCACCTGGGTTCCTAGCTTCCGGTCACGGGATTTATTTCCTGTTATTTCAGTTATGGATCAACATCGGGAATGGCATGCTTTCCTGGGACAGTCCTCTATACATACCCCATTCCGTTGGGGGAAAACCTAGTATTTGGTTACTACTTCCTTGGATAACCAGTGGTCTTCAAATAATACTAAGTACTAATTGCGCAGTAAATTTAGGTTTTGTAACGGAAATAATTGATAACAGGCTCAAATATTCAGGAATAACTGATATATCAATGTAATAAGATTCTTGAAAATTCTGTTAATTTCACAAATAAGCTTCCAACGGATCTTTATATCTATATCAAAAACCTTGATCATAGAATCAAAAAGATTGGTTCTAATATTTACTGTAGCACTAAAAACTAGAAATTGTTATAAATGTTTTTATAGATCCGCTCAAAAATCGTTGATATAGTTATTTATAGTTAGTGATTGTTTCAAATAGATGAGGCAGATTTTGAGGTAAAACAAATTAAAATTTAGCTCATTAATGATTTTATCATCGGGTATGTTAAGGTTTGAATTGAGACGTGACAAAGTTCTTGACAAAGGGATTTTGTTGATTAGCAACAATGGACAGATTCTTCCAGGTATTCAGATTTATCAATGTGTGAAGGGAAATATATTCTGAAATTATCAGTTTGTTATGAATTATTGTTATAAATGATATTACTGAAAATAGAAATGTACATCGCAATCCTTTATAAGATTCATAACACAAGAGATGGAGTTGCACACAGCCGGAGTGAAGGCACAAGAACCCGATAGGATAGGATGGGATGACGTTACTCGAGAGGTTACCCGGGAACGTGACGTGATGACGTGGTGAAGTGTCAATAAGGTTATCCTAAGCCAATGAAAAGCGGATTAACTATCAACTTGTTGGCAGATATTGGCAAATTTCTAATCTCCAGCTACTCTGTCCTTAACCAACCTCCGCTATATCCTGTATATCTTACAGCTATGTCTTACCGATAAGTCAATTTTCAATTTAGTTTATATTATTTCCGTGGAGTTTCCTTAATGAGGCATTTATCATTATACTGCTAACTTTGCTTCAGCGTCTCTTACTGATATTGTGTTCCTCTGTGTTTAATCATTCTGGATATGAATTATAAAGAGGAAGAGTATAAATGTTACCGGCAAAACCCGAACTTAAAACTGGATTTTTAATTTAGTTTAGTACAGTTTAGTTTTTAAATTTAGTTTTTAATTTAGTCACCAATTTTAGTTTAGTAAAAACTCGACTAGTTTGAAGCAGTTTTAATTGTTTTGAATGCATACGCCTGTAGGAAATTGTATTAAGACATCAATAGTTTTGTTTATGAACTTATAGCCACAGTACAAAACAAAGTATTGTCTAGTTACTATTAGTTTTTAAGTGCTGGAGCCAGCCTGCAATAAAGTCCCCTTCAAGGTACGACGAAACATAATCAACGGAGTATTTTTTAAAAACTAACAGATTAATTATAAGAAAAAAATATAATTTTTTTCATTCTCCATGGACATTCCTCGTGGAAATCGGACAGCTATATAGACCTCCTATTCTTGATGTCGGCCCACGACTGTAATAACAGATGAAATAACTTTCGTGCCTTCAACCGGGCTCAAAATCAATTCTATAAGTCTATTGCTTTGATGAGGATTTAGGTTTGGATAGAAAAACAACAGAAATTATAACACAGACACTGACAAATACGATTTTGAAGGTGAGATATCAAGTGCATTTGAGATAAAAACGGGAGTGAAACAAGGTGAAACAAAGCCTATCACCGTTATTATTTAATCTAGTTCTGAACAAGGTGATTGAAAAATGAGAGAATTAAAGAAGAAAGAAGTGTTTAACCCTATTAGATTAGGAAGTAGAAACTCGGGAGTGGAAGTCATATATCTGGCCTTTCCGGATGATCTGGCGATTCTTGCAAGAAATATAGAAACTACACAGAAACAGGTAAAAATTCTGAAGGAGTCAGCAGCAAAAGTTGGGCTGCAGATGTCTTTTGAGAAAACTCGATATATTTCAAATCAGAAATTAGCACCTACATCAATAATAACAAAATATTGAAAGATCGATAGAGTATATAAATTTAAATATCTTGGGGAGATCATACTGGCCAATGGATTAGAACGAGAAGCAAATGAGTGGAGGAATTATAAGATAAAGATAGCTCTTTGGATAACTGGTAAAATCTACAACAAGAAATGCATCTCCAGAAACACCAAGATTAGACATTACAACACTGTGGTGAATCCGGAAAGCCTTTATGCGGCAGAATCATTGACTATGCATAGGAAAGGAGAAATGGAGGAAATTAATACGACTGAGAGAAAAATCATCAGAAAGATATTGGGGGGCGAATAAGACGGACGAAGGATATAGGCTAAGAAGCAGACAGGAGACTAAAGAAATATCAAATATAATTCACGACATGAAGGAGAGAAGGTTGAGATTATTTGGACACTTGAAGAGGATGAACAACTCACCTCATGGAATATACAGAAAGGGTCAAGAATATGGAATGGATAACTGAAGTAAAGAAGGATCTTATGGAAGCTGCAATAACGGAGAGAGATATAACAGATAGAATACAATTGAGATATAAAGTAGAGAAATGGGAAGCCTGTCAGGTAGAGACTAAAACAATATTTTTCACTCGAAACAGGAATTACTTTTATACACAAATGTTCTTAAGTGACAAAGACTTTTTGATTGTAATTACAAATAATTATATTATATTATTATTATTATGAGAGCTTTCTTTTGGTTCTATTGAATAGCCGACCCATTGTGGATTGTGCACAGCCTTCTGTATCCCCCGGCCATTATTAAGACCAAAACTATAAATCGCAAAGGCTGTGAGGGAAGGAGCGGTGAAATACGAGGAGTTGAGAAATAAGAGAAAGAATAATTATCCTGAAGGCGGTGGTAATTGGTCCTGAAGGATGAGGTTGAGGTTCTAGTTGAAGCCGCGGCAGGCAGTATAGCGCTAATGATTCTAATCCAAGTCATTTATTATGTTCTACTCTACTCCCCTCGACTTCTATCCACCGTCCACTTGGCCACGTCCACATCCAGTTCTTAGGACAGCTCGCTCTGGAGCAGGTCAGTTCTTATAGAACCTTTAGAAGGCAAAACTCACTTTATTAATGGCCTTCAACAATCACTCTCCCAAGAGGTCGTATAGAATGCCCTCCTCAAAGTGGCATGCTACACAAAGTGATGTCATTAGCATCTCGTTCAATTATTTGCCACTTCTTTGCTATTCAGTTAATTAGAAATTAGTTTCCAATCTGAGGCATTTAACATCGATTTAAAAAAAAAAAAAAAATCAATAATTCGATATTAACATTATATCTATTGTAATGTAAAAATGAAATCAATTAGATCTGCGGTGCTCAACTAGGAAATGGAGAGACTATATAACCAACCTGTTGAAGCTGATGGTGCAGAAGTGAAAGAAGTTAAGTGAGGAGGAAGGTAGAAGGAATGGGGGAGGAGAGGAGTGAGAGGTGGGATAAGTAATCAAGTAAATGGAGTAACCTTAAAGTTTTTCGTTTTGTCGGGTAGGATCGGGTAGGATCGGGTAGGTTCGGTTAGGATCGGGGTCGGTTTTTCTCTTCCTACTGGGAATAATTTTTTTTTTTTTAAAAGCCACACCCTGATAAATACATGATTGACAATCAGCTGATGTGCTAAAATATAAATATAAATACAAAATGGCATGTTACGCCTGAGGGGAAACAAATTTAATATAGAAATTGATCATTTAAACTAAAATTTGAATTGATTATATTATTCTTTGCTATTGCAAGATTTAACTTCATAGATTGAAAGAAAACTAAAGTAATTTTCATACCATCAATTATTATTAATTAAGAAAAAGAAATAGCCCACCATCGCATCATTAACTCTTCAACACCACTTAACAATACAAGACTGGTTCAAACAATGGAAATAAAACTAAACTACACCAAATCACAGCACATCACCTTAACACTCAGGCATGACTCTTGTCCACCTGTCTTCAACAGACAAACGAAATTCATTACTTCGATAGAGTAAAACAAAAATGTCGTTTATTTTTTATTTATTTATTATTATTTTTTTTATTTCGTTTAACGTCACTTTATGCTGCTATGGCTAATCGGACAATGCTACGGTGGGAGTCCTAAATTTTGCCTATCCAGGTATAATTAGGATAGGGATCTTTAACGAGTACCTGACATCGCACAGGCTCGGGACCCCCAATTTATGTCCCTTCCTAAGGACGGCATAGCTAAGGATTTTTTACTCCCTTTAAAAAAATCCTAAGGTCATCTGCCGGGTTGCGAACCTGCGATCTTGCTATGCTAACCACTACACCACAGGTGACCCCACACAAAAACGTCTGTCTAAGCAAGAGACTAAAACTTCTGTATCCAGTACCTCATGAACGGTCGACATTAAAACTCCGACGACTAAATACATACACTTGCTTACTTAAACCCATAGGGACATACGCCACACAAATATACCGTACTGCGAAAAATACGCACCTTAAAAAAATACAAATATTTCAATAAAAAATGCTCAGACTATTCACGAAATCACCTTGGTACTTTTCAAATCACACACTTCACTGAGATTTACAAGTAGCCACAGTAAACTAACATATACAAACCTTTATAGAGGATTTCATAACAGACTTTATGGGCTTTTAATGACATGGCCACGACTGACATACAGATATTTCCTCAAATAAATCTTTTTTTTTAAATAATCTAAATAAATAAATCTTTTATAAATGTTCTATAATTTTAAAAGTTTTATAATGTGTTCTATAAATCTTTTGTAAATAATTTTTTTTTTTCTTTTAGTCCATGGCAGGAGGAGGTACTGTAGAGTGCTACTCTCCCACCTATAATGCCTCTATTGTTACACATTCAGCTAATTCACTTATTGTTACTCCTATTATTATAGACGTGAATAAAAATATGAAAGTGAAAAAAATAAATAAATAAGAAGAAAAACAAAACATTTTAACGAAGATAATTAACATCAATAATAAAATTTGAGCTGCACGTGTAGATATTGAAACAAAACGATTAAATGAGATTTTCTTAATAGTCATCGTTCAGTAAAGCTCCGTTCAGAGGTTCCTTGAATCCCTTCTTCACCTTATTCTTTGAAAAATCGAATGATTTCGAATCATTCGAAATACTAAAACTTTTTAAAAATATCAAATTTAGCACCTTCCCCTTCTTACCTTTAAAAAAAAAGTGAAAAATATTTTGTTTCACCTAATGTTTCCAAGCTCGACTACATTGTTACAGCAATTATAAATTAAGCGTGTTTAAGAGCTTAAATTTTTGATTTGACGAAATATGTAGAAATATAGGAAATTTGATGTAGTTCGTGTTTGTATATAAATAATATTACAAAATTATATTATTAGAAAGCAAGTTAGGGAGACAATAAGATGAAACCTCAAACTTTCCAACATGCGTTTGGACGAGTTATGGATATAATTATTGCCGAAATAGATTACAATAACAACCATCAGTCTCCCAAACTCCGTGATGAGCATGGAAGTATGGAAGGGCTAGAAGGCCCATGATGGGAGGTGCTATCGATGAACAGTTGGCCAAGATGCATGGACCTCTTGCCGAAGACGGATGTGAAGGTAGAGGGAGCTGATAAGAAAGGAAGTTGAGGATCAGATTTAGTAAAAGATGGTTCCATTAGGATAAGGACTGCCCTTTCCGGTCTATAGGAGGCCGTACGTTAGGTTCCTTCAGCTGTTATTGCCCAAGCAGGAGTTGGTGAGCCTCATTCCTTCCTCTGTTATTACCCGACCTTACCTTAAGTAGTAGCCAACATTCTTCCTTCGGCTCAACATATTTCATGGGCTCCGGTTCTTACTCAGATATTTCAACAAAATTATATCTCCTCCCACAATGTCTCAAGAAGTCTATTGCTCAATCCAAAGTAATTTATCCAAAACAATTTGGGGGCCATTATGTAATAAGCCGCTATTTCAAAACATACAAAAACAATGAATCTTTGGGGGTAACAAACTAAATATATAAACATATAAAAATAAAGTTTTTAAACAAATATATTTAACTCATTTCAAAAGAATAATGTTTAAACAACATAAATAAAAATAATCAAATTTTGTTTTGGAGGGATATGTCTTTTGGCTTGGGGTTGATACTTTGTAACCTTTTGGTGTAACGTTTTGGTACGCTCTAGTTTTGTTGGTGTTGTTCAGATCGAAATTTGCCGATAATTTCCTTATCAGAAATTTAATGGAGAATATGTTTTGTCATATAACATTTGTCGCTAGTACCTAATGCTTTGGACTTACATTGGATTCAATCAAAAAAGTCACGCTGTAATGTTTTTTTTTTTACCCTCAAATAAGTAACGGATGGAGAAGAAGATAATCTGGGATCCATTCATCTTAACAGTCAACTACACTTTTGTCAAATAAGTAACGTTTTTTTGTGTATTAAAAAATGTAATATTATGACATGCTTTGACTCTGTTCGTGTTGCTCGGCTGGAACATTTGACGGCAGTTTCTCTATCAGGGGCAGTAGATTATAGACAGACGTATCCACTACTGCTGTCCCCAATGATAGAGAAATAGTTTTTTATTTATTTTTACGCTGAAGTTGACTTCCAACCATTTCATTTTTTATAAACTGCCTCTATAATTGATATATTGAAGGAAGTAAACTCAAGAAGAAATTTTAACAGAAAACAGTTGAAGACAATGCCAGTAGTGGATTGCTAATTCATCTCCCTGAATAATCTAAAGTTGATCCGTCCCTAAGGAGTCGGTAGTCCCTGAGGCCTATCCTAATCTTAGTACCTTTAGCTTTAGTAGCTCACTTTAAATTAGTAAACTGCGACGGAACTAGAACTAAGAGGGAAATATCAATATCTAACAATCGTCTTGTAATGTTGCAAACTGCCCTTATTAAACCTACTAATTAATAAGTTGTCATCTCGTATAATTAGCATGGATCGACTTCAAGGGTTGGGAGAACCTCCTGGATCCCTATAAAGTGGGTACTCTGGATTGAGGGAAAAACTTGGCGGTCGAGCGGGATATCGGCCTAATCTCTTCCTTTCACAACCGTTGGCCCAGTAACTGTACATCCTTACCTAAGTACTGAACCCAAGAACCTTTATGGGTTGTTAGTTAGTTAGCTACGGGTTTTCGTTTTACATTTTTTCTTATTACTTTTTTTGTATATAATCACCATAGGATATTTCATAGCGTTAGTAAATATATATTATATCATTGCAACCCGCTGACGAATACTGTCTTTCCAGTTGTTTATGGTTCAACTTTATCAACTAATGCTAAAAACGTATGACTTAACATGTATTTTTTTCTTTTCTGTTTTGATTGAATAGAGGCAAGTTGTCACACGAAAATTAATGAAAAAAAAAGAAGCATTATTTTGGAAGAAAAATATATGTCTAACAATAGAAGTGAAAACAAGAGATGCCAAATCATTAAGTTTTCGTTGTAAAAGAATTGAAAATATTCCTGTAGAATTTCGTTTAATTTATATCATCATTATTACGACGAGAGAATTCTATCTATAGGCATTTTTTTTTTTCTTCTTTTCCTTATATGGTATCCCCATATAAGGACCGTTTATTTGTATATTAACATGTTCCATGCCTTACAGGCATACTACATGTTTTACATTGTTATTAAAAGTTAACATGATTAGTTTAGCATAACGTACATAACGTAGTAATATAACAAAAATATTTAAACAAAATCACAAAAAAAAGAAAAGAAATAACAAAAACAAAACAAAAGCCAACAAGAAACTACCTTCGCTGCCCATCATTTGTCAGTTTGTCAAAGTCGATCTTTCGTATAAACGTGAGTAAGTCAGTCTTAAATTTAGAGAACAAATTTTGTTCTGTCTCTGGCCATGTTCCATGTTTGAGAATAATATTTTTTACTCGATTAAACCTGTGTCTTTCAAATGCTTTACATTCATAAAGTACATGTCTAAAATTTTGAGTAAATCGTTTGAGATATTGTTTAGAGTTTCCGTGTTCTGTCATTAGTTGTGTCAGTTTGTAGTTATTACTTTGTATGTGTTTGTAATTGTTGTGTGTAATGTGAGGTATAAATCTGTATAAGCTTGGTGACTTTGATGAGGTCACCCACAATTGGTCCCACTTTTTAACCATATCAGAACTTATGTCCCGCTTTATATATGATAATGGAACTTTGTTGTTGATAAGGTAACAAATCACCTTTAGCCGCCCCTTTGGCTAGGTAATCGGCCCTTTCGTTACCCTCAATTCCAAAGTGTGCTTTAACCCATTTTATAGAGACCATTTTCCCTTTGTTCTTAATGGTTATTAAATTTCTTCTGATTAGGTCAGTCAAATAGTCATGTATGGCTGTATTATTAATCGACTCTATTAAAATTTTACTGTCCGTATGTATTATAATATGTGTGTTAGTCTTCTGAGGTTCGTCTATAGGCATTATATTGTTATGTATGTTATCGATAAAGGAAGAAGAAAGTAGAAAATTAAAATAAAATAAAATTAAAGATACATTATCTTTAAATACAACAGTATTATTATTATTAGTATATCAAATTCTTATTTGGCAGTAGAAGAAAAAAAAGTTTCTGTTGCTCATTTTCTAATAAAGATTCATAAAACGTGTATATATAAGCAAAAGTGTCCAGGCTTTATTTAAAATATTTCCAAGAACCACTTTTTCGTTAAAATTATTCGGGACTTCTACAGGGTGAGCGCTCCCGATGGAATACCAACAAGCCGAAGAGGAGTTTTTTGGCGAACTAAAACTTTAGCTTTCTGGTTCTCGGTATACCAGATGAGGATGGATGGTCCCAACTCTAAGGACAACAAGGAAATGTAAACTGACTTATTAAAAACATATTAAAAAAAAAGCGATGCAATAATTTTTCTGTCACATTTTCGAATATGGTGGATATAATATCAAACCTGTAGTCATAAAAAACGTTCGAAAATAATGTTTTACTGTTAATTAAAATTGATATAAGATTTAGTAAGTAAAAAAATAAAATAATAATAAAACATAATATTTAGACAAAACAAGTTGGGTCACTTCACAAAATCAAATCCTTCATCTAAAGGCTGGACTGGTCTCTGCCGGGCGTTGCGCGTAGTTAAGCGAAAACAAAAAAATATAATAAATAAGAGCATTGGCGGTGAAGGGGCATCCCCTAAAACATGTTCCACGTATAATAATAACAAAACATGTTCCACGCATAATAATAACAAAACATATTCCACGTATAATAATCCTAAAACATGTTCCACGTATAATAATAACAAAACATGTTCCACGCATAATAATAACAAAACATATTCCACGTATTACAATAATAATAAAAAATAAAAAAATAAATAAATAAACCAGTAGGACTAAGAACCGATTCTCTTCGGTCTCGGACACAGTACTTATTGTTAGTACTCAACAACGGTTGTGAAACATAACAATAATAGCAGTCATAAATTGGTCACATTACAAATTTTTGGCAATAAAGTCGAGGTATTTTAATTTTTATATTTTCTAAATTAATATTAATATTTTCTAAATCTAAACTAAAATAGAAACGTTTTGGTGAAGGAACCACTTGGATATATAAATCAAGTTATACTATAAGATTTTCACGACGTTTTATTTCTTTCTCAGATCTTAGTTACTAAGGGATAAAACGAAAAAATATGAAGTGATATTTTTATGCAGAATCATAAAAGATATTAAGATAAAATAAAACGATGGGCAGGGCATTCCGAAAGACCTCCCCCCTTTCATATTTTGATATTTCATTTCTTCTTCAACTTCATTATTTTTTAATTATAGAGCATTGATAGGTGAAACATTATATATTTTTATATTCATATCAAATTAATCGAACATGTTGTTTGTTACTGTATATTATCTTAATGATATACTAAACTAACGGTTCAATGGAGTCCGTTTTGTTGTCCCCTCAAACCTTGTCTTCAAAAGTTTTAAACCAGTGCTGCTTTTGATGAATAAATTACAAGAGTATTGCTGAATACTATACAATACTATACTATACGATATAACTACAGCTATAAAATACAATATATGCTTCTGTTTATTGAGCTGAAGTCAACTCCAAAAAGTTAGCATATTACTTTCTGAGAGAGAATACTCTCACGGAGCTCGATAAAGTCTCTATAACTCCCAAGGAATATTTCCAAAGGTCAGTTTGCTATATATATAGATATAGATATATTAATTCGAAGAAAGAGGGGATTTGGAAGGGTTAGGACTTCACTTTAGGAAGGGTATTCAGTCAATGCGACGCCCCAGGAATCCGATTTCTTTATTGGGATCTCTTCGGCCACTGGAGAAATTTCACAGCGAATTCCAAATGGCCTCACACTACAGGAACTAGCTAGCTGGCTATAAATAATAAATAAATACAAATAAACTATTAAGCACCAATAAAGTTTCAATTAAAAAAAAGGAACAATAAAGAAATGCAAAACACAAAATGTCTAGACACGACTATTACACTCTACTCTCTCCTTACGTCATGATTAGTAGAATGACAAGTTTTTTTTACAATTAGAGGAACACATTTTCTATAGAGGCTGAATATATCCGAGGGTCCTATCTCAGCTGATAAAGCAGAATAAAAAATATGTCAGCCGGACTTGAACCTGGGTTTCGCTACTTACACTCTGTGCAACACATTTCCATTATTTATAATATTAATAAATCTTATGTTTATTTTATGGATGCGAAACTGTAAAACTGTAAATATCGTTGAGGTAATGGGTGTGCGATGGTTGAAATGACTATATCTTTGGGTTTAGTAATAACCGAATTCCAAGAAGGGTGATCAGATTCGAGCCTTCGGGTAAACGTCCAGGGGAGGGGGGGGGGGGAGCAGGACGAGGCGAAGATGGGAGGATTGCATCAGGGCTTGGAGGAAGATCTGTAGTGTCGGTATCGAATCTTAGGATTCCCTAAGCCTTCAGTTATTATTATCACTATTATTATTATTCTTATGTTTATTTATAACTTTTTCTAAATATTTTATCAATGTATGCATTATCGTCTTAGTTGCATTTTAGACTTGAGGACCCGAACTTCATATTTAACTATAACTTTCTAAAGCTTCATAAAAAAATAAAATAAAATTGTAACTTGTCCAGCGGTAAGGTGCAGGTTTAGTAGGCATTGGCAGCACTAGCGCTGTGGGGTTGTACATCAGGAAAGACAAAATACTTCCGTACCGCGCCTGGTTGCTATATATATAGCAACTTATAACGCAGTGTTGAAGTTCTACAGAAAAGTATACCGCAGATGTTTCCCGTTAAGAAAACTGCTCTGAGTAAATTTGCAAATATTGTAAATATATTAGTTGCTAAGACGTTGATAGATAGGGAATTATTAATATTATTATTTTTTTATTTATTTATCACAATCAACCGTCTCCATGCTCAAATAGATTGTTACTATTCTACCAAATGCTAAAAATTCTGTTAGTGTAAATAAAATATAGGAAATAAATGGCTATGGCGGGTTATAAAGAGAGAGAGCGAGAGAGAGAGAGAGAGAGAGAGAGAGAGAGAGAGAGAGAGAGAGAGAGAGAGAGAGAGAGAGAGAGAGAGAGAGAGAGAGAGAGAGAGAGAGAGAGAGAGAGAGAGAGAGAGAGAGAGAGAGAGAGAGAGAGAGAGAGAGAGAGAGAGAGAGAGAGAGAGAGAGAGAGAGAGAGAGAGAGAGAGAGAGAGAGAGAGAGAGAGAGAGAGAGAGAGAGAGAGAGAGAGAGAGAGAGAGAGAGAGAGAGAGAGAGAGAGAGAGAGAGAGAGAGAGAGAGAGAGAGAGAGAGAGAGAGAGAGAGAGAGAGAGAGAGAGAGAGAGAGAGAGAGAGAGAGAGAGAGAGAGAGAGAGAGAGAGAGAGAGAGAGAGAGAGAGAGAGAGAGAGAGAGAGAGAGAGAGAGAGAGAGAGAGAGAGAGAGAGAGAGAGAGAGAGAGAGAGAGAGAGAGAGAGAGAGAGAGAGAGAGAGAGAGAGAGAGAGAGAGAGAGAGAGAGAGAGAGAGAGGGAGGGAGAGTGGGGAAAGAGCAAGAGGAGAGAGAGAGAGAGAGAGAGAGAGAGAGAGAGAGAGAGAGAGAGAGAGAGAGAGAGTGGGGAAAGAGCAAGAGGAAGAGAGGGGAAGAGGGAGAGAGGACAGAGGGGGAGGGAAGATGGAGAGGAATTGAAGATTAAGAACTAGACTATTAAGTGGCCTCGTCATCACTAATCGGTTTGTTGTCCTCCCTCCAGGCTCTCTACTCTCTACTCTCTAATCCCTACTCTACACTCTCTACTCTCTCTGGCGCTCTTTGAATCTGATAATCGATTTTTATCGCCGGCGAGGAAGAAAAGGGACGTAGGATGCAATACGCCGTGTGTAAATTAAAAGGATAGGAACTACAAAATTAATATTTCATAATAGTTTTAATTGAGCCTAAAGCAATTAACCTAGTCCTTACTTTTAATTTACTTTGTAAAATATAGAAAACACTGAAAAAAATTTACAACTTTATAAATTAAAATATTAATTGAGTAAATTTAAGGAGTATTCAAACCAACGAAGTGTATTCGGGAAGTTAGAGATTTAAGATGGCTGGCTTAAAAGGCAAGAAACTGCTCTTCGTTTCCGGCTACTCCAACAATTAGTAGACAAGCTCCCAATAAATTACAAAAGACTTATTTACATACAAATAATTAGACTTATTTGGACATAAGGTGTTGAGTTTTGGGGCTCTACTAAACCTTCCGATCCTTCTCGTTTCCAATCCTTACAATCCAAAATTCTTCGTAAAGTCCGCAACGCTCCTTATTATGTCACAAATAAACTTATCTATAAAGACCATAATGTTCTATATACCATTCCATAAAGCAGATAGATAGTCCTTTCATACTAAGCTCCATATTTACCTCCATATTTAAGCTCCACAGTAACCATTTTCCTGAAATTTACTTGTTCTATATAATGGATAGTATACAGTTATTAATATAAATTAAAAAAAAAATATATATATATATATATATATATATATATATATATATATAATATCAAAATTATATTTTGTCGACCCTTAGAAACTATATAATTAACTGTTTAACAATAATCGGGTTTTTGGTCCTTTATGATACTATTGTTAATTATATATATATATATATATATTTTAAATAAATGATAATACCCTGAAACTTGAAAATGTTGACAGACCTGCCAGCCTGTTATCGTACGGGGCAGTAGAGCTGCCAATAACATCAGCTATCATGAACATCAGATATGCTACCTACGGTCTTCCCAACTACTAAAGAAAAGCGGAATCCAATTAGGAGCGGTACACGGTATGGGGGTGGGTACAAACTGTCTGCCCTATATTGAACAGTTCATTCAGCACAGGTAGAAACACAATATAATAAAAATATTATGTTGCTCAACATAATATTCGGTGGCAAAAGATTCAGAGACAAGATGAGATAGACACAAAGTATAAATTGTAGAACAGATCTTTGACGGTAAGATGGAAGATATTGCCATTAGGGCTGTGGGAAAGATTCCTAGGTCTGCTCAGGACCAGCTGGTAAGAGAGTTTGGATCAGATGCAACAACCCCAGCTAACAAGGTAAGAGATTGGTTAATACAACCTGCTATGTCCTCTGTGTGTGTGAGTCCGGATCATGCATTTATCTAAATACAGCCAGGACTTAATCTCCTGACAATTTATAAATGAGTATTTTTATATAATTAATTCATTAAATATTTATCTAATATCTTCTCCAGAAGGTTATCGTGGGGTCAGAAATTAAGATTTGTTAATTGTAAATAAGAGTAATCAAAGTAGATTAATTATATGAGTGACATGCAACTTGGTAAATGAAATTTTACTATTGTTAAATAAAAATCCAGAGATATATTTAAACCAGGTGTTGAAACATACAATTACAGATAGGAAATAAGGATCATTAGTTAATCAAAAAAGTTATATGGTAACAAAGAACTTAATCTAGACTTATCTTAAGGACAATGGTATGTTGTGGGGGGAAGCGGGCGGCTACATGGCGAGAATCCCCAGGCTGGCCGAAAGGCCAGGCCC
This sequence comes from Euschistus heros, assembly GCA_003667255.2. Classification (NCBI taxonomy): domain Eukaryota; kingdom Metazoa; phylum Arthropoda; class Insecta; order Hemiptera; family Pentatomidae; genus Euschistus; species Euschistus heros. The sequence goes on from RCWM02000063.1 coordinate 749,923, forward strand.
CCGATCTCCAGGAACTAGACATCTCCGACAAACTCCTCTGACCAGACCGCCCTCCAAGCCTCTCTCCTAGACCTTCTCCTAGACTGCTCTCGACCTAATTTTTCCGTCCCTTTTTGATGAATAAGCTCCGCCCCTCTGGACAAAGAACACGCCCACAGACTTCCCAGATTCTTGAATTTATATACTTGGTATACTAAAATATCGCGTTTACCCCAAATATTACCTGGTAATGGATAGGCAGGTAGAGAAATATGGCACTCACACCAACAAAGAGTGTGAACTGCTGGACCACCCGCAAGAGGCTGTGAAGGGGCCAGCCACCCTATTACACAACACGCGAATATTATTTTGCTAAGTAAAAACCTTTTGGTTTGATACATAGCAAACCAATAAATTTGGAAATAGCAAATATGAATTGTGAATTTTCTACTGACTATAGATCTGCTTTTTAAGTGATTCTTTCAATATACGTTACTATCGGACAATGTTCATATCTAATAGCTTTGTCCATTTATATTCTTTATTTGATTTGATTTTTTATATTTTATCTATTTTTTATTTATATTTTTATATTTCATTTATAAAGGTCTAATAAGGAGGAAGATTAAGGTGGCTTAGTTATGTACAAAGGATGACGGAAGATAGACTTCCAAAAAAGATGATGTACGGGAGACCGGGAGGAAAAAGATTGAGATGAAGACCAAGACTGAGGTGGCTGACAACGTCCAGGATGACCTGCGAAGGACTGGGAGTGGATGGTTGGGAGAGGAAGGCGGAAGATAGGAATGGCTGTCTGTACTTGATGAAGCCAAGGTCCGGCTAGTCAATAATAAATAATAAATAAATAAATAAAAAAAGGTTTAATAAATTAATTATCATAGCCTTTATAAGCAAACTAACGTTTGTTTGTAATGATATTAGTTTAATACCTTTATGGGGAATTCATTGCCTAAAAATAAATCATAATAAATCATACTAGGCAGATAATTTGCTTTGATTGTCACTTTTTAGTGACAGATGTAAAAAAGAAAACAAGTGTTTCAATTTCAAATTTATTTTTTAAATTAAAAAAACAAAACAATTATTTGATTTGATGAAAGGCGTGAGGTGCTTAACAGGACCCAGCGATACCTCCTCCTAGCTGCTCCTTCATCCAGCTCTTTTTCAGCGTTCTTTAAGTGTTTTCTGGTAGTTCTCTAGTGGCCATGTCGTATATGAGCCTGTAAAGAGGAAAAAAAGTAGAGTTGAATGTCTTGAGAGAAGTGAGTAAAAAGTCTCGGAATTTGGTTTAGGGTTTAACTTCTTTCCTGACTATCTGGGCTATGTGGAAGTAATATCTAACCAATGAATCGACATAGGATCCACTCACATTTGGTATCTGTCGTTTCTGAAAACAATAATTTCATGTAATACATGGTTGTTCAAACAAATGTTTGTAAAAGATAAACGTTCGTTCAGCCTTTACTTAATTCTTAACAATAATATACCTATATATTAAGCCCTAACTGTACACTTTTAATGACTGATAATCGGCTAAGTAAAAAAAAAAGAATAAAAAAAAAAAAAAAAAAAAATGAGAATAGCGGTGACAGCCTATAAGGGGCCAATCATCTACAGGAATTTTAAATGAAATTCTTGCTCATATTAGATCCCTTCAACACCCCATCTTGCCATCCTCCCATCTTACCCATCAATATCCTACATCAGTTTGCTCAATATATCCTTTCGTTGTGGTTAGGTTCCAAGAGATAAAATAAAACCAGGTCCAGAAAACTATAATTGTTTTCACTGCCGAAGAATATTATTAGAATGTTTACAAATGCAATTACATTTTAAGAAATTATTTAGAACCTCACTTATCCGGCACCCGCTGGTCCGACTCTCCGGGTAATCCGACCCTTTCGAGGGGTCCGGGGAAGGGGGGAGGTCAATATTTTTGGAACCGCTAACATTCCAGTCAAATTGTACATTTTGGTGTGCAAAAGTACAGGTAGTTTCAATTAATTTATAAATTATTAGTGTTGCCCTTGTGTACTGAAATTCAAGCATTAAACCTTTCGCCCATTTCTACATTTGACCAAAATATCTGCTGTAGAGTTGGCTCCAAAGGTAAGCTTTTTGTATTTAAATTGAACTAAAATAAATTTTCTACAAAATTTAATTAAAATTGTAAGAGGGCTAAGATTGGAGCTTTTAATTTTTTGAATTCTCTCAGAAAGTGGCGGATATTGTCATTTATTTATTTTTAAGTCCGTAAAAACAACACTTAGATGATACTTCATTATAAAGATTTTGAAGGTGAGTTAGTTGGCTAGAAACCTAAAACAATATAGTTTAACTACGGTCAATACAATTAGTCTGTTAGTACTTACATATAAAGTACATTTCTATTTATTTTATTTTATAAAATGTTCAAATATTACTTTTAATATAATTATACTCCGGTAATGAAAAGGCGCACAGAGTAGCTCGAAATAAACAGGTACAAAAGGACAATGCTAAGGAAAGTTCCAGCTCCAGACCTACAAAGAAGCAAACGATAAAAGAATGGCACGACAGATATGACTGGGAGTCACAATCTAAGGGCAGAGATTATTATCAAGTTGAGCCCAAGGTGGTGTGCCTAGCCCAATGGTTTCAAGTCATCCGTACAAATATTGATAGAAATCATATTGTGAGAATAACAAGGCTCAGAACAAATCATGGCTGTACAAATAAATATCTCAACCTGATGAAGATAGAAGCCAATGGAATTATAATATACCTTTAACCATGAAAATAATGTGCTTCATGTCGATTGAGTAGGGACGAGTGTCTCAGCGCGTAGCGCACTAAAGTTCGTGGGTTCGAATCCCACCTGGGCGGGTTAAAATTTATTTATCAATGATTCTTGACCTTCCCACATTGGCTATAATGGATAAGGTGACCTGTTGGATAATCCGTCCGTTCTGCCCTAGTTGGAGTACATAAGGTCGTTAAGCCAAAATAAACAAACAAACATCTGCTTCGTTGAAACCTCCGGTTAATCCAAACCTTGGCCGTTGTGCCTTACCCCTTGTTCTCTTAGGGTCGGATTAGTGAGGTTCTACTGCCTAAAGTACCTGTTATCCAAGTAACAGGTACTAATAATAGTAACAGGTAGTAATAATATTAAAGTTGTTGAAGGAAAACGAAATTCTAAAGTCGATAAAATTAGCTATTACTTTATTCAGTAGGACTAAAGATGAAGGAAGGATACTTCCATTGTGCCCGCGGCTAGAAGTAGGGACTCCTTTCTATATTGGCCCATCATTCAATATAATATAATATTCAATCTAATATTTTCTTGAACCCATTCAGCTGGTAAAGGGGAGGGGGGAGGAGGGAAGGAGGAGGGGAGGGGAACAATATTTCTTTTGTGTAAGATCTTCTGGCTATTGTCGTCCGGCGTCATATTGGGTCCATGGATATATATGGTCGTGTGTATATATATATATATATATATATATATATATATATATATATATATATATATATATATATATATATATATATATATATATATATATACATACATATATATATATATATATATATATATATATATATATATATATATATATATATATATATATATAAGTCAAGGTCCGAAGCAGGCTAGTATTAGACTTAATCCTATTTCCAGACATAATAAACAATGTATATGTATATAAGGAAGGCCTCAGAGCAATAAAGTCTCAGTTGTTTTACAGCAGTCACAGTGCAAGTTCTTTCACCTATCATTCCTTTTTAGAATGTTATTTTAGACAACACTTAAGTTATATACAGGGTGTCCCGAATTTAAATGGCAAAACTTCAGGAACTTATAGGGGACCGAAAAACTAAGACAAAAAGTCCTTTAGAGATTTGCTCGTTTTTGCTTAGTTTTAGAGAAAATCTCAAAAAAAAAAAACAAACAAAAATGTTACAGGTATCGATTATCACCTTTCAAAGTTCGTCAGACTAGGCAGTGAGATATGTAAACACTTAATGTTATCCTTTACATTATTTTATTTGTTTACATTTTGGCTTCCTTCTAGGATTATAATTCCTAAATCAGTCTTCAGTCAGTTACTCAGATATTTTTGTGTGAATAGCATCAGCCACAATGCCGCATACATATTCCAATGTTGAATACGCTGATACGATTTTTGTGTATGGTTTCTGTAACGGTAATGCTTTAGAATGTCAAGAGATTGAATTTTAGTAACTGGTTTCCTGACAAAATGCGCGATGATAATTTATTTCCATTAAAAATTATATGGACCGATGAAGCTACCTTTACAAGGGGAGGAATTGTTAATCACAGAAATTATCATGTATGGGCTCTTGACAATCCCAGAGCTATTCCAGAGCTAAGGACAACATTTTGGGCAATATTTACATTAAAAAGAACATAACATAAATATAAATGTAAATAAATAAGTATAAAAATGAAAACTTGTTTTGTTTCTTTTTTTGAGATTTTCTCTTAAACTAAGCAAAAACGAGCAAATACCTAAAGGACTTTTTGTCTTAGTTTTTCGGTCCCCTATAAGTTCCTGAAGTACCCTGTATGTATGAATATATATATATATATATATATATATATATATATATATATATATATATATATATATATATATAGAATAGAATAGAATAGAATAGAAAATAAACTTTATTCTGGGACGATGTCCCCTAAGAATAATATAATGTACATAAATAAATACAATGAGTCTAGCTTTCATAAGATGAAATAAAATAAATTAACACTCTGGTTAACTATTTACAATTTTACAAATAAAGAACAAAAATAGAAATAAAAATTACAAAATCCAATAATTGCAGGAGAAAGAATAAAAACCTATTTACATCTACTGAATGCACTTCTTTTTTTTTTTAGTGAAGTTTTGCTAGTCAGTATCATTCTGGAGGGAAAGGAGGTATTGAAAGAGAAGGGATTTAAATGTGGACAGAGATGGAGCATTACGGATATTACAGGGTAGTGAATTCCACAAGGAAGTAGCACGGGAAATGAAGGAGTGGTCAAATGATGTACTCTTATGGGAAGAAGTATACAGGTCAGAGGAGCGAGATCTTGTAGTGCGGGAGGAGACCGAGGATCTGAACTGGAAGATGTTATAGATGTAGGAGGGATTCCGAGAATTGATGGTTTGGTAGAGGAAGGAGGCTAGGAAGTAATTTATGCGGGATGAAGGATAAAGCCATTTTAACTCTGTATATAGATGTGATGTGTGGGAGGCTTTTGGAACCCTAAAGATAAACCTAATGAAACAGTTCATTAGTCTCCTTAGTTTACTCTCGAGTTCCGCCGTCAAGCCACCATATGCAACACAGCTGTAGTCAAAATGGGGTAGGATAAGGGAAGAAACCAAGAGTTGACGAGTAGGTTTCGGAAGGGAGTCCTGGGAAGAATGGAATAGCTTAAGGATGGATATAACCCGTCTAGAAATTTGGGAGATATGAGGTTTCCATGAAAGGGTTTGGTCAAAGGTAATACCAAGGTTTTTGACTGTGGGGTGGAATTGAATAAGTTGGGAGTTCATTGACAGTATCGGGAGGTGGGGAAGGGATCTCAGATGGGTATTAGAACCTATGATAATAGCCTGCGTTTTTTCTACATTTAATTTTAATTTGTTGTCAGAGGCCCACTTGCAAATGCTATTAAGGTCTTCTTGGATAAGGGAGAATGATTTAATTAAATCAGAGGGATGGAAGGATAGATATATCTGGAAATCATCCGCGTATAGATGGTAGGAACAATGGTGAATGGAATTTGGTAGATCATTTATGTAGGCACAAAAAAGAGTAGGAGAGACACTGGAACCTTGGGCTACCCCTGATGTCAATGATAGGGAAGAGGAAAGTGGCTGGTTTGGTATGGATACTATTTGAGTTCTACTATAGAGGAAGGAATGAAACCAGAGGAGAGAGCTTGAGGAAAAAGATAGGGCTTTTAGTTTCGTGAGGAGAATAGAATGGTCTAGGGTGTCAAAGGCTTTGGTAAAATCTAGAAGGATAAGGACAGTTACTTTTCGTTCGTCAATGGCAGTATGTATGTCATTAGTAATTTTTGTTAAGGCTGTCTGAGTTGAATAACCAGGTCGGAACCCAGATTGGAACGGATTAAGGAGATGAGAGTTTTCTAGGAAATTGGAGATTTGTGATTGAACTAGTCTTTCAAGGGGTTTGGACAGATTGGAAAGTATTGATATGGGACGGAAATCATTAAGTGAAGATGGGTTAGATTTCTTTTGTAAGGGTTGTATTTTAGCTTTCTTCCAGGATGAAGGAAAGGTGGAATTTTGCAAAGAATAATTATATATATGTAGGAGGACTGGAAGGATAGTAGGAAGGCAGAGTTTGATTAATTTTAGTGGAATACCATCATGTCCAATAGCTTGCGTTTTACATTGGAAAATGGCATCAATGAGGTCTGAGGGTGTGATATAGGAAAAATAAAAATTGGAGGAGTTAAAAGGAGGACCGCTTGGAGCGTAGCTGGCAGAAAGAGATGAGGAGTTTGATGATGAGGTAGCAAAAAAGGAATTCATTTCATTAGGAGTAAAAGAGTATGAAAGCGGAGCATTTGAGGATTTACTAAAGGAAAGTTTTGATAAAATTTTCCATTTTGATTTTGGATCACAGGCACTGGAGAGGGCTTATATATATATATATATATATATATATATATTATTTTATTTTTTGAAGAGAAAAGATTTGACCTGGTCGGGATTCGAACCCGAGTTTCCACCTCTCTAGCGTGGCGCCTTATCCAACTAGGCCACCGGGGTCGTATCCGAACCAGGCAAATCCCCTCTCTTCAGTGATCCATAACCCCCGGGCACTCGCAAATCGCGATGTAATTCCGGGGATGAATGTTCATATTGAACATTACATTTAAATTTGGATCTCTTGACAATCCGTCACCGTTTTAAATATATGTAATTTTTCTTGATATTACTCAATAATATTAAATATATTATTTTATTTTTTGAAGAGAAAAGATTTGACCTGGTCGGGATTCGAACCCGAGTTTCCACCTCTCTAGCGTGGCGCCTTATCCAACTAGGCCACCGGGGTCGTATCCGAACCAGGCAATTCCCCTCTCTTCGTTATGGATCACTGAAGAGAGGGGATTTGCCTGGTTCGGATACGACCCCGGTGGCCTAGTTGGATAAGGCGCCACGCTAGAGAGGTGGAAACTCGGGTTCGAATCCCGACCAGGTCAAATCTTTTCTCTTCAAAAAATAAAATAATATATTTAATATTATTGAGTAATATCAAGAAAAATTACATATATTTAAAACGGTGACGGATTGTCAAGAGATCCAAATTTAAATGTAATGTTCAATATGAACATTCATCCCCGGAATTACATCGCGATTTGCGAGTGCCCGGGGGTTATGGATCACTGAAGAGAGGGGATTTGCCTGGTTCGGATACGACCCCGGTGGCCTAGTTGGATAAGGCGCCACGCTAGAGAGGTGGAAACTCGGGTTCGAATCCCGACCAGGTCAAATCTTTTCTCTTCAAAAAATAAAATAATATATTTAATATTATTGAGTAATATCAAGAAAAATTACATATATTTAAAACGGTGACGGATTGTCAAGAGATCCAAATTTAAATGTAATGTTCAATATGAACATTCATCCCCGGAATTACATCGCGATTTGCGAGTGCCCGGGGGTTATGGATCACTGAAGAGAGGGGATTTGCCTGGTTCGGATACGACCCCGGTGGCCTAGTTGGATAAGGCGCCACGCTAGAGAGGTGGAAACTCGGGTTCGAATCCCGACCAGGTCAAATCTTTTCTCTTCAAAAAATAAAATAATATATTTAATATTATTGAGTAATATCAAGAAAAATTACATATATATATATATATATATATATATATATATATATATATATATATATATATATATGTATGTATGTATATATATATATATATATATATACATACATACACACGACCATATATATCCATGGACCCAATATGACGCCGGACGACAATAGCCAGAAGATCTTACACAAAAGAAATATTGTTCCCCTCCCCTCCTCCTTCCCTCCTCCCCCCTCCCCTTTACCAGCTGAATGGGTTCAAGAAAATATTAGATTGAATATTATATTATATTGAATGATGGGCCAATATAGAAAGGAGTCCCTACTTCTAGCCGCGGGCACAATGGAAGTATCCTTCCTTCATCTTTAGTCCTACTGAATAAAGTAATAGCTAATTTTATCGACTTTACAATTCCGTTTTGTAAGGGTTGTATTTTAGCTTTCTTCCAGGATGAAGGAAAGGTGGAATTTTGCAAAGAATAATTATATATATGTAGGAGGACTGGAAGGATAGTAGGAAGGCAGAGTTTGATTAATTTTAGTGGAATACCATCATGTCCAATAGCTTGCGTTTTACATTGGAAAATGGCATCAATGAGGTCTGAGGGTGTGATATAGGAAAAATAAAAATTGGAGGAGTTAAAAGGAGGACCGCTTGGAGCGTAGCTGGCAGAAAGAGATGAGGAGTTTGATGATGAGGTAGCAAAAAAGGAATTCATTTCATTAGGAGTAAAAGAGTATGAAAGCGGAGCATTTGAGGATTTACTAAAGGAAAGTTTTGATAAAATTTTCCATTTTGATTTTGGATCACAGGCACTGGAGAGGGCTTATATATATATATATATATATATATATATATATATATATATATATATATATATATATATGTATGTATGTATATATATGGATAAAGTTCTTGACTGTTGCTATTAGATATTTAGTAAGATTCTTGAGGTTCTTTTGAATTATTAAATTGTATAGTATAAGTTGAGTTGACCATTGTTAAACATAATATATATATATATATATATATATATATATATATATAAATATATATATATATATATATATATATATATATGTGTGTTTAGTAAGGTTCTTGAGGTTCAGTCAATAAACAAAAACAACTATTTTAGCTACGCTTCGAGACTATATTGTTCTCATAATCATGCCCTACAGTGAAAAAACAGGTTACAATAAAATTATATAGGTTATATAAGTTATTAAAAAATATAAAGTTATCTACAATATAAATATATATATATATATATATATATATATATATATATATATATATATATATAAATATATAACAAAATGCGTTAGAATAATTAAATATATATAATTACAGAATATGGAGGAGTCTGAAACTGCTTAAAATGTTACTGGTGGATATGCTATTGGTATCTACTACCAATTGTTCTAATTTAGTTGTCGATATGAGGTAGATATGAGGTAGATACCAGAGAGAAATGCCTGAGGGTGAAAATCTATAAAACGTTACAATCTAGCATCAAATATAGCTCATAAACGATAGGAGCATCATTAATTTAGTATAGGAGCAGATCCATTTAATTTTTTATCCAAAATTTTCGAACCGAGAAACACGAACGGGATTTAAAAAAAACTACAATATTAAAAAAATAATGAGACTCGTCAAAGCAATATTAGCTCCTAACGACAAATGCTATACAGTCGATATTCGATAAGTCCAAGTTGAACGGTGAACGTATTTACTTCGAGTTATCAATTTTTCGAGGTACCGATTTGAAAAAAAATATCTTACAGCAAAAAAGTATAGACCCACAGCTAAAAGACATATCCAAGTTAAAAAAAATAATTATATAAATAAAGAAATAATATAAGTAAAATAAAGTAATTTTAGCCATTGAATTGTAATTGTAGTAAACAAGTCTAGAGGAACTTTAATATTAATTAACTGAAAGCTATGAGCAGATCTACTGTGTAGGATATAATTAAGATTTTAGATTTTAGATTGTAGGATATAAATGTAGAATGGAGTACAAATAAAAGAAAAGTAATTTTGAATGCGGTGGCATATATTTTAGGGCGAGCCTTCCATTGATAAAGCACGCGGCAAATATTGTGGCGATGATCCGAGTTTAAATTAAAAAGAAAAGTTATGGCTGTCGATAGGAATGGATATTAAATCGGGACGAGATTAAACACAGTTGGGGGCGAACTTTCCACCGATAGTTCCATAATTCTGATTTATTTTCTTCCTGATATTCCTGCATTGATTCACAAATACTCGTAGAAAGTTCTAAAATCGAATCCTATCTTTAAATAACAGCCATCCAATCCAATAGATGTAGAGAGATTAATATTCAGTTCCGACACCACCTCCAAATCCTGAGGACCGCACGACTCCACGAAATCGATCTGCCTCCTTCACACTTCGAGTTTCAGATTCATCGATACGTGTTTCCCGCAACCTTATAGTTGGAAATCTTTCCACATATTACAATTTTTTAAAAAAAATTTTATCATCCCACATAGCAAAACTCTTTTGGCCATTAATAATTTAATTATACAACCTGACATCTGAAATCTCAATATTTTGTTTTTTGGAAATGAACTAGACAATATTCTACTAGAGGACTATTTATACGAACCCAAGTACATATGCTAAATACTCTAAGTTTTAATTTACTTAATCATGCACAAATCCCTGAAAACTATCTCCAACTCCCCTTACAAAGTCTCAAACAAAAACTTACACACTGTCCTTAATGTACCGTTCGTCCTCAACCTTTACAAATCAAATTTTCAAAACGTCATCCAAATCCACTAGCGCAATCCCTATCCAGTTCTACTCAACCCTATAATCCTTACCGCAGGTTAAATAGGTAACGGATTCGAGACCTATTATAAAATTTGACATGGAGACCTGGCAATGGCCAGCTAAAGCACTCTCACCCAGCCTCCACTGGATTTCCACACCTGTGACGCAACTCGGAGAGCACCGCAGGGGTTTCGTATATCCCTAGGCTGAATGTACTATATATTTTGTAAATAGAGCATGCTTGTATTTGTAACTTTTAATTTAATTTAAACGATTATTGTTTTTATTTTTTTTCACTTTAAATATCGTATAGTTACAGGGTTTTTTTTTTCTATCTTATCGTACACATATTCTCTGACTGGGTTCATTATTATCCATATTTCTTACTTACATTAATTGAAATTGATTAAGATATTTTTTCTTGATAAAACTTTTTAGCTTACTAAAAGTTTTTTTCTTTTTTTCTTTTAAATGACCCACATATACTTAAAAGAATTCTTTTTCTCTATAATATTCTAAAATCCACACCTTTTACCTATCCCATTTAAACAAGCAGATGTGATCATGGTATACAAGAAAACTAGCACAGCAGAAGATGGTATTGATAGCGGTACTTACTGACAACATGAAACAAAATATTTAAGTAATTTTAACCGAGTAAATCCCTCAACCATCTGCTTTTTAGTTTTCTCACGGCATTCTCTAGCATCTTCCTCAAGGCTTTATAGAATTAATATACTAATGAAAGGTGTGAAAAAAGGTTAAAATGTAAATAAATATATATATATATTTTTTTTTTTTGAGATGCATACAATCTTAAAGGTTATTAAAAAAAAACAAAAAAACAACTAAAAATATTATTCCTTTTTATTTTTTGTTTCCTGTAAATATGTTCAAAAGGATGATCAGTTAGCCTAGTTAGTACTTTAAGCCCTAACTATATCTAGTTATGGAGACGATAGCGATAACTAGATCAATCTAACTAGCCACTATAAAGCTCCTAGCACTTGTTGAAATTAATGTCAGCATAAAGTCCTTTGGTCCAACGAGATTTTAAAACTCGACGACTGAGTTGATCACTTTACATTGCCAGGACATTAGGATCAGGACTGAGATAATCCCCCCCCTCCTCCCTCCACTACCCTCTTCTCTTATTTATTCCTCTTCCTTATCGAGTTTAATAAAAATTCTAAGTAGCCGCGCAGGAGATAAAATATCTCAACTCAGGAGTCATACAATTTAGTGAGATCAGAGAATTAAAATGGAAATAGTTCCAAGGTTTTCCCTCTTTAAACCATTAGTATAATTGTATTTCTATGAAATTTGTAACCGGCGTCATTGATATAAATGAATATAAAGGCACCACTGCATTCGATTAGAGGAATAATTTCAGAGTTAGCTGCAAGACTGAATTTTTTATTTTATTATTATTTTTTTTTTTTGACAAAAAAAAGCTTTAACATTGAAGAGTAACTCGCTACCAAAACCGGGGAGAGTTATTTTGGAGCCCTTTTAGAAGGAACTGCTCTCTGACCTGCCCGAGTACACTCTCAGCCAGATATAGGAATAATAATAATAAGCTACATTAAGAGTTCAATCTCTCTCAAGAAGCAAACTAACTTCAATCATCAGTGTATATAGGTTAAGGTGTGGAGGGGAACAATAAACATCTTAATCCTAAACAACCAATAATTGTATAAATATATGATAGCAATAAAGTCTTTTTTTTCAGCACATGTATGTGTAATTCAGCTCCTCATTCTCATTTTTTTAATTTTATTATTATTTTTTTTTATGGAGCTATACAAGAGCGCTGCAGCAGATCGGCCTGACCCGCGCTACACCGACCAGTTCGATCCGTACGCTTCACTTCGAGTTTACATTTATCGATAGCTCTTTCCTATAACCTCACATGTAAACATTCACTTCTACAGTTTCAACTTGGATTGTGTTGTTTAGTTTGTTATATTGATATTTAGTCTTCTTAAATGTAAATAGGTGAAACAGAAGTTAACAAAATGAGGATTAAGTGTTTTATCAATTCATATTTTCTTATTTCCTCTTATCTAATGTGTATAAGTGTTACAAAAGCTAACAAGTTTGGTTTCTACATGCATTTGGTGAATTATATATTTATATTTGTTATAACAACTCATGTGAGAAATTTTCAGTTTACATATTTTGTGAATGAATTCTTAGTCGTTGGTATTACTTATTGACCTAAAGTGAGACACACTTTATTATTATTTCAATAAAACACATCGAGCGAAAATGAATGAGAGAAACTATATCATAGCTTTCATACTTCCCTCGAGAAAATTTAGCAGGTATCAACAAGATAACTTTCTACATGGATTTTGTTCTATGTATTTATAATTTATTTCCACTTCACCTATGTGAAAAAGTTTTGAAGAAGTTAACGTTAATTGTGATTTAGCATTATATTAATTCAACATTGATTTAGTGTCTTATATTTTGAGTTATTATAATATTAGAAAATATTACTAAAGTTAAAATTAGGCAGAATATGGATTTAGAGTTTGTGTGTAAATGAAGAATCATAACCTTTTCCCTCCAATAGTAGCGACTAAAAAATTGAAATTAATCGGAACAAGTTTAAAATCGATAAAAGGTATTCTGAGCGCGTGATGGGGATGGAGCGCCTTTTGCATAGCACTACCTTTTGCATAGCACTACCTTCTGCATAGCACTACCTTTTGCATAGCACTACCTTTTGCATAGCACTACCTTTTCTTCAGAGCAACCTTAACTTATAAACTATGACTTAGTAAAAATCTCTATAAAGGCAATTAGCTTGAGAATCTTATCATTTTGTTTAAATTTACTTAATGTAAACCAAAATCCATGTAGCGGCTCTGTTTATCCTTAAATATGCACTCAAAAATAAAATTTTTGAAGAATCATCTCAATATAAGTTTAAAACTCGAGATATAAAATAAATTAGTTTAATGTTTTTATTTATTTTTTTTTCTCGGCTTCTAGGGCCCATTGGTCGGAACGGCAAAATACGTGTCTCATATTTTTTGACCAGGAACCTCCAGAAAAATTGCCAACGAGATCTGTGAGAGACTGAGTGTGTCCTCCCCTTGTAAGTCACACATCACAAATCACATGAGGTTAAAAAACAGAACAATCAGTGACTAGTATTATTTATTTATTTATTTATTTTTTAATAATGACACTTTAGTTACATTTTTACAATTTACAAGAAACTATCTGTCGGAGAGGAATGAGAGAATAATGTAAATTAAGTAAGAGGGGTTTGTACATTATAAGTTTATAAATGAGAGCGGTGTACCAGACGGTATCAAATGCTTTTTCTAGATCAAGCAAAAGCATCCCTGTATATTTGTTTTCCGTTAAATTCTTTCATAAAGTCAGTATTATTTATTTATAAAGCGTCATATAATAGATTATACAGCCTAACTACAATAATATAATTGTATATATATATATATATATATATATATATATATATATATATATATATATATATATATATATATATATATATAAACATATTTTTAGCAAACTTCCCTCTTATTATCGAATACAGACGGGGTGGTGGTGGTTGGAGGGGTTGCGGTTTAAAATATTTGCATAAAACGCAGCCACGGCCACCTTCATTACCCTCATCTTGTGCTCGCTTCCGCTTTACCTCAAAAAATTGCACGAGGGGTGTATCCTGGGTAAAAGGCTGGTTTCCGGTTTCTTTCCTTCCGCTACGTGACCTGAAAGCTGAAGAGAATGCTTCCGGTCAGAGAGGAAAACGGTAAAGGCGGCGGGACTAACCATCGCCTACCACACCACCACACCACTAGTGGGTAGCCACTGCTCTCTGTGGGCCAGGACCTAGTAGATGTTATGTCGAGGCACGTAATATGTATATTAGGTCAGGTCAAACTACCAATTGTTGGAAAAACCCGATGAATTTATTATAAACGGATTATTAGAGTGCTAGTTGTAACAAAAGCATCAACTGAGAACTCGGGTCTCATCGGCCTTTTAAGATGAATTATTAATGAAATATTATACTTCAATTATTGACTACCTTCTAGTGAATTGATATTAACTGTTCCTTAATCCTGTAGTGGAGGATGGTAAGAGACGGCTGCCAGTCCGCTAGTCAGGGTGTTTGCAGGGAAATATAGAGCGTTTTTCTTTAAATAATTTTTATTAATCTTATATCGAAAAAAATGAAAAAAAAAATAACACTTATATTATAAATGAAGGGTTTGGTGGATGAAGGGGTTATGCGACAAAACACAATTTTGAGTAATTTATGTTTGCATTTTTTTTTTGAGTGGTTTACTGAATGAACTATTTGGACAATTGAGCGTGATATGATTAAGTTATTCCGAAATATTAGTAGCCTGTAATCGAACTGGGACAAATATAGGTTGTTTTCTTAAATGGTTGTTTTTCTGGGCGCTGAATCCGAATATAAATATAAAAAGATTTAATATCTGTACCTCGGAGGTACAGAACAATATGTCACATTTCCGTAACTTTACAGGAGAGCAGTTTAAAGAAAAAAAATTTCATTTCCTGAACTGTTTATTATACTTATGTGTACGAAATAAACCTAGACTTTCTATCCAGCCTACAATAGGTTGGTAACCCGTCCTTCCTGCCCTAATTGGAGTACATAAGGACGTTATGCCTTCCCCCGCAAAAATAAATAAATAAAAACATTTTTATGTAACTTAACTCACAATCAATTTGCCTAGGACATAGAATTCTATATGTACCTCTTTATAAAGGGGAAAAAGGTGAATAAGAATGCGTAATAATGTATTTTTGGTAGAAAAAGCTAATTATTTTTAATACGGCAATTTTTCCGATTAAACACATGTTTTTAATTAAATCTACATAATGTGTTTCATACGAGTCGTTTCGTGTAGGTTTTATTTGTGAAACTGAAAGATACAAAAATCAACAACCTTATTTAAAAATATAACCTTTTTTCTAAAGTTTTTTTAAAATAAATTGTTTTGTCATAAAAACTTTAATTAAATGAAAAGAACATTTATTCATTAGCTGCAACATAAGATCCCAAAGCTTACAAATTTAAATGCTCACAAGCGTCTAAATAGTTGGTTTGTTAAATAACAAACAAATAAAATAAAAACTTGCATTCATGAACTTTAATTCAAACTGAGGATAAAAAAAACAAAACACAAAAATCAACTTCTATATTTTAATCCTGGATTTAAGTATTTAATTCCCTAGTAACCGGGCATTGTACAGACTTCCTCCTCATAACGAATTGACTTCCAAGATGATAAATACATTATGATTGAATTGTTTGTTTTTTGGGACCTTAACGTCCTCATGTAGCCCAACTAGACTATCAACAAGGATAGTTTTCGCCACGAAATAAATTTTAACCCGCCCAAGTGGGATTCGAACCCACAACCTTCTGGTTACGAGTGCGCTGAGACCCACACCCAACTGACTCGGTCATCGAATTACCCACGATTGTATTTGGATCAACATAAATAAAAATAGGTGTATCAGTTTTAAATGAAAATAAAACAAAAGTCAATATGACACTTTCTCTGGCCAAGATGGTGAAAATCGACTATAATTTTTACTGAGTTATGTAACTTAGTGTAAAGTGTACAAATGGTGTCAACGTTATGATATGATATGTTATTTAAAAATGTAATTCTTGTTTCTATCTAGAACCGTAGCCATTCCCTACGAATAAACTTTGCGAACTTCTTTGTTTGCCTCCTTTAACTTCAACAGGACCTCAACATAAATAAAAACCAACAGAAACTAAACATGATAAAGAGATAACCTATTCTATCGACCGTTGAAATAATGGCACAAAAAAATTTCCACTGCCAATTGGCTTCGAACAGACTTGTAATGGCATGACATATCTGCTTAGATTATTTAGATAATTTGTGTATTGATAAAATATAAAAGTAAACAAATAAATCTGAGAGATATTGTAAATATTTTGAAGTTTTTAGTTTTTATTTTATATTAAATATTGAGCCCCTTTTTATATATTTTGTTTACAGTGGCTGCTTGGACCTTCGCCAGGATTCCCTCTCCTCTCGCTTTTGGTTCAGATGATTATTCCGTTTCTTATCAAACATTCCCTATTTTTTATGTTACGAAATCAAGTGTTTTAACATATAAAAAAGTTAAAGAATTAAAAAAATATATTAAAAAAATGAAAAAGAGTGTCACTAATGCAGTAAATATGTAAAATAATTATTATTAGTTTTGATGAAGGTAAATGTAAGGATATAGAAGGGTACAATAAATACAGTTAAATTGGTTTTGTATCGAACCCGTATCACGCAGGTAATAATAATTATTAACACCGATTAAACAAAATCTCATGAATTTTTGAAATTTTCAAATAAATATCTACAAGGAATCTTCAAGAGAATATTTTCAAACAAGTAATCAAGGACAGTAATAAAATAATTTACTTAAATATTTGTTTTCTCTTTATATATATAATTATGTACCTAATTTATGGAGATTTTTCTGTTTAGGTCGACGCCAAAATTTAATAAGTTCCTAGGTTTAGATTGTTAATTTTCAATTAAAAAAAAAAAATGTATTTTTAATTTTAAATTGTATATATTTTCCTTAAATTCTGTATTTTATGAGGGCAGCTGGTAATAGAATGCTAAAAGAAGATTAAAGATAAATTTATACATTTTGTAACTTAGCCACCTCAGTAAATTCGAATTTCTATATCTTGATATATTGGTTAAATAAATAAAATATTGAACACAGGTTGGTTAGCGAACCCGAAGGTTCGATGCCGACACCACCAACAAATAATCACAGAACTCCATCCAACCCCTCCCATCAAAATTGATATCCTCAAGATCAGCCCTGACGCCATCCTCTTATCTACGCCTCGGTCTACCTCGTAACCGACGGCTCAGAACTGACTTCTTTTTTTTAGAATAGGTAGGGTCATAATCAGATCTATTTATCCCAACTGCCATTCTAACTGCCGCGCTCCTATTACCTCAACTATTAATTAATGTCCTACATTCATGTTCATCTTATGTACTTTAGTTTTGTATTTAAAATAAGTTTTACTAAGTTGATAGATTCCGTAATATTTGAGAACAATTATAAAAAGAGAGATTTAAACAGCTATCACCCCTCTTCCCCGTCGCTAGTGGTCCTGTTTTTAGAACAAGTATCTTTTACAGAATCCTCTGTAAAGTCTGAGAATCGATAAAACACAAAGGCTGAAATAAATTAACAACTCACATTGTGCCACATTGTGTAATCATATCGAGATATATAATGTATTTAATAATATATAATTTAAATTCAGAACTATATCACAAAATATATCTAGTAGATAAGCCGCATTAAACATTTGATGACATGAGGAAAACTTTTAAAGACACTGTCCATTAGCAGCGGACTTCTATAGAAGGTCTCCATTACAGTCACGTGGATACCTCTGCAGGTGTCTTTGAGGGTTATTGGGAATCCAATGGGAAGCAAGTTGAGGGGCAAGTAGATTCCAGTGGGATTGTAGTTAATACTAAAATAATAATTATCTTTCAGTTGTCCAACCGTATAATAATAGTAATTATAATAATAATAACATAGCGATTGGTTATAGTAAAGAGTACAACATGAATCTCAGAGCCACAAGGAAGAAGGGAGGCACAAGTGTACAATACAAAAAAGTGCACAAGTTAGTACCAGCAAATATTGTAGGCAACTTAATGAAGTTAAATATATATATATATATAGGCTACTGAGGCCATCAGAGGGAGGGAGGCAATATAATACAACAGCTGTTATTGTTATGGTACACCGTGATGTCATAGAAGTATCAATGCAATTAGGATTGATGAATTAATTGCCACTTCTATTGGAATCATGTTATTAGAATACTAGTTTCGAATGCTAAACATTCATCTTCAGTTATGATGAACATAACAGATATCTGTTAGATCTTCTCAGGACTGAAGATGAATGTTAAGCATTCGAAACTAGTATTCTAATAACATGATTCCTATAGAAGTTGCAATTATTTCATCAATGCTAACAACAGTTGTTAATAGCTAACTCTAAATGTAACTAATTATTTTAACCCAATATATGAGTTTGATTTTGTGGTGAAGGCCTAATTTTAATAAAAATTACTGAAATGTTATTTTGAATTTTGCCCCTGCCATACTGCCATACTTCAGGACTGGACCATACCCCCAACGAGCCTACTAACCCAGAATACACCCCCCCCCCCCCCCCCCCCCCCATAGCGATAGATATTACAATATATTATTTACTCTGTCCTGGTCCGGTAGAGAGGCTGCTCCTGACAGTTGGTCTGTGCTATGTGAGGGAGAGAGGGTGAGAGAGGGAGAGAGGGAGCGAGGACTTTAGGCGCCGCTCTATCGACCTTTTGGTGAGCTCCTCTTCTTGGTCTGCTTTTTCTTCATCATCATCGTCATTTCTTATCAATAAAAATATATTACAATATTATAAAATTTAAAAAAAAAGCATAGATATTTATATTATTTTCATCATACAAACTGCTTTCAAAGTGAGGTTTAATGAATAAATAGAGGCAGTGGAGATTAGTCTCCTTGGGGCAGTAATATTTTGTTCTCTTAATTTTGAAGATGTTATGTTTTGATAATAATTTGATTGGATAGCCACTTCGATAGCGACCGTGGGGGTACACTCAGTCGGTTTGATTATGCTTATTGTAAAGGCCACTATTTGCCTGTGCAAGCCAATGCTGCTCGATGCTGTTATCACGTTTAGTTCTGCTTGCACAGATGTGAACTGAAAACCTCTTTGCTTTGTTGAAAATGGACAATTGTGAAGAAGAACTGTTAATTCTTGCAACGGAGAACAATGGTATAATACCCTTCCACTATCTTAAAATCGTTAAATCCTGGAATATTTCAAAATAGTATCCTTCAGGATAAAAACTAAAAGGATAATAATGACGTAATATGCTTCGGATAACTTCAAAATCGTTAAATCCTGGCGGACCTCAAAATAGTATCCTTAAGGACGAAAACTAATTTATACTAGCCAAAGGATGTCCTTCCAACATCATAGAATAGTATTCTTAAGAACGAAAACTAAAATTTAAAATTGTTAAATCCTGAAGGATTTAAAAAAAAATAGTATGCTCAAAAACGAAAAGTAATATATTTGTGGCTACGAATGTTCTTCCACAATCTTAAAATAGTATCCTTAAGGGCGAAAACTAATTATTTGTCGGGAAGGAGAGTGGTCAAGGGATTCCTTTGGCCGCCAAAAATCGAACACATTCACTGAAAATATAATATGGAACAGGTAGATGAACGTAAAATGCGCATGCGCTAGGCGTCAGCATCGTTTACACACCTCATGCCAACACACTAACCTCAAGTTGAATTTCTGTCCCGACTGATTTTACTCAAGCCAAAATTTTTATTGGTTTGTGCAAACTTCAAACCTGCGTTTACAGACTCCAATTTAAGTGCACAAACTGGCTTCTGCAAGCCAATGGCTTCAGCGTGTAAGCCGGCCTTAATAAAAGCAGTTTTCATGTCATCAACGACAATTGTCCATCTTTATTTTGAAATATTTATTTGCCAATAATTTTAATTTGTTCCTCACGTGGCTTATACATTATAGAATTTAGTAGACCAATTTTGTTTGTATATTCAAATCTTATTATGAAGAAAGTTGTCTAATAACTTTTCTCCTTAGAGATATGCCAAGAGAATGAAATTTATCATAACAAGCCGCCATTGTCATAAGTTTCAATAAACCACTTTTTCAAGAATCGGAAAGAACTATAATGTGAACCACCCCCACTCGCTCCCCTCTCATATCCCTAAAATTTTCTAAATTCCTTCCATAACATCCCGACCGCCCCAAACATCTGGCGCATTCATAATCCAGTTCCACAGAGCCTTACAATCCATCTCGTCCAACAAAAAGGCAGCGGACAATTGCCACTTCCTCGAGACAACTGTGCCATAAAACACTTACTCTGCTTGGAACAGGCTTAAAGAGGGGCAGCGGTGGGATCTATCCCCCCAGCCCCTACTCGGGCACACTCAGCCTGGACCTGGCAGTTGATACTGATCGTTGGCCACATCACCTCCTTGTACAACCTTAGGCCAGGAAACCATTCTTTGTTATCGATTATTGTACCCAAGACCTTCATGGCTTGTTTGTGGTACGGGTTATATTACAATTAGAGTGTTAATTTTATTTTATTTATTTTCATGGTTTATTTTATATGAATATATTCATTACTCATCCACATTACTTTAACATTGCTTTTAAGTGAGGTGATTGTAATGTTTATTTGATATTAATGCTTTAAAAAAAAAAAAATAAATAAAAAGAAAAAAAAAAAAAAAAAAACCTTATATGTTATTAAGTTTGCTTTAGTATATATATTTTTTCTCCCCCCCTCTCTCTCTCTATGATTATATATATAAACGTTTGAAATTTCATTTTATAAACGAAGAGATGGAAATGGAGAATCGTGTTAAATCGTTAGCGAGCGCTATCCGGGATAGTCGGTATCTCATTACGACGTAATTATCCGGTGAGTAAGGGAGAACGTGATGTTAATAATTTGGCTAATAACAAAGTGAGTTGGGGGGGGGAAGAGGGGGGAGGAATTCGGCATCATGATGATGATAATGCGGTGGAGGCTCGTTAGAACAAAGTTAGTGTATAGAGCGTACACTGTATATAGTGTATAGTGTATAGTTTATACAGTGTGTAGTTTAGTGTTGGGACATTCGTTAACCGAATCGAACGAGGGGCGGCCAGCCCAATGTATTTATTTGGCCGTATACACATTGCCCGCATTAGGATACATTTGCATAACGTTTCCAATAGCATTAATATTCAATATTAAGTCGGCATTGTATTATTTTATATAATTAATTGATTAACGCACCTTTAAGTACCCAAATCGACTTTGTATAAGGAAAATAAATAATATTGATTTCGTAATAAACTTTAATTTAACAAATAGAATAAAAACATATAATTTTTTTTTTTAAATCGTTAGTGGGCACATTTTAGAAATATTTTATTCTTAAATGAATAAAATGACATAGTGAGGGCTCTCAGAGGTACCCGTGTATTATTTTTTATTATGTATCCATCAATGACTTTTTAGGTTCATAGCCACTATTTGATATTTACTAGGTTCAAGTAAAAAATAGATAGACAAGATAGCTTACAATACAATACAAGCCGACCTAAAAGAATAATAAAAGGAGTGAAGTCGAAAAAGATAAAGGATGAGATTGTGAAATAGATGTCGTTAAAATTGAAGTTGTAGATCAAATAATGAAGAATGAGGAAGAATGTGTAGAGAGTGGTAAGAATGAAGATGGCAGAACATTAATTTGATGATGCCCTAAGGCTAACATAAAACTTAAATGTTTTTTCAAAACATTTATTTAAAGAAAGTATTACAACCTGCCTCGATGTGGGCAATAAGTAATATGGGTGGCTTATGATCCATTCACACAATATTTACAAGAAATAAATACAAAGAAAATATACAAAATAAAATATAATAAAATAAAATAAGTAACTTAAATGTTTAATGAAAATAATTTGATTACCAACTAGCAATAAATTGCTACTATATTGTCCCTACCTCCTACTTTATTGACAGTCTTCCTTTATTTTCTATTAAACAATATTTTTTTCTTTGCTTTTTATTCCATTGAAGAGTTTGTTTTTATATTTAAAATGTACATTCCATTAAGGGATTGTCATAATTATTTATTTACACAAGTAACTGCTCTGTGTGCCAAATGAGAACACTATGTTTTTTTGGTTTTAAAAGTAAATTTCTCCATGAAATCGATACAGAATCGATATTTTTAAAATACCATTCTAAAGCTGATTTTTGCAAGTTTTGGTGAGATTTACAGTTTTGTGGATGTTTTTCGAAAAACGGTGAGCGTTGAAGTAATATAAAACATTGTCACTTCATAATTTAATGCTAAATCCGAAAATGTGGTCAAATTTTGAGAAATATTTTTAAAAAATGGAGATATTACAGCTTTAATGGTAAAAAAAGTGGTTTCCTGAAAAAAGTCTGATTTATCGTATATCTGCAACGGATTGGAATAGAAATGTGAGGTTTGCGGCATTTTTATACATTTTTGATTTAGTTTCACCCAATTTTTTGATTTACTCACCCTATATATATTTTATAATAATAAAGCATAAACCTCTCTCTTATATTAATTAGACATTTTTTATAATAATCTAAGAGAGCACAGTCCTGGTACATTACCTGTCCCAACATCTAGTCACAATCAAACTTGACACTAGCTAAGGATTTGTTGTTCTTCGGTAAATTCAAAAATTTACGTAATATTTAATATTAGCATTTATACATTTTTTTTAGTGAACATCCATAATGAAATCTATATATTATTATAATGAAACTATAATAATTCTGTTAATAATTAAAATAATTATTCTTTTCACATTTTCTTACTAGTTTGTTTATTTAAATATTCGAAAATCTGCCTCCAATATTCATCACTACCTTCTAAATACACTTATGAGCCTTATGTTTTAAATCTATTGGTATTATTATCTCAAATCATTGCATCCAGACTATTTTACAATCTTACAACACATCTCTGTTATTCTTAGGGGGCAATATGTCCCAGAATAAACATTTTTTATTTTTATTTAATTTAAATATCCTACACCGAGTGTCAATAGAGACGTACTCAATTAGCCAGCACATGCTCCTCACATGAGCTATTTCACATGGTCTACATACTTCACCGGGCCTAGGGTCGCAATCCATGTAATGGCACCCATAAATGTCAACAATTCCTAGAAGGGATCGCAGGACGGTATGAACTATGGTATGCAGTCGTAACACCGGCATAACAAGCTGCATACCAAGTGGAATCGAATCGCATGCCATGCAAGGAATTCAGGGACACAGTTTTACAATATGTACTCGTAGAGTACTGTCCTAGCCTTCACACTAATATGTACACTAATAGTAAATATTATCTTGTTGGCTGAATTCAAATTAAAGAAAATAATGTTAAGATAGTATATGAAAGAAGCATCCCTCTTCGCCCACTCTCATAAGTAAAGAACTTACGACGATTTTACCAAATAATTGAAATTTTATTTCCTTTTATTTTATTTCATTAAAAATCCTAAATGGAATTTCGAATTTGAGCATTATATTTATTCAATAATATTTCTAGGCATAACAGTCATTTTTTAGCTGGTTAAAACTGTACTCATCACAAGTTTGAAAGTTACGTAAATGCATAATTAGACACACAATTTTTAATTTTAATGATTTCATCTGGTTTGATTTGAATTACCTGGTTTGAAACCATAAACTTATGGTCACCTATAGCAGCGTGACAAACTTCCTTTCTCCCACTCAACATTGTACATTTTTTTTTTTTTTAATTGAGTAATTATTACAATCTGCCACAAATGCGGGCAGGGCATTAAATAATACAGATGGCTTAATGATTACATTCACACTTTATTTACAGTAAAGAAAATAATAATAATAAAAAAATAAATGAAATAAAATAAATTAATAAAAAAAAAATTAAAAACAATGATAAACATAAATAATATAAAATATATATCTGGGTGAAATATATAAATTTAAAAAATAAAATTAAATTAAATAACAATAAGTGAAATTTTTTTATTTATTTTTTTTATTTTTTTTATTTAAGGAAAGTATTACAATCTGCCTCAATGTGGGCAATAAGTAATATGGATGGTTCAATGGATCCATTCACACAATATGTACAATATGAAATAAAAACAAAGAAAGTGAACAATAAATAAAATTGAATAATAAATAAAAATAAGTACAGAATCACACAATATGTACTACAAAAAAAAAAAAAAAAAAAAAAAATTAAATATAAACAAAGTACCTCAAACTATACAATACATAAAGTGAAATAAAAATAAATAAAATTAAATTAAAAAAAATAATAATAATAATAAAATAATAATAATAAAAAAAAAAGAGAAAAAAAAATTTAAAAATTAAAATTAAATTAAATCTTAAAAATACATTCATACTTTATTTACAATATATACACATCTGAGGGATCCCCCCGACCTGCCTTGTACCTCCACTTATGGAGGAACAAGTCAGGCCCCAAGAGATTCCAGCGCTTCTCTCTCAGCTGCGTCACTAGTATAAGATAACACCAGTGGAGGCTGAGTGAGAGCGCTAAACTACAGTCACTCAGAGCATGAGTGGAGAAGCTGGCCATTGCCAGGACTCCATGTCGAACTTTATAATAGATCACGAGGCCACTGCCTTTTTAACCTGCGAGGAGGATTATAGGGGTGAGTGGAGCTGGATAGGGATTGTGCTAATGGATTAGGGTGATGCGTAAGTTTTTGATGAAATTTTGAAAATTTGACAGGTATGGATTCTAGGACAAAAGGTATATTAAGATCGTTATGTAAGGTTTTGTTTGAGACATAATATGGGGCGTTGGTTATGGTTCTCAGGAATTTGGATTGAAAGGATTGGATACGTTTGATGTTCGAGTGTTTTGCTGTTCCCCAAATTTCTAGTCCGTAGGTCCAGATAGGCTTTAGGATTGACTTGTAAATTAAAAGCTTGTTGTCTATTGTAAGTTTTGAAGTTTTGCATAGTATGGGGTATAGTTGGCCGAATCTTCTGTTAAGTTCTTGTCTTTTAAGTCTAGTGTGTGGGTTCCAAGTGAGTCTTTTGTCCAAGATGAAACCAAGATATCGCACTGTATCAGATCTGGGTAATGGGATCTTATTGAATAGAAGAGTTGGGCAGGAACTACGACGTAGAGTAAAAGTCACGTGGGTGCATTTGGATTCATTGACTTTTATTCTCCATCTATTGCACCATAGTTCAATCTTTGAGAGGTGATTTTGTAGGTTAGAAGAGGCTATTTTGGGATCATTATGTGATGATAGTATCGCTGTATCATCAGCGAAGGTTGCAAGGAACGTGCCAGGAGTGGTAGGAACGTCAGCAGTGAAGAGGGTGTAAGAAACAGGACACAAAACGCTGCCTTGAGGAACGCTGCGGCTCGGATAGGATAGCAGTCGGAAAATTCATAGCCGTATCGGACTCGGAAGAAGCGATTCGTAAGATAGGAATGAAGGATGAGGTAGAGGGTTTGTGGTAGTAGGTCCTTAAGTTTAAAAAGCAGCCCGGTGTGCCAAACCCGGTCAAAAGCTTGAGCAATGTCCAGAAAGTCACCCGAGCAGTATTGCTTTCTTTCCAGAGCAGAGGACACATGGTCAACAAGACGGAGGACTTGTTGAACTGTTGAGTGCTTTGGACGGAATCCAAATTTATGGGAGGGGAAACTGGATGTATCAAGTATGGATAGGATACGCTTAAGCAGAATTTTTTCGAATATTTTAGATAGGATAGGAAGTAGGCTAATTGGTCTATATGAAGAAGTGTTGTTAGGAGGTTTCCCTGGTTTTAAGAAAGTTATTATGACGGAGTGTTTCCACAAGACAGGAAAGTGGGTTGTGCGTAGGATGCAATTATAGATGTAGGTGATGAACATTATTGCTTTATGTGGAAGTTGGCGGAGGATTTGAGGAGTAAGGAGGTCATAGCCAGGAGATTTTCTTTTGTTTAGTTTTTTAAGTAGGAATTTGACCTCAGAGGGGTTCACTGCTCTGGGAGGTAAAGAGAGTGGAATGGGAGAAGATAAGAACTCTTCAACTGAACTGGATTGATCGGGAAAAGGTCCAGGATTTGGAGTAAATGTTTGGGAAAGGTGATTGGCTAGTTCCTCTGCTTTTTCCATGTCTGATGCGGCCCATGAGCCATCACCTCTCCGGAGGGGATTGGGACTTGGATTTTAGGATTTTTTTTGTTATGCTCCACAGGAAATTATCATGAGTGGAAAGGAATGAGAGGTAGGTACTGAATGACTGGGATCTAAAGGAAGCCAATTCGCGCTTAACTAGTTTTGTGTAGTAATTATACGTGTAACGATCGGATGGATGCCTTGTGCGTTGCCACGTTGTTCTATAATGGCGCTTGGCATGGATGAGGTCTAAAAGGTTTTAGGGTAATGGGTTTTTTTTGGAGGGTTTTAGGGGTGTTATTCGGTAAAGATGCTGTCCAAGCGGCTTGCTGGATTTGGGTAGTGAAGGAGTGAACAGCATCATCCAGGTTTTCCGGGGTTTTTAAGGGAACTCTGAGGTCAATTTGGTTGGTCAGGATTTGTTGGAAGAGTTTCCAGTTTACTGCACCTCTGATAAATGAGGGATAGGGTGATTTAGGAATTGGTGATACGGATAGGTTTAAGATTAATGGGCTATGGTCTGATGATAGGTCGTCTAGGCGGGTAATGGAATGATTAAGTGGCCCTAGGCCTTTGTGGATAAAAAAGTCTAGGAGATCGGGATTACGATTAGGATCGGTGGGCCAATATGTGGGAGAGCCGGGGGAGAGGATATTGCAAGGACAAGAATTTAATGCAGACATCAGTGTTCGCCCGCGGGAGTTGGTTGTTCTGGCTCCCCATTGCTGATGTTTGGCATTTAGGTCTGCTCCTAAAATAAAGTGTTGTCCTAAGGAATTTAGAAAGGAAGAGTAGTGGGATTCGGAAATGGGTTTGTTTGGAGAGGAATACGCTGAGACGATAGTTATTGGAAAGAAAGGGGTTTGGATTTTTACAGCAGTGGATTGAAGGAAATCATGAACTGGTAAGGGGAATTGGAAGTGAGCGAGGGATTGGTGTATGATGACAGCGGATCCAGAATGAGCTGTTCCATCTGGGTGGTCAGTCCGATATGTTTCGTACTGAGGTATGTTAAATAGTCGTTTGTTGGTTAGTCTTGTTTCGGTGATCAAGGCTACGTCGATTTGTCTGTCTTGTAATAAAGTAGTTAGTTCATTAGTGTGACTGCGAACACCATTAGCGTTCCATAGGAGGATCGAAAGTGACTTAAATGATGACATTTAGGGATTTCTAGGTGGTGGGATTACAAAATGCGATAGAGCAGTGGAAAGGAGGGTTATGGGAGGGGTAACTATAGATTTGAACTCTGAGAGGAAAGACGATAGTATGTTGGTGAGGTCAGAGGAATTCGGAGGAGGAGGGATGTATGGAGTACAATTTGGTTTGGTGGCATAGGTGTTTTGCATTGGATAAGTGACGGAAGGATGTAGAATTTGGGATTGGAGAGAGGCAGGTTCAACTTGCTGCAGTGCCTGAGGATGTGATATTGGTTCTGGGCCTCTTAACATTTCAGAAAAGCTCACTGCTTGGTTAACTTGTTTGGATGGCTGTCTTGGTCTGGATGGCTCGTCCCTTCTAGAGGTTGTCTGGATTCTTGATTTTATAGTTTTATATGTCTGACACCCCTTATAGTTGGCTGGGCGCCCTTGGTGGCATAATGCACAAACTGCAGGTGTTTGTCTAGATTTATTGCACTCTTCAGATTTGTGCTGTTCACCACACTTTACACAGCGTGGTACGTGATGGCAATACCTTTTTGTGTGTCCATACGCCTGACAGTTGTGGCACTGGACTATTTCCCGCTTAGGGTATGGCTTTTCTATGGCTACTCTTGACTATAGTAATAGTAAAGTCTATAGTAAAGTCTGCTGAAATTTCTTCAACCCCAGGTGTTCTGTCGAGGTCGACGAAAAATAGAGGCAAGGCTATTTTGTTTGATGCGCCCGACTGGTCTTTATTTTCCCTTTGGAAATTTATAACTTGCCTGGCCCTAAAACCCATGGCAGTCAGTTCTTGTTCGATGACATCGGCTGGTGTTGATGAGTGCAAATGCCGGATTACCACTCTAAGTGCTCTCTCCTGTTGAAGTTGGTAGGTGTGGAAATCTGCCTTGGTATCTGACAGGTACTTCACAATTTTTCTGTAAGTTTCTGGCGAGTCTGGCATAATCTTTGTGTCATTTGTCCGGCTATGAAATGTATATTTTCCAGTGCCTACTATTTGATTTAATTGCACGGAAAGGAGATCAATTTTTTTTTTATATTTCTTACAAAGATGGGCGGGGGCTTAATTTCTTTTTGGGTGGTATTAGTCTCTATTGTCTCTGATGTATTTGATAAAACGTGGTAAGGGTTAGGTGTAAAGAATGGCGACTCATCAGTAAACACTTGGGTTGAAGGGCCTGGTAGTGATTCCATGTCTGTTGTGTTTTCTGGTGTGACTGGAGGAGTTATTCTACTAGAGCGTTTTGGTTTCTGTTTTGCTGGGGAGTTCCTGGGTGTGTTTCCTAAACTTCTAGATCTTTTAGGGTTCGTTTTTTTACTGGACATTACCATATGGGAATATCGCATGCTATTACAGTGCTCATATAATTATTATAAAGAGAAGAAAAAAAAAAAAAAAAAAAAAAAATATATATATATATATATATATATATATATATATATATATATATATATATATATATATATATAGGTATACGTATAACAATACGTAATAATCTGAGGAAAGTGCCAGTAGCACCTCCTCCGACAGCGACTGGCGAAGTACTGGCTTAGCCTGGTGGGGGTACTGCTAGATAAGATGGCCACAGTACACGCCAGTCTAATGCCACTCGTAAACACAAAAGTCTGTTATATAGTTTATAAACAAGCTGTTTACTCACGTTAGTACGCTGTAAAAAACAGAAATCCTAATAGATTGTTCACAATGTTTTTTTTTTACATGCTGTTTTATTCTAAAACACTGGTAAAAAGGACACTTAACACAGATAGATCTAACGTGCTACCGTACGATACAGGCGCGTGCGCTACGGATAAGTGCGCTAGAACGGATAAGTGAAAATAAGATAAAATTAAATTAAAGGTTCAAAATACAATTATACTTTATTTACAATTTACATTCATTCTAGAGATCCCCCGACCAGACCCGTCCCTCCACTTATGGAAGGCAAGCCAGGCACAGAGAATTCCCAGCTCTTCTCTCTCAGCCGCGTCACTGAAGTAAAAAACAAACAGTGGAGGTTGAGTGAGAGCGCTATATATATTCACTCAGGGCATGAGTGGAGAAGCTGGTCATTGCCAGAACTCCAACATAAATAAATTTTACGAAAGATCTCGGGGACACTGCCGTTTTAGTCTGCGAGGGGGGTTATCAAGATGTGTGGAAGCGGATAGTGATTGAGCCAGAGGGTTAGAATGAAAGGAAAGATTACTATGGAATTTCGACAAATTTAAGCGGTATGAGGTCGAGGACGTATACTGAGATCATTATGTAAGGTTTTGTTGGAGACATAGTAAGGAGCATTTACAATAGTTTGGAGGATTTTAGATTGGAAGGATTGAATGCGTTTGATATTAGACTTTTTTGCTGTCCCCCACAGTTTAAGTCCATAAGTCCAAATAGGTTTGATGATGGTTTTTTATATGAGAAGTTTGTTTACAATGGAAAGATGAGATGTCC
Source organism: Euschistus heros (assembly GCA_003667255.2). Taxonomy (NCBI): domain Eukaryota; kingdom Metazoa; phylum Arthropoda; class Insecta; order Hemiptera; family Pentatomidae; genus Euschistus; species Euschistus heros. The sequence goes on from RCWM02000063.1 coordinate 780,073, forward strand.
TATTTAGTAGTCTATACAATTGGCTAAAGCGTCTGTTAAATTCTTGCCTTTTGAGTCGAGTGTGTGGGTTCAGCTTTAGGTAGTGGAATACCATTGAAGTAGATTGGAGGACTGGATTTACGGCGGAGGGTAAAGGTTATGTTGGTGCATTTATTGTACATTTAAATTTTTATTATTACTAAACCTTCCTAGAAGTATCAAAATGATTTAGTTAATATTCGCTACTTGGAACAGATCAGTTTACAAACTTCACTGTTATCCACAAATTATCTCTTTTTTAAATAATAAATTGATTAGAAATCAATAAATTTTATTATTGCTAAACCATCCTAGGACTATAAAGATGACGTGTTCAAAATTTGATGCAAATTGGATATGTAGTTTTTGGCGGTTAGTGACAACGAAAAATGGCTTGTCCTTTTATATAATAGTATAGGTTAAATAATACGAAGTTGATATAGAAGGCATCAATTATATAACTTTCTACTTACATATCTTTCCATAAAATTCAAAATTGGCCAAAGGTATATAATGAAAATGAAAAACATAGAATATCGTAAATTTGATTTAGCCCACGCACAGTAGATAAACTTCTGATTTGACTATACTTATAATAAACTTAATATTAGGTCGTCCTTCATGAAATGTCTGTTTTTGAAAACGAAATAAATAAAAGTAACAAACAAATCAAATATATATTATTCCAAATATTTACCATATTTTCAAAGTTCACTAATCAGTTGTAAGCAATGTTCCTCGCATAAAGCTACCCAAGCTTTGAAAAATATGGTATCCATGTGTATAAAATCTAGATGTATAGATCTGGAGAAGGTGAGGAATGAGCTAGGATCATATGAGTTTAATAAATTACTTATTGCCCGTAACGATGTGTGAGGCGTTATCCTTTTCACGAGTGTAGGCTGTTGTTTGATTCATTCAGTCAATAATTATGATATCACAAATTAAAGTAAATTTAAAAAAAAATATTTTTTTGAAATTGAAGACCTCTTTTATAATTTAATGTACACGAAATGTACATCTCATCAAATCCTTCGACACTGACCTCTGTGTGAAAACGATCCCCTGAAAAGGTGGCTATATATAGTAAAGGGCCCCAACACCCCTCTTCCATTGCTGAATAGAATCCAGAATTTGTTTATCATTAGGTCGCCCTGGGTCGAATTGGAATGCGGAGGATACGAAGGTAGGAAGGTAGGAAGGTACTCCCGAATACGTGATGGACTTACATTAAAGGGGGTACGTCAATTGGCAAGTCCTCGCTAACAACCACATCCAGCCCGCCAACTTCACAACTACCATTCAGAGCTGGCTGAGGTTTTGTGCTCTGTGACATGTTGGTTCCTCACTAACTTACTGATTAAGTCAAGTGAGAGCTATTGCATCGACCACTATCAAAACTGAGGAAGGAAAGATACTTAGCCAATACAAAGGCAGTTTCATAATGTCTAATCATGTAATTTGGTTCGGTAAATAAAGAAGAAGATAAGGAGTGGGCTGTCATTTAAAAAACAGGATAAGAGGAAAGCAGTTTATTGTGCCGATTGGGAATAATATATTGTTCCTCTATAACAGCCAGCCTCTATCTTTGAAATGTTTCGATTTTCCTTATTTTTTAATATTTTTCTTTGGTAGTAATTTCAAATCAGAATACATACGTACAAATGAATTTCAGTAAAATTGGCTTGACTGTAGAACATGTAGATCTTTATACAAAATATGGATAATATTGAGGATGTTAGTAGTTGGGATATGCAGTCATGGAAACACAATTACTAAATAAATTTTATTCTATAATACCGACGTTTCGGCCTACAATTTAAGCCTTCATCAAGGCTAGAAAAAAAAACAACGTATTTCTTTTTAAGTCTTCTCCGCGCATATTTTATTACGTATAAACACCTAATTATCCTTTCTAGCTCAACACTCTCGGATATGTATTTTTCATGCTAACTTTTATTTTCCTTAAAATTTATTTCATCTACTCCCTTTTTCTTTTCCTTTTTACTAACTATGTAATTTACATTCCGTTATTTCATTTTACTATCGATTGTTATACTTAATGTATCGATTTATTATCTATATTGTTCATCCGCCTGCTGTTACATTTTATTTTTGCATTTACTCATCAAATATATTTTTTTATCTATGAGAGAACATAATAATTAATTTATTAAATTCTATTAATTTTTTTTTCTTTAAACTTTATTTTTCCTAATGTTTTTCTATTCTTTTCTATTTAACATTCACTCCCTCTTCTTGCCATATTTTTTTGTTAATTTTTCTTCAAGCCCCGATGAAAGGCTAAACATTAAAATTTATTTGATTGTGTTCATTCCTATGACTCGAAACTCTAACTACCTACACCTTCACTAGTTCCCCAACACCTAAAACACCACCAACAAACACCTGACCAATATTGATGGATATTATTTTTCAATTTGACCTTTGTGATTCAACTATTATTCCACTATAGGTCTGTGATTTTCCCGCTGAGAGAAAACGGAGAACGGAGACCAATTTACCTTTCCGGTCTAGGCGCTAATGCCGACGGTTTTGCGGGCCCACTAAGGCTACACCTACATTGGATCCATGTCCCGACCGTCGCAGTTATTCCGAGAACTCTTAATTCGCAAACCAGCAGAGGAAATAGAAACAAACACGAGCTTTATATAAGGAGTGCCTACATTGGGCCCGATAATCTCCAGTCAGTCAGCGACCGTCTCTTAATCCTCAGTCAGTCAGCGACCGTCTCCCATTTCAGAACCAAACCTGTTTGGTTTTATTCCAGTTTTCGGCCGTCAGGACATTTAAATGGCAATAGACAATGGTATATTAATTGATCTAGTAAGAAATTAGCCTTGTCTGGGGGAATATTAGCTGTTATCAATAAACGTATTATGGATATTATCACCTGATCAAGAATATTGTAACATTAAAGAAGTGATTATAATAATTCTTTTTTACATAATGAATATTTACATTTATTGCCGTGTAAATACATTAAAAAAATAAAAATGAATAACGTAATAAATTATTATTATCATAATAAATACTAATAACATTAGCAGTAATCTATAATATTATATAAAAGGACAAGCATTTTTTGTTTGAGATCAGTAACCACTAAAATTACTAATTATACTAAATTTTAACCCACATTGTTGGTTATAAGAAGATTTAGCAATAGCTAAATTTAAAATAATAAAATTATGAAATAATTAATTGTTGTTGATTAATATATTTTTTATTTTGAAGAGAAAAGATTTGCCCAGTCGGGATCCCAACTGGGCAAATCTTTTCTCTTCAAAATATAAAATAATAAAAGTTTAATTTAATATAACTTTTATGGATAGATAATTTATAGATATTAAAAACTAACAAGATGAAATCATTAAAATTAAAAATTGTATTTCGAGTTACGATTTTACGCAATCTTCGAACTCCCAATGAATACAATTTTAACCAGGTTAAAATTACTAATATGCATGAAAATATCTTTGAAAAAATAATGCCGATTTGCATACTTCAATACAAGATTTTTTTTCGATAAACAAAAAACCTTCAATTAGTTAAATTTATAATTTAAAAAAAATTAAAATCATCAATTAGTTAAAATTATATAGATAGTATATTAATATAAATATATATATATATATATATATTATATATATATATATATATATATATATATATATATATATATATATATATATATATATATATATATATATATATATATATATATATATATATACATACATATAATTAACTGTTTTACAATAATCGGGTTTTTGGTCCTTTATATAAATTGGTCCTTTATTTATATAAAGGACCAAAAACCCTATTATTGTAAAACAGTTAATTATATAATTTCTAAGGGTCGACAAAATATAATTTTGATATATATATATATATATATATATATATATATATATATATATATATATATATATATATGTATATATATATATTTTATATATAAAATTATATATATTATATACTATATATTAAATTATGCGAAACTGCGACGGGGGATGCTAGTAGTTATTAACGTTAGTGCTATGTTCCTTAATATTGCCATGAAACAGCTATTATATATGTTAAATTAACTTTATATTCTAACATAAAAGAAAAGTTAATTTTTGTTGATTATAATAATTTTTTTTTAAAAGGTAATGAATATTTATATTTATTTGTGATGGCGTGTATCAAAACAAAAAAAAAACTTATAAATAAAGTAATAAATTATAATGAACGTAATAACTACTATTAACATTAGCAGTAATTATTATTAATTTTGATGCCTTATGCGTTCGTATTGTCATGGAACAGCTTCGACTCGATTGAAATGATTTAAAATTGTCTCTGGACGGCCGGCCGCGGCCGTCTGAACCCGAACCAATGTAGGCACTTGTTTTGCGACCATCCGCCGGTCTGCGAATTAGGAGTTCTCGGAATATCTGGGACGGTCGGGACATGGATCCAATGTAGGTGTAGCCTAAGCCGTGTTATGTTTGTTAGCTCCTGGAAATAAACATAAACATGTCCGCAGCGAGTCCAATAATCACCGAGTGAAGTAACAAGATAACTTCAGGGTTATAGTTCACCTTTCGCCGGTTAAATGAATGACTTTACTAGTTCTTTCAAGTTATAACTTAGTTATTAGTTCTTTCAGTTAATATATAAATGAAAAAAAGTCATTATTCTTAGAAAAATTGTTGGGGGAAAAAGAAATAGGACGAAAAATTATCAGCTAAATATGAACTAGCTCCCCCCCCCTCTCCATATACTACCGCTCTCTCACTATAGTACAGTCAATGCTATAACACATTGTAGAGTGCGAAAAATATTTGATAATTTTGACTCCACTGCCTTCTTAAGGACTAGTTAGAAGGTAAACATGGGAGAAGGTCCCATTTTTGGATTTTTCGATTATATTTCGAAAACAGTGGCCTCTAGAAAAATATGCTACAAATTAAAATTAAAGCTCATCAAATTTCCTATAAAATTGTTCCTATATATATTTGTTGAACTTTTAATGGTTTTTGATATATTGGTTATTATAAATCGATTATATTAGAAAAAAAAAACAATTATTTACCTTACTTTTGACCAAACGTTTGTTTCAATTGCCAGAAACCAATATATGAACTTAATGCTCTACAAATTTAATTAGGACAATTTTTCTGAGAAACGATCGTGAAAGGCACAAATATCACATGTTTTTCAAAAAGTGACTCAAAATCATTCAAATCTTTCAGTAAGTATTGGTTAGTCGATGGAAGAATTGTGTCGAAGAAGAAAAAACTCAATTTCCCTCTGACTGGAAAAACAATAGATTTTGGATAAATGATCTGTCTCTTTTCGCCTTTTTACATTATAGAATTAACAGGATCAAATAACTTTAGTAATAAAGTTAAATTTACAGTATATAATATATATAATTATTCTATAATACGAGGGTAAGTCAATAATTATCCGCAATATAGTTATAAAATTTTATTGAAATGAAATAGGAAACTTACAAGTACATCATTTTTCGACATAGTCCCCTTGCTTTTCAACGCACTTGGTCCAACGTTGTTCAAGTTTCCTGATGCCCTCATGGAAGAAGATTTTGGGTAGAGATGCGAGCCAGGAATGCACCGCTTCTTTCAATGCTTCGTCCGAGGCAAATCGACGGCCCCTATTTGCCTGTTTGAGTGGACCAAACAAGTGAAAATCAGATGGAGCGAGATCGGGACTATATGGAGGATGATTCAATACTTCAAAATTGAGTTTCTGAAGCGTTTCTACAGTGTGGGCAGCTGTATGCGGACGGGCATTGTCGTGCAACAACACAACGCCTTTTGACAGCAGTCCTCGGCGTTTGCTTCGAATTGCAGGCTTCAGCTTAGCAGTAAGCATCTCACTGTAACGTTCACTGTTTATTGTTGTGCCCCTTTCCTGATAATGTTCCAGTAATGGACCTTGTGAGTCCCAAGAAACCGTAAGCATAAGTTTTCCTGCGGACGGTTGGGTTTTGAATTTTTTCTTGCACGGCGAATTTGGATGTTTCCATTCCATACTCTGCCGTTTACTCTCCGGCTCGTAATGATGGATCCATGTTTCGTCCCCAGTAACGATCCTGTCTAAGAAGTTGTCCCCTTCGTTAACATAGCGATCCAAATGTTTTGTGCACACGTCCAAGCGCGTTTGTTTATGCAACTGTGTCAGTTGTTTTGGAACCCATCTTGCACAAACTTTATGAAACCCAAGTCTGCTGTAAATGATTTCGTAGGCAGAACCGTGGCTAATTTGCAGACGATTTGCCACGTCGTCAACAGTTATCCGTCTGTCTGAGAGAATCATTTCACGTGAACGCTCAATGTTTTCCTCGTTTATGGCGGTAACTGGTCGTCCAGCTCCTTCATTTTGCGTAACACTTGTGCGACCATTTTTGAATTTTTCAATCCATTCATAGACACTCCGTTGTGGCAAACAATTGTTCCCGTACTGTACCAAAAGTCTTCGATGAATTTTGGCCCCTGATACACCTTCCGACCACAAAAAACGGATCACTGAACGTTGCTCTTCTTTGGTGCAAATAGAAAGTGGAGCAGCCATTATTAACAGCACGACAGCGATAACAAAACTAACCTACCAGCTTGATACGCACATAAACATAACAACGAATAAACAAAGCATGCGCCATCAACACAAAAGAACAGTACTGCCAACATAAACAAAAATATAGCTATATTGCGGATAATTATTGACTTACCCTCGTATATATAAACAAGGAGGAGAGAAAATAAGATTTTCAAACGTGACTTCTTTCATTCAAACATAAATAGCTCCTCAACGGTAGGTCCTAGCGGGCAATGTTAAATAAAAAATAATATGTTCCATTAAATTTCTGAGCTGTCATCAAATTTTCGATTCGAGGAAGACCAAGAGAGCTAGAGCGTGTTAAAATGTTACATTATTTAGGTTATTGAGGTTTATATTATTATTATTTAGTTATTGAGGTTTATATTATTATTATTTAGTTATTGAGGTTTATATTATTATTATTTAGTTATTGAGGTTTATATTATTATTATTTAGTTATTGAGGTTTATATTATTATTATTTAGTTATTGAGGTTTATATTATTATTATTTAGTTATTGAGGGTGAACAACACTAAAGTATAGAGCCTTAGCTAGGAGACATACCCATTCCGGGTTTTATACGGCGAAAGAGAGTTCTACGTGAGAGGCCTATGGTTCGGAGCTCGCGGAACTATATCTTTTAGAACAAGGAGTTTAATGGAAGACCTGGGCATTGATATGAAGGATGTGGCTGTGTTAGCGGAAAATATTATATTGGACTGTCTGGGAATAATTCACCAGCACATATATGGTAACTGATGGTTTGGGAAGAGCAAAAGAAATGGAAAGTATATACAAAGAAAGAAAAATAGGTAGAATGAGATATCTGTTGCATGTTTATCCTAGTTTTTATATAGTTATTGTTATTGTTATTAGTTATTGTTATTGTTAATAGTTATATAGTTATTGTTATTGTTAATAGTTATACAGTTATTGTTATTGTTATTTATGTGAATAGTTTTATATTTATTTAATATTGTTATACCTAAATAAGGTTACATATTATATCAATTCTTCAATGAAGGAGTTACATATATTGAAATTATTTCATTATTCATGGCATTCACTCCTCTTTATTATTAATAAATCATGTTACATGTTTCGGGAACAACAATGTCCCTTCCTCAGACTGAAACAGTATTTCATTATAATTGCACTACAATATTATTTTTAACATCAAACCAATAAATTCTTAATTTAATTTACACTTTATATATCATTATAATTTTACCTTTAAAAATTTTTCTTGGTGTTAACACACCGTGTCAGTTCCATTTACATATCTAAATAATAAATCTTCAACCTTATGGCTACAAGGGTCAATCACAAACTAACTATTGTTATTAGTCCTTAGTTGGCCAATCTATATTATTAATTTATTAATTATACCTGCATATATTGTTCCTATTTTATCAGTGTCTGTTTTGTAGTTAACTGCATTATTGATTGTTTTATTTATGTATATTGCTTCTTTTATTTTTCTCTTATGTGTTGTTCTTTCATGTTGTAGGATTTTTACCTTATCAAAATTAAATTTGTGATTCAGTTTTTGTGTGTGTTCTGATAGGGCTGTTTTATTATTGTTTGATTTACTTATTTTTTTGGTGTCATATTTATGTTGATTAATTCTTTTATATAAATTTTGCTTCGTTTCACCAATATAATGTTTATTACAATCAAAACAGTCTATCTTATATATTATATCTTTCTTATTCAAATTTTCTATTTCGTTCGGAGTTATTATATTTTTTTATTTTATTTGTGTTGTATAATGCTATGTCTATTTTGAAATTTTCATTTTTTAATTTCTAAATTACTTTTTGTGTTAATTCTGGTATATATTTTATTTTTTTTATATTTCTTAATACATATTGTATTGTTTATACTATTTGTTATTTTTTTCACTATTTATAACACTTTGATCTATTTCTTCTTTTTTATTTTCATTATTCATTGTATTACCATAATATTCAGTTATTTTCTTTTGTTTTTTTTGAATAATGAAATAATTTCAGTTACATATTATTTTTTAATATTTTAAATTTCGTTTTAATTGTAATTTATATTCCGCATGGGATCTATCATTTTTATATGTAGATTTCTATATTTTTAAAATAATGACTATTACGGGGTTTTTTTTTTTTAATATTGAATATTGTACAATGTCATATTTGGATTGATTAAGTATGCTGTGTTTTAGCAACCCATTTAAAATGGGCCGCACCACTTAATAAAGTGTTTCTCTCTCTCCTAGTTCCTGAACTTCACTTTAGTCCTTACAAAAATAGACACATCATGTCGACAACCCAATAGATTGTTTTATTTACACGTACTCTTCGTACGAAGTCAAAATTTTAGAGGCAATTAAACCAATTAATTTGAATTTTGTGCCTCGTTATCTCGCAAAATATTTTGAAAGTTTTCTTTCATTGTATCTAGCTCAGTTTCACTATATTTGTATTTGAGTCGGTTTTTTCTTTTGAAATATTGTCTTCAAAAGTTTAGATATGGCATTTTCTGCTACCAGATAAAATAAGTTAAAAGACCCATTCCAAAAGGATAAGAAAAATATTTTTAAAAAAATTTGTTTCTCTAATTTTTAATATTATCTTAAATTTGCTGGCTGTATATACAGCCCGGAATAAAATTATTATGTCACAACAAAGGGGCATCATTGGCCAAGTTGTACCACTGTACCACTGTACCACTGTACCACTGTACCACTGTACCACTGTAAGCTAACATCAACAGCCTTTTCTCGATAAGGAACGTTCTATTGACCAAGCTACTTCTTAGCATCTACTTATTCTCTCGGAAAACTACACACTTTGAGATAAGTGATTAAGATTAAACGGTTGTTTTCGAACTACATTCACAGAATAAACTCTAATTCCTTCAGGATTAGGTCCAAAGTTTAATAAAATGGAGAAGATATTTTCGTGAAATGAAAAATGTTATGCTATGGATTTCCTTTACAAAGTTTCATTTGTAGTGTTCATTATATATTATATATTATATGGTATATATTAGCTCCGAACCTCAAAGTATGTTATCTCGTAGAGTAAACTTATAATACGGCTACTTTCTTAGTAGAGTTAGTATTGAAGCTGGCTATAATAATAATACTAATAATATAGAATTACTCAGGTTTCTTTTAGGAAAAAGAAGGAAAATATTCATGAAGGAGTTTTGTATTCATCCGCTGGAGCTGTTAAATTGGATCATTTTCATTCGCTAACAACCCCTCCCCTCTGATTGCCTCTGCATTAATTCAATGGCCTCTTTCTGGACGTCTTCATCTTCATCTTCATAAGGCTCTCTGAAGGAGAAAAAGGAATAAATAATGGGATGAAGACCTAACTACGATATCCTCTAATAGAATTCCCTCTGCACCACAATCAGCAACTCTTTGTGACAATTAGATTTGAATTACAATATATTTAGTAATTAGCAATTCATACAAGATTTTTTTTCAACTTTTTATCATAATAACCAGCCGTATTAATTTGATATATGTAGAGGTTAGGTTAGGTTTAATTGCTTATGGACACTCAACATCAAGGGTCTTCAGTGTCCGTCCTTCAATCTATATTATTTCTTCATATGTTTGACCTTTTTTAGTATTTTATTAAAAAGATTATATTTCTTGAGAAATTGGATGATTTTGTCTATATTTTTATTATTGTCGCCAAGACTACAAAGGTATCTTTGTAATTGCGCATCCTGAAACTAACTATCCCATAGAGGGCAGTCCTCCAGTATGTGTCTAATTATTAATTGTGTGTTATTGCATGTTGTGCACTTCGGTAGACTGTCTTTTGTTATAAGATTGCCGTGGGTAGTCGGGTGTGGCCTATTCTCAGTCTAGTTAGAACTACCTCTTCCCTTCTGTTACTACGGTTGGAACTTTTCCATTTATTTAATTCCTTTTTTACAGCTTTCAACTTATTTAGTTCCTCACTTTTTTCCCAGAGCTGGGCCCAGGCTAGTTTAACTTGATATTTTAGAAAGTGGCAAATGGCGGATGAGGTGTAGACCCTTGTAACATCAATCGATGACAATGCTGCTTCCTTGGCAGCCAGATCTGCTGCTTCATTACCTTTAATCACCACCTGTGATGGAATCCAAACTAGGGATATTGATATATGTAGATATGAAGAGACTGAAATAGGGTGTGATTAGCACGGGAAGGAACACAACTCAAAGGTACTTCCTCCTATCTTGATTTAACCAACTATAATTGTGGCGTGTAATTCCGAAACCAGCCAAGTATAATTTACAGATTTACATTTCTATTAATTAAGATCTATATATTTTACTGTTAAGTTTTCCTCATTCACTTTGACCCGCCCTAGCTCTGTTAGTGTTCCTTGGATCGAAATTTGACGAAAGTTTAGAAATGGGAAATTTAATGAAGAATATGTTTTGTTATACAGCATTCTCAGTTTCTAGGATCTACCGTTCAGAAGTTATATTCGTTTGAATAAAAAATGTCACGTTTTACCAACATTTTTTAAGTATTGGGACTTATCTGACATCCTCTAGCTCTGTTGGTGTAGCTCGGATTGAAAATTTGCCGACAGGTTCCTTATTGGTTCCTTAGTACAAATTTGATGGAGAATATTTTTTGTTCGTTATATAACATTTGTCAATAGGACTTACCGTTAAGGAGCTATATTGGTTTGAATAAAAAACTTTTCTTACTCTCAACTTTGTTTATTTATAAAAATCACTAATTGTTAATTTAATTTGAAATCATATAGGTAAGCAGAAACAAATTAAGAATATAAGGGCATAAACAGTTAGCAGGATTAAAACTAATGTCATCTTACTTTAATAGATATTATTAAAAATAAACAAAAACAAAATGTTATTTTGAAAAAAATTTAAATAATGTTAAATATTGTTATTTGTTTTAACAATTTTTATTTAGGTTCAATAACTCATTATTACATAATGTTTGCTCGGTCAAATCTTACTTTAGAGGTTTAAGAAAGCTGTGGTTCTACCCTTGGTCCTTTGCTGTCTCGGCAACACGGGGTTTCGTGGCCGGGAGGCAAGGGAAACCATTAATATATTCCACCCTACACGAGCCAGATTCGAACCCGGGATGTTTTGTTTACCAAGGTTGTTAGAATAGCGCATTTTTTTTTTTCAGTTTGATATCTCAAAACGAAGGGAGTAGTAGCCCTTGTTACTAATTACGAATTGTTTAAAAAAAAAAATTCGTAATCAGTAACAAGAGTTGAGTATAAACATCTTCCGTTCCCATTGGCCACTTATAAAACAAAGTATGTAAGACTTTTTTTTAAAATGATTTTTATTAATTTAATATGTATTTATCATTAGTTAAATAAAATATTCGAAATGTTCTGGTAGGCTCTATTAAAATATGAGAGGTATTAAGACGAACAACATTAAGTGAGGAAAGTAAATCCAAGATATAATTCTCAAAGCATTAAAAATATATTAAAAAAATCGAGAGAGATTTTGTTGAAAGATGAACGGTCATGAAAGCTCTAATGTTTGATCTTTTGGATGAAAAAGGGCAAAGGCTATTAGGCCCATTGTGGTTTTATCATCCCTTCTCTTTGATGGCCAACAAAGGTCCAGCCTTATCTTATCTTATCTTATCTTCCATTATACAAAATACGAAATACGATAACAAAACAACATGTACATTAGCTAAAGCCTCAAGTAACCCAATACACACTACACTGGGGTATTGAAATATAAAACTAAATAAAAATATAACCAGTAAAGAATGAAATCGTTTTTTAGATAATTAACTTATATAGTCACTCATATAGGTACCATTAAACTTGTAATTAGGAATATCTACTTTATCTTTGTATTTTTTTTTTAAGGTATCTTATGAATCATTGAGATTTCCCAATGAGCAAGAGTTTGCATTATTCGGTAAATAAAAGTTAATGAGAGTATCCCTCTTTATAATAATAAAAATGCCTTTTATTACTTTCTTTTGGGGTAAATTAAAAACATCATCATCATCATAAATAGTGCTCTCTATGACCTTAACCAGTAAGAGGATGAATTCTGGACTATATTTTCTATTTTTTTATTTTTTTTTATTATTATTATTTTTTCTTGTTGGTTCTTCATCAGTTCCCCTTATATGGTTCCATTAACACCTGTTTTTCCGAGAATCCTCTTTTACTTCACCCTCCCACATTCTTCTAGAAGTTTACCTTCCACGTTCACAACAAATTTATCCTGGTACACCCTCCATTATCAGGTGTACCAAACATCCTGAAATCGTTGAGATCCTCAATATCACGGTGTCACCAGATAGAAACGTTAAAACGTTAAAGGTCCGTATTTCTTGAGAATTGATTTCTCTTCACCAGGATTGAAGAGATAACTCCGATTACTCCGAGATAACTCTTGATAACTCCGATGAGTATCTCAGTCTGAGGACTGGAAGATTGTACTTCTGGACTCAAGCACTTCCTTCTTCTATCTTCATCCTACTTAAAAAGTCTCTTTCACAACAGAACGTCTTACCTCCAGTTGTGATTCACCATGCCTAGGTATTTAAATATACCTTCGCCATTTATTTATTATTATTTTTTTTTGTGAAGTATTAAAAATTTTCTTGCTGTCAAAGAGGTTTGTTGTCAAATGACATAAATAATCCTTGGCTTATTCTTGAGAAAGAAGATTTACTTGGTTACAAAGGTATTGATGAAATTTTGACAACTTAAGAATTATGAAAAGTATAAATTAATTGCTTTGGGCTTAAAACCTATAATGATTATAAATCGTTGATAGGATCTTAGTCGAATTCGTCATTGTATTTTGACGAATTAACCCGAAGTTTGTTTGTTTGTTTTAATTTTAAGCCGTACAACTACTTATATATCATTTATAACCACTAATTATTCTTTTTTTTTTACATATATATTATATTCTTTAGTTAATTTTTATTTCTATTTTTTAAGGAAACTCATCTTCCTGTACCTGCTAACAAAGTTATATTTTTTATAAACAAACCATTTGATTTCCGGAATTTAAACACTAATTCTATAGTTGCATTGGTCATGGCTGTTGAAATATCAGTATTTATTTAAAATATTAATAAAATTTTTGAGACGAGACTCTATTAATGAAAGGGACTCGAGTAGCTATACAACAGTTCAATAGGACACTTGTTGGAAAATATTTGGATAAGTTTTTTAATATCGTTGAGTGGTTATATGAAAAGAAAGTTGAGATTGAGAAGGCTGTGGATTTTCGTGCTGTTGTCTTTTGTGTTATTAAATCCAGTTTTTGGTGTTTTGTTTGTTTCTTTTCCTTTATTTTATGTTCATTCATTGTTTATTGTTATTGTTTAAAGATTCCAATAACAATAAGACATATTTTGTCGTTTAAAGCGACTTTTAGTGAAATTAGGTCAAACCGTTAAGGTTAGGTTTCACAACATCAGAGGTTAGTAGTGATTAATCTATTCAAAAATGGAGGAGTATCCTCCAGGAAGAGCAATCGTTAAGGACCCAGGCCCATCTGCTAAAAGACCTAGGAACGGGTCTGATGTTGAAGAAGAAAAAAGAGAAATATTTAGTGATAACTGTCTACATGAAGCAAAAGTAATTCAAGAAAACTTACGTACATTCATTCAAACTTTTGACAAAAAGATGAATAACGTAACCAGGAAACATATCAATGAAAACATTGATCGATTAATAGGTGTAATGGAAACCCTAAACCTGAAGGTCAAACAATGTGAAGACAAGAACAAAGGGGATTCAGTTTCGACGCTAGTTCAAAGAGTGGTGAAGGAAACATTGGAGTCTCCTATGGTAATTAATACAATAATAAGTAAAATCATGGAGAGGTCACAACCAAGGGTCGTTCAAAACCATTCAGGGGTAAACATGGGAACCTCCTTACATGCCAAGGTCGAATCTTCAGAACAGAAGCAACTGTCGACTAATGAAGATAATAATCTGAAGGAAGCTGAACCCTTTGAGATTTACAAGACCAAAAGAAATAGGAGAAAGGCAAAATTGGAAGAAAAGAAAATTAATGAAGAAAGAAGAGAAATCGAGGAAAATATAATCGAGATCTCTCCACCTGATAAATGTCTGCCAAAGAATAAACCCAAGACACTGGCAGATATTGTTAAATCACTGCCAACGAAGCCGTCCAAGACGTCAAGACCAGCATACTTAACGATCAGCGGGTTGGGGAAAAGTCCTGTGGATATCATAAATGGGCTTCCATCGCCCTCACATTTGGGTGTTAATGCATCTGTAGTAAGAGCGACCAAGGCGGGCTCGATTCTAGTTCGTTTAGAAGACGAATCCCATGCAACCAAGGTCATTGGATGGCAGGAGCTGCGCCAAAACGGGCTACAAGCTAAGCTAGCACTGAGGAAAAAACCTAAACTTGAGGTGAGGGGTGTGCCTCACGCATGGAGCTCAGCAGACCTAGTTAGGTTTCTGTGGCAAAAAATACCAGAAAAATCAGTTCCAACTCTCCTGGTAATTGAAGATCTCCGTCCACTATTCTCTTCAGTCTCAAGGAACGGCTTAACTAAGAACTGGGTATTGGAAGTGCACCCAATGATCCGTTTTCAGCTGTTGGAAATAGGAAGTCTAGATGGAGGATGGTGGTCAATGACATTTAGGGATTACCTGGACGCCCCTCGCTGCACTAAGTGCCAGGGCTATGAACACACCAAGGCCACTTGCACTGTAGATTCAGTGGTCTGCATTTGGTGCGCAGCGAGTGGTCATCTAATGAAAGAGTGTCCGAAGAAGAAAGCAATGGTGGACCCAACCTGCATTAACTGTAAACGGTCGAATGCTGATCCCAGCAGAACAAAGCACAAGGCTGGAAGTCGGGAGTGCCCTGTGCACTTAACGTGGTGCAAAGAAATGGCGAAACGTACCTATTATGAATAAGATTACCATCCTTCAGCTCAACATGGGTCGCCGAAGAATAGTAGCAGACGAGTTGCGAGTTCTTTCTCGACGCTACGACATTATGGCGATTCAGGAACCGACCAGCCATCGAAACTTCGTAACGGGATTTGGTCTCACTTCAAGAGTTTTAGCCCTCAACAATGGAGAGAGGAGGCCTAGGGCTGCTATAGTGATTAACAACCCAAATCTAGACGTGATGGATCTAAGGCAATATTCTTCGGCTGATTGTGTAGCATGCTACATAAAGTGGGGCAGCCTATCCTTTACGGTGATCTCGGCTTACCTGCCTAATGGAATTAACATTGAGGAAAGTATTGCTGTCATGGAAACGATCACGTCTAGTACCAGGAATGTGATCTTGTGCTCTGATACCAATGCTTGGAACACTATTTGGGGCTCCAACCGAACAGACAGACGAGGTGCTATGCTAGGTGATTTTATAGCAAGAAGCCAGCTAGTAGTTGTCAACAACATTTCTTCCACTCCCACTTTCTCAGGGCCAATGGGTGAAAGTTCGATTGACGTGACATTGCATCACCGACATTAGTAGGGCACATTGTTGACTGGACACTCAGATCTGAAACTAGTTCTGACCACAAAGTCCTGGAATTTAGCCTAGTACAAGATATACCAGGTTATCACGATATTGACAAGGGTTACGTAACCCGCAGGAACGACTGGAGTGTCTTCAAATGCATGCTGGAAGGAGAAATTGCCGATGAAGATTGGGAAATGGCGGAACCGGAAGTTGCTGATGACCTGGACTTCAGAGTTGCTAAAATAACCAATGCAATTCTAGACGCAGCTGAAAATTCTCTCCAACGGCGAAAGGTCAGAGCTCGAATAGTTCCATAGTGGACACCGGCCTTAACAACAGCAAAAAGAGAAGTCTACAAGGCGCGACGGTTATACCAGAGATGCAGATGTGAAGAGTGGCGTATTGCACTTCGTAATGAGTATAAGGCCAAAGCTAAAGCATATCGAAACGAAGTGCGCTTACGGAAGCGGAGTTCTTGGGATGAATTCATTGTCAAAAGAGTCAAAGAAGAATCCATGGGGCATTCCCTACAGAGTTGCTCTGGGAAAGCTGACTCCTATGCAAACGTTAGCATCCCTCAAGCATGTGGATATCCAGGCAACTACCATCGAAGAAGCAGCAACCATTTTCATTGAGGCAACATATCCTATAGACGACCCGTCCGAAGATAATGAAGAGGAAGAATTCGTTAGATGCACTACGGCATACCCACAGACTTCTGCTCTCCATGGGACATTCACGATCTTCGCATTGCTGTTGATAGGCAGAAAACCGGCCGTGCTCCGGGGCTCGATTCTATAGATGCCGCGATTCTGAAGAATAGTATCCCCTATATTGAAGATAGATTATTGGGCATTTTCAATGACTGCTTAGATAGGGGGTATTCTCCTAGAAGCTGGAAGAAAGCAGATTTAAGACTGCTCTACAAGGGAGGAAACAAGGATAAACAACTTCCTAAGTCGTATAGGCCTATATGTCTCCTTCCGGTGTTGAGTAAGGTACTGGAGAATCTTATTATGATAAAACTGCAGCCGATACTTACAAAGGCAAGTCATCCACGGCAATATGGCTCAACTAAAGGTAAGGGAACTACGGATGCCATACTGAGAATTCGTGCAGATGTCGAACAGAGGAATGAGCGATATGTCATGTTGTTACTCTTTGATATCTCCTCTGCCTTTGACAGCGTCTGGTGGCCAGGGGTACTTAAACAGCTACAGAAATACGATGCCCCCAGTAACTTATATACTCTCATAAGTAGCTACCTTCATAGCAGGATTGTAAAGATTCGAGGAAGTTCTTATGAGAGAGAAGCTTCTATAGAGAGGGGATGCCCCCAAGGTTCAGTTCTTGGCCCAGCCTTATGGAAGCTGGTTTTCGATGAAATATTGGGTTTGCTCGAGGAACAGCAGTTCCCTGCCACGGCCTACGTCGACGATCTAGCTGCTATAGTGGCCTCCAACAGCAGGTCTGGAATAAAAGAAGAGGCACAACGGTGCGCCACCCTTGTAGGACGATGGTGTGGAAGTAAGAAGTTGAGAATGGCAACTTCAAAGACGCAGGCCATTCTACTAAAAGGAAAGACAGATAGGGCGCATCCTATAAATATATGTATTGGTGCAATAAGAATTCGTCCCAGTGAAGAAGTCACATATCTTGGAATAAGAATCGGAAGAGGATTCAATGTGACACCACATTTGGAATACTTAAGAAATAGAGTGACACTAGCCTTAAACGGTCTTAGCCGCGTCGGGGGTGCATTTTGGGGTCTCAGATACCCAGCTACGATGACGATTTATAATGGGGTGATTCTGGGTATTCTGAGATATGCAACTCCCGCCTGGTACCAGAATCTATCACAGCGGCAGAAGAGCAGATTGGCGACCATCCAGCGAACCACTCTGCTCAGAGTAACTAAATCTTACAGGAGTGTGTCACATGAGGCGGCACAAGTATTAGCAGGAGGAATACCAATCGACCTCTTCTTACGAGAAGAAGTTTTGAAGGATAACTTCAAGAGAGGAGACTCAGCTGGACTTCCGGAGAACATTCGAGCGAGAATCACAGAAGAACCCAGGAAATGGAAAAAGATTATCCGGGATCATTCAATAGAAGCGTGGAACCGGCGGTGGGTGGCAACTTCGAAAGGTGCTACCTTGAGAAAATACTTTCCCACCGTTCAAGCACGTTTGCATGCGAAATGGGTCCTCCCGGATTACTGGATATCGCAATTTCTCACAGGACATGGGGGTTTCCGAGCTAAACTCCATAGCCTTGGTGTAGACATGGATCCCTTATGTCCTAGATGTGGAATTCCAGAAACCGCAGAGCACATCATCATGAATTGCACAGCCTTTGAAGCTCTGAGGGCCAAACTATTGAGGGACACTGGACTTTATGTTCTTTCGGAGAATGATTTTCCTCAGCTAATCACTGAAGAAAACTACCTGCACTACAAAGCGTTTGTATACGGATGGAAGACGGCAATTGGTTCATCTCATTTCAACCTTAATAGAAGAGGAAATATTCCTGGGAGGCCGCCGGACAGCGAAGGAGCTGAAGAAGACGGTGACATCCTTGGAGCAGCCTAAGAAGGATTTTTAGTTACGTTGCCATACGATTATTGTTGTTATTGTTATTATAGTTATTGTTATTGTAGTAATTATATATTGTTATTGTTTTTATACTGTATATATTATAATTTTACATTGTAATTATATTTATATGTTGTGATATTTTGGCAATTTTAAAAGTTAATATTGCCTAAACCTGTATTGCCTGAAGGCAAGGTAGGGAGAACAATAAATTAAAAAAAAAATATGAAAAGAAAGTTGGAACGGAGATTTAATCAAAGCTAAACTCCGTGGATATACAAATTATATCTATAGATTTGAAACAACTAATTTATTGAACGGTTATTTTTATTAATTTCAGTATTATTGAAAATTAACAATAAACTTTATCCATGTTGTTTTTTTTTTCCATATTAATGCTTAGGAATTACGAAAAGCGGCCGGTGATAGTTCTAAGATCCTCCAAGACGCCGTAAAGCCTGGAACCATTAATTAGGTTGAGACCCCTTCTTTTGCTCCTCAATAAAGGTGCAGCTTTGGAAATGCCATTTTACATTAACTTTACATTGGATCTGTACTTTGGGCCAGTTATAGTCAGTCCTGAGGCAACCGATTGGTGCTTGCAGTCTTCTGGAAAGTAGGTAGGTTTGATTGGATCCTCAGATTTGATTGATAGATGATAGAGCTTCTGCTGAATAATTGTTTTATTGATATTATGAAGTCCTTTAGTCGGGGTACAGAGTTGATTTGGTCCCAGGCAAGCCTGTCACCTATTTCATTCCATAATAGTCCACAATTATTTACGGTTCACATTTTCACAAATAGTCAAGATACTTTCCTACTCCCAGACTAGCAATGCGTTTACTGGTTTCCATTTAACCTTGAGGAAAAATTCGAAAATACAATCAGTCGTGAGGTTTCCCACCATTCTCCAAACTTCTAGTAAGGAATACTGCTTTGCTTTATTTTTGGATGAGAAATATTTTACGGCGAGAAATGTGCCGGAAAAACGAGGATTTCACAACGGTACATGGTTCTGTAAATTTAACCAGCTTTCAGATGAAAGAAATAATTTTGGATCGGACAAATAGTTTCGAAGTTATAGCCAAAAGAGTACCAATAAACGTGTTTTCTTGGAGAAATCCGGCTTATGGAAAGTTGGCCAATCTCTTTTCTTTCCCCCAGCTCTAAAACTATTTATTTGAGAAAAAAAAATATATATAAATTTATTGCAAATTTGATTTGCTATAATAATGTATAGAACACATGGTGTGATAAAAGTAACAGTTTCCTAGTTATTTGGTCAGAGAGCTATGAACATGCTATTTTAAACGATTTCTCTACCTACCCCGTGCCTACCTACCCAACGCTATTTCGAGGAATACTTTTTACCACATTTAAAGCTAAGGATGGTTTCCACAATTTGGTACAATTTGCAGCAGTCACAACTATTTTTATTTTTTGAGGCCAAGACTCAATGCTGATTTCCTTAAACTATACGGAACCATTCTACAATGTAGCTAGAGGTTTTATAAGTCCTATTATAATTATTATTTATTTATTTATTGTCTAATATTTGAACGACTATTGACCCGACTAGGTACTCATCTTTTTAATGACATTCTAATTAATAGCCACCTTTGTTTTAGGTTTGGCCAGAGAAGCGGAAGGTCGGTCCCTCCCGCTAAAAGGTTTTGCTCAGCGATACTCAAGTGAGCGACCTAGTTAAGAAAAGGCTCTTATTAAAACATAATAAAGTAACTACGACAACAAATTAGTCAACAAGGTGGGTCTTGTTGAGGAGGCAGGACTCTCCATTCGTGCCCTAAATTTTAAACAGAGCTTTAGAATAGCCAGTAACTAGGATATCACTAAGGATATCAAAATATTAAGAAACACTTTAGTCCTTTACATATAGTCATTCATTATTAAATATAATTTAAAGACTCTCCTCTAAACTTATCACCAGATAACTGCTACGTGAAAAAAATTCTAACGTTGGTTTTGTTGCGAATGGCCTCCAGTTACTGCGACAAGTATTCCCCATACAAGAATTTCACCATTTTCCTTCTAATCCATTCAAAATAGATATTGAAAAATGCATGAAATATGCGGTTATTTTTGACCTCTGGGCTTCTTTAGGAGAAGTTAGAAGGTAAAAGTAGTTTAAGACCCCGCCCCCTGGGGGTTGAGCTAACGGTTAGGGGGAGGGGAAAAGGTCCCATTTTTCGGTTTTTCGATTTTATCTCGAAAACCGTGGACTCCAGAAAAATATATATCTATTCAAAATTAAAGCTAATTAAATTTCTAACAAAATTAATTCTGTATGAATTCGTCGAAATTCCAACGATTTTCGAGATATACGTTATTGAAAATCGGTGGTTTTCGGGAAGAAACAAATGTTACCTCACTTTTTGTCAAACTTTAGCTTCTAGGATCGTCCACGATTGTTTTAGTATGTTTACCTTCTAACCATTCCTAATGAAGCTATGAAGTCAAAAATTATCGGATATTTCATGCACCCTACACCTCTCATTGACTGGACTATTTCCTTTCTGAGTGCCAACAAATATTTAATTTTTTTCTTTGGTTCCTAAGATAATATATAAATATAATCTGTGTTAATAGATATTATAACAGCACATTGAAATAATGTAATGTTTTAAATGATACATATATATAATTATTTATACGAGTCACTGAAGTTGAAAGTTTAACATCACGGAAGATTTATTGATTTATTGATTCTTCTACAAAATCATGCGTACCTCTATTAACTTATCCCAATGGTTTACTAAATATTGTTTATTGAAAAAAAAAAAAGATAAAAAATTGAGTTCAAGCCTTTAACGAAATAAAAACATTTTATATAAAACAAGGCAATAACGTTGTAATTCGGTTTTTTAAGAATGTATTAAAGGTATTATTTAAAAAAAAAGTTTATTAATTTGTTTTTACATAAAACAGAAAACAAAAGTCAACCACCCCGAGCATCGCTCCACCTCCAATTAAATTGGTTTTTATAACAGCATCGAGGAAGCCCGATATATCTGGATCCCCTGGAATTAACTATTTCTGTTAATATATCAGTTGGATAAATGCTGTTCCATCTCCATAGCTTTCTGTTTAAAATATTTTTCATGAATAGGAATGATTTTTACCTCGGTACGCATGTATTGTTTTTTCCTTTTTGTTAGTCATTCATCTTTTTCTTTTTTTTCTGCCAGAATTTCAACTATTCCTGAGGCCGTGTTATTCCTCACCCGACCAATGGTATCCAGAAGGTCCTCTTCATCTGGAGGTTCCAGTCCTCCAGCTCCTCACCATTAAATTGATATCTTGGTGGGATTCATCTCCTCTGGGATCTCCAAGAGGATTTCAAATTGGTTCCTCCATCGTTCTATTACTTTTTCTTTTAGTTATCAGAGAGATAACTACGAGTATGTCTTTACAGAAATTTGATCGGGGCTTGAATGATTGACGATGTCTGTTCACTCGGAAGTAAAACCTTCTTATTTCATTCTGGGTCCTTTTCAGCTCAATTTCTTTTATTCATAAGAAAGGGGATCCACTTAACTGTGAAAACTACAGAGGAATATCCCTCCAACCATCTTCCTACAAGATATTTCCCGACATTCCATTCCACAGACTCCATCAATTCGTTGAAAGGAGAATAGGATAGGAATAGAAATCAGGCTTCATGAAAGACAAGAGAACAAGAGACCAGATCTTCTCAGTTAGGATGCTAATGGGAAGAGTGGCTGAATAGAATATTCAAGCCCACCATCTCTTTGTGGATTCTCGAGCTGCCTATGAAGCGTGGTCCGAGGAGAACTGTATGGAGGAATAATCGCTCTCAATATCCATCTAAAGCTAGACAGCCTTGTTAGGATGATAATGAAGGATCTCTGTGCTCAATGAGAGTGTCTCGAATCGCATTTGCGTTTTTTTATATCTACAAAGGGCTCAGGAAAGGGGATTGCTTAGCATGCTTGCTGTTCAACATTGCATTGGAATGCGCCATCAGGAAGTCACAAATCTAGATAGGAGGGACAATGTTCAACAAATGATCTATGTTGACCTAGCCTATGATCTGGATATTATTGGATGCAGCTTTTGGCACATGAAGAATGCCTTTATAAATCTGCAAGGAGGAGGTCCGAAACTTGGACTACAAGTAAATGAGAAAAAAACAAAGTATATATTCTGTAATCCTAACATATCTAGGGGGAGTTGTAAAAATAGATGTTTTCGTTCAGTATCGATCGTGTAAAGTGATTTATTTACCTCGGAACACAATTGAACTCCATCAGTGATAAGCAACCAGAGATTCAGCGTCGGATTATGGCTGCTAATAGAGAGTTCAGACCCTTCTAAGGAGCGAATCTTTCTCCAGATGAACTAAGAGCTAAATATATACAGCCTATATCAGAACCTTTCTCGCACACTCTTCAGAATGCTGGAGGATAAAGAGAGCGCTAGAATAGTCCCTGAGGAGATTTGAAAGGAAGATTCTGAGAAGGATTTGTAGGCCTCTGTGTGACAACAGGATTAGGAGATTGAGGAAAAACGCTGAGCATGCATCTCTATATATTTTGCTGTTTGTAAAATCCAGGGGTCTGATACGGGCAAAGCATGTAGAATGAGCTTGTAGAAAGATAATGAAATCCCCAAAAGGCTCATGGAATGCAGTGTAACTTCAGAACAACCGAGTTCCTTAATAGATTGATAAGGCCTTGTAGGATATTTAATGTACTTTCCTGCCTAGTTGTTTTTTTTTTTTTTTTTTTTTCTTTCAAATTTTAATTCACACCTGTTATTAGGGTAACAATCAGTGAATGTGATGTGAAATTGAATATTACAGGCCTTGTATGGTGTGTGGGAGACTAGCACTCGATAGTACCTCCTCCTGGCATGGGTTAAAGAGATTTATTTGAGCAAATCTCTCATCCAGCTTCTTTTAAGCCTTCTTAGAGTATTTCCAGGTATGTCAGTCGTGGCCGTCATTATTGAGTATGTTGTTATGTCCATGAAGTCTGTCATGAAATCGTCTATAAAGGTCATGTATATGTTCCTTTACTGTGGGTATTTCTAAATCAGTGTGAAGTGTGTGGTTTGAAACGTACCAAGGTGATTTCGTGATTAGTCTGAGTAATTTTGATTGGAATATTTGTATTTTTTTAAGGTGTGTATTTTTTGCAATCCCGTATATTTGTGTGGGGTATGTCCATATGGGTTTAAGTAAGTAAGTGTATGTATTCAGTCGTTGTCGGAGTTTTAATGTCGACCGTTTATGAAGCATTGGATACAGAAGTTTTAATCTCTTGGTTAGACTGAGAAGTTTTTGTTTTACGTGTGGGCCCCAGGTCATTCTTCTATCAAATGTAAGTCCTAAGTAATAAACTTCGTTTATTTGTGATATGGGTTGATTGTCGATGAAGGCAGGTGGGCAAGAGTCTTGTCTGAGTGTAAAGGTTATGTGCTGTGATTTGGTGTAGTTTAGTTTTATTTTCCATTGTTTGAACCAGTCTTGTAGTATTGTTAAGTGGTGTTGAAGAGTTAATGATGCAATTGTGGGGTCTTCATGTCTAGTTGATATTGCTGTATCATCAGCGTATGTTGCTAACAATGTTTTAGGGCTAAGTGGCATATCGTGAGTGTAAAGAATATATAACAGTGGAGCTAGTATTGACCCCTGTGGTACTCCGGCTTTTACTGCATAAATAGAGGAGATTTCTGAACCTTGTCAGACAGAAAAAAATCTATCAGAGAGAAAAGATTGAAGGATCAGATAATAGGTAAAAGGAAGAAGATTTTTCAATTTAAAAAGAACTCCGTCATGCCAAACTCTGTCAAATGCTTGAGCTACATCTAGAAATGCCCCAGTAGCATATAGTCTTTTCTCGAGTGAGATTGATATGAAATCCGTTACACGGTGTAGTTGATGAACTGTTGAGTGAAATGAACGGAATCCAAATTGATGTGTAGGCAGTACTTGTTTATCTGTCAGTATGTCTAGTATTCGTCGGTAAAATAATTTTTCAAAAACTTTAGAACACAAAGGAAGTAGGCTAATTGGTCAGTAGAAAGAAGGTGAATCGGTGTTTTTGTTTGGTTTATGTATCATGGTAATATAAGAATATTTCCATTGAACTGGGAATTTTGTAGTCCTGAGAATTGCGTTGTAAAGTGTAGTTAGAAAGACTATAGCTTTTTTGGGCATTTTCTGGAGAAGGTAAGCGGTGATTAAGTCAAATCCTGGAGCTTTTTTTGGTGATAGCTTTCTGATTACTTGCAATACATCAGAAGGGATGAAAGACAGTGGTGGTAATGTCAATTGAAGGGGAGCTTCTAGAGTTTCTTGTAGGTAATTGTCATGTTCATTGTGTTGGTCGTCTGTATGTGGTGTAAAAACAGTCGACAAATGTTCAGTAAAGAGTTCAGACTTTTCTTTGTCCGACACCACCCAGGACCCATCTTCTTTTCTGAGAGGCGCTATCACCTCGTGATGCTTTAAAAGTTTTTTTAGTGTACCTCCATAAGCTTCCGTCGTCTGTCGTGATATTTGATAAGTAGTAATCGTATTTGGTCTGTTTGATTTTCATAATTTGTCTTTTCAGTTCGTTATTAAATTTATTAAATGTTCGTCTGTCTGAAGGAAGTCTGTCTGTTTGCCATACCTTTCGCGCTCTTCTCTTTGCTGTGATCAGGTCCCTGATGTACTGTGGGTAACTCGGTAGAGAACCTCTTATGTTAAAATAATAATATGTTAGTAAAATAATAATTAATATCGCATATTATTATTAAAGCGGGTGCATTATTGAGTAAATATAGTAAAATGGGCAACTAAAGTCGTTGGTTTTAATAATGATCTGATATCAAAATAGGTAATCAGATTTGAGCCTTTGGGTAAATGTCCGAGGCGTAGATGGGAGGATGGTTGGAAGGGCTGATGGATTGGATTTGATCTGGTGGATTGGAGGGAGATGTGTGGTCACGGGTTGGTGGTATCGGTGTCGAACCTTCGGGTTAATTAATTTACCTATCATGATTAATATTTGGCATTTTATAATCATTAAAAGCCTTGACAAGCGGTCCTATAACCTATAGCACTGGTCACTATACGACTAGCAGCCCATTGACGGATACAGCTGCTATATAGTATGCTATACGGTAGGTAGCGGTGGTGAGGACAAGATAAACAATAAATAGGTCGGCCCTATCTGCTGTGTGGTATAGCCTGGTTGCGATAAGCCTTCCACACTGCCGCGGCATGGACCGGCAAAAAACCAACTCCGATAAGCTTCGTTAATTTATGTTCTCATTAATTTGGTGGTGACAATTAATAGCCCAATATCGCTCCCTTCACGCACATTATATTCCCTCACTAAAATACTTCCAAGCTTGTACTAATATATTTCAGTTAGCCTTCAATGTGAATCTAACTTGCATATTATTATGAATGAAAAATGAAAGAATAATCTTTATTCTAGGACACATTGTCCCAAAACAAACTAAAAAAGAAATGCAGAGTGAAATAGCAGTCTTTCCTGCCTTTACGTTAATCGCAGGCAAAACAGTATTTCCTTTACATTTATTTATTAAAATTATAGTATAAACAAAATAAATCAACTAAATACGAGACATAATGAATATAATGTGATTTCAATATATATGACATAATCAGTATAATGTCAGATCCCAAAAGTAGTCACCAAAAGGCCATCTTTTTTTCAAACCGCCAAAGAGAAATATCAGGGATCGAGTAAGAAGCTGTTTGATTATTGAGACTATTGAAAACATAGTGGGCTTTAAGTTGAAATGAAAAAAAAAACCGGGACCTCTGCTTTGTCTTAAATGAATAATAGAACATTATGATGACTATATAATATGATTGATGTAAGATTTATACAAGGATTTTGGATAGTTAATGCTGGTAACAGATGAATAAGAAGGTTTAGTGGAGACCCAAAGCTAAAACAACCCCTAAGCAAACCACTAAGACGCACGTCCAAATAGCTCTAGTTACTGACATGTAAATAAGTTTATGGTTATTAATTTGATTATTAGAATTTGATTTATTGTCTAAATTGTGTAACAGTTTTGTAAATTAGGTCGTTTACCGTCTTGGCGATTTGGTCTTCAATGTGGATTCCAAGTAAGATTTTTGCTCAGGACCTTTTGGTAGCGACTTCAACAGGAATCGAAATGGGATTCGTTAGAAGTTGTTGGTTTATTAAAATAAAAAATGTAGGTTATATATCAAGACGTGTAAAGATGAATGTATAAATTATACAAAACCAGATTTACAGATAAAATTACAGTTATATATACACTTATACATATATAACTCTTCACATATTGCACACAAAATTAATCCCTTACTAAGTAAGAACTGAAGATGGATTTTGAAAGTTAAGATCACGATGATGAAGAGTTGGTGGTTAGAGATCTTGTATACTAGAGCGAGATAGGAGAACTGAGGAGGCAGTCGATAAGAAATGTTTTTTGTATTTATTACAATTCTTTCAATTAAGATTGGAAATATGAATTTAGAAAACTCAAATAGAATATTACTTTTAGAACAATAATATTTTAATTTCAACATGGCCTCTGCTACTGGTACACCCAAAAGAATAGTTGAGAAAGAAAAGTTCAATGTTTGGACTTGCTCCAGTGACCTCTTTGACAGATCCTGAAAACAAGAGAGGCCTCCAGGACACGGAGGACATGGCAGAGGACACGCTGTTCTCTTGGGTCCTTGGGTCACTGCCAAGGGAGCTCCTCTCAAACCTAAAACATTTCGTTACGAAACAGTTTCTACCCCCCCCCCCCACTCCCCTCCCTTGCTCCCATGTAAATATCGATTGGTATTCTTTTTTTGATATTGAGATCTCAAAGATGAAATATCAAACTATTTGTACATTTCCAAAAGAAGGATGTAAGGGAAAATCTGATATGGCTCATATCCGTAAATTATGATTAAAAGATAAATAAATTAAAATGAGCACACCCGTAATCCTGGACACAGCCTATACCTGGCAACATAAATCCCACCATAATCTATTTAAGTCGTTAAAAATTATAATATAGCAAAGGCTGAAGAGAAGCTGGATAAGAGATCTATGTAATGTACTCGTAATGTACTCGTAATGTACTCGTAATGTACTCGTAATATGATTTATGTATTCCATGTCATCATTATCGTTTATAGAGTACACGATAATTTGCTAATTTAATATAACATTAGAGAATAATATTTCAAAGCTAAAAAATACAAATCTAGTTTTAGTGTTAAATTGAAGCATGGGGTTGCCTTGGTTAGGAAACGGTTCTCTAGTATTCTCTATTTTTAATGATGTTTGAGGAGAGAGCTATTTCTTGCTAAGACACGCTGCTACACTTAGCCGGGAAGAATACTTTAAATAATTAAATCTGCTTCTGGAGCACAGCCTTTGCTTTAATAAGTTTTAGTATTAAAGCATGTATTAAGTAATTAAAAAAAGAATCTAATTTTAAACAGAATATACTCGTCGTTAATGAAAGTAAATACTTTTTTAATGTATCTAATGTGCAGCTCCTCATAAGCAAATAATTAATTAATTAATAACCAAATTTTAACCAGATTACTTTTATAGTTGCAGTAAGGTTTGACAATAATAAAATCTTCTGATTTTTAATTAATATTTTACTAAAAAAGCTATCGCTAATGACCGATAGGTGGTGGGTGCTATTCTAGATAAGAGGTTACAAAGGTACGGTGTTATATTTAAATTTAAAATCTCTGATAAAATTTAAATAATTTCAATTACATTATTACATTATTATAAAAGATTTAGGTAAATATGTGGGTCTGTTGTTGTTTATGGTGGCTTGACGTCGTTATGTACTCCAATCAGGACAGGAAGTATGGGCTATCCTACAGGTTGTATTGTCTATTATAGTGTAGAGTTGGGAAGGGAGAGATTAATTTCGTCAATCTGCCACGAAATAAAATATAACCCGCCCAAGTGGGATTCGAACCCACGACCTTCAGTACCGAACGCGCTGAGGCCCTCGCCCCAACTCGCTCCCCCCACCGCACAGTGGGGCCATTCGTGAATCTAGCGGGACAAAAGTCTAAAAGCGATCGTATGGATAGTGCAATAATTTTTTCTTATCCAGAACAATTTAATATGATTAAAACAAGGTTATGAAAGATTGATAAAACATTTAAAATTTTATTTGTGATCTGTTGTTTTATTAAGAAAAAAAAGCTTCACAAATCCATTTATTGATTTATCGATGATTATATTTGAATTTTAAAAAGAAATCAAGATATCTGCTTTATGTTGTCAATCTTATGATTGGAAAAAACTCTTCTTTAACAACTAACGATTTCTCTGACATTTTGTACAGTAATAAATAAATAGAATTTATAATATATATAAATCACGGCAATGTGTTATCAAACAATAACCTTTAACACTTTAATACTTAATTTATCTTAAAACGAGCAGAACCCAAACACAGTATATTGTTTTAATTTGAAAAGAAAATTCTAGTTTATAATTACAAATCACTTAGATCGAGATTATCACTATCGTCACTATCTTGTCCACTAAGTAAGGGTATCCTACACGTATCTGCTTCTGGTATTACAAGCGAATTGAGAACACTATTACTGAAAGTCCTATTTTTCTCAGGTAGTGTTCTGTATGAGCTAATTAAAGGATCAGACGAAATCATCAAACTATTCATGATGTCAGTGTTCGTTACCATCGTTCTCTACATTATAATAGATAAGACAACCTGTAGACTAACAAGTCCTTCCTGGCCTAGTTGGAGTATATAAGAACGTTAGAACCATATAAACAGACAAACAAAAATAAAATTCATGAGCCTTTAGTTGTAAGCACTCATAACGCAATCCATTATATCCAGAGTCTCTTAATAGTCTAAAATTCTAAATTAGATTATAGACCTTAAATTTGTAGTCTTCAAACACCTACCCTGTCGAATTTAAAGCAGATTAAAAATTACTGTTATGCGTAATACTGTATAATGCTTAATTGCATACTTCAATAAAAGATTTTTATCGATAAACAAATAAAACTTTAATTTATAGTTACAATTATGTATGTTCTTTGCTTATGATAGGAGGCGAATCCGTGACAGGTCATGCTAGTTACAATACATAAGTATAAAAAAAAAGTTAATTTTTTTTCTTGTAATAAAGTTTTTAAAATCCTTTTTTTTATTCTTTCCGAAGGTAGATATCCATCAATCCTAAAGAAGAAGCGGCAGGCGGAGATGTTTACCCTCGCCCAACACCCCCAGTTACCACCACTATTTACCCCTACAACAACCCCCTCCTACAACCCAGTGTTGTTCCATCTCCTAAAGGCTGACTGTGTTCGGGACCCCTAAAAGAAGTTCCTCCTCCTCCCCCCCCCCTTCCTTGGCCCCGGCCCAAAGACTTAGCGATACCTCGGGAGGCCTAGCCAGCTCAGGATATCCTTAAACTCTTAAACATTCTTTCGAAGAAAAGAGTTTATGCTTCAAGGATATTGAGGCAACTTTTATCTTTTTTCATGAACAGCTTCTCTTGGTAAAATATAAAGGCTAGCCTCACTTTAGCGGTAAAAGGGAATAGTTAAAGTGACGAATCCGTTCATTAAATATATATAAACAAAAAAGGTTAATAAAGAAATAGAACCAATAAGACAATCAATAAAAAAAAGTAGTAATAATATTAATAGTAATAATAAAATAAAGATAAAATATATATATATATATATATATATATATATATATATATATATATATATATATATATATATATACACAGGGTGGTCAGGATAAGACTGAAGTAACTTGGAGAGGCGATTCTAGGCATCATCTGCAACAAGAAATTTCATATAAACTATAGCTGGATTCTCATCCGTTTTATAGATGTTTTTAATTTTATGTTTTTTCAAGTAATTTCTAATTTTTGACAAAACATTGTCTATATTTCCCGAACTAATAAACCTAGAGCAATTTGAGTATGCTCATTAGAAAGAAGATTAAATTTCCTAGTCAATTGCAGCGTCCATTATTTAACTTATTGATCCAAACATATGAGATAGCAAGTTTCTAATTCCGTTCCAAAACTTTTACTGCATTTTTCTCAAAAATATTACATATGTTAGAAACGTGCACTACTAAAAAAAACTTCCACACACAAACACCTTTCGAATGGTATACCATGAATAGTGATAAGTTCTAAAATTGATACTGAAATCACTTATTAATTACAAAAAACAGGGAGATGCAACATCGGCATTTTGGGGAATACTCAGAGAATGCTCAGAAATATTGAATAGTTTTATTATGTTTTGTTAATAGATAAGTAATTTAATCACTATTGCCTATTTATCTTATTCTAATATTTGCAATTTAGAAAAGAAATAGACAATTATTTGTCAAAATTAGAAATTTCTTGAAAAAACATAAAATTAAAAATATCTATAAAACGGATGAGAATCGAGCTATAGTTTATAAGAAATTTTTTGTTGCAAATGATGCCTAGAATCACCTCTGGAAGGTACTGCAGCCCTATGTTGAACACCGTGTATACACTGAGGAGAAGGAACCCCTTACAAGCCTTTCCTCCCCTATTTATGGAAGGACAAGGCTGTACCCAAGGAGATCCCAGTGCTGCGCTCTCTGCAACATTACTGCTATCATAATGCAGTGGGAGCTGGGTAACAGTACTGTAGCCGCGGCCGATAGAAAAGCAGGTCTTTACAAAACCTCCAACATAAATAAAATAAGTTAAAAATATCTCGGGACGACTACGAGTACACTTTTATAAAATTTCTAGGAGCGTTATTGGGATGATTGAAACTAGATAGCAGTTGGACTAGTTAACTTTTTAACGATTTTTTCTGAATGCAAATGGCAAATAATCTTATCAAGGTAATGTAAAGTTATGTGAAAATAACTTAGCTAAGTTTGAAACCCTTTTCCAATTCAAGGAAGAGAAAGGTAACGATTTCATTGTTATTTATGATATTAATGTCATCGCGACTGGAATTCGCTGACACTGCCCTTTATAGAACGACTTCCTTGACAACACGTGCCGTTCATCCATTCCCTCAACATTGTAAATAATTGTGTTTCAACAGAGTCTGAACAGTAATTGATATTTTAGACTACTAAATCTTGCTTTTACTGCTTCAATTGTTGTTACAAAGAAAATTAACTATGTACAGGTACAGCTATGTCAAATAGTAGTCTGTACAGGTTTAATATCAACCAGATGAAAATGTTATTTATAAAAATATAAATAAGAATATGACAGTAGATTTTTTTTTTTTTTTTTTTTTTTTTTTTTTTTTTTTTTTTTTTTTTTTTTTTTTTTTTTTTTTTTTTTTTTTTTAATACTGAAACCTCCTGAGATAATGAGAACTGGGCCGTGCCCTATCGATGCCATGCAGGAGGTGATGACTTTGTAGATTATAAGAACGAAGCAGAATAACCAGTTTCCTTTAGCGATGATAACAAAATAAAGGGAGCCAAAAGATTATTCGATATGGAAGGCATAGTGAGAGAGACTGAACGAAGGTGGATCAGCTGATCAGCTATCAGCTGTGGGAGGGGTGGGGGAACCTACGTAAGGGTGGGGGAAGTGTTCTTAGGAGAGGGGGAGCTATGGCGATCCCTTTCGTTGGATATTTCTTTAGCTTAACTAAGTCACCTCCTCCCTTTTGGTCCTTATCTCCCTGCGGGAGCCTAGCCTCAGGTTAGCCCTTCTTATCTAGCTTCTAAAACGTTTTATATTCAACATGCAGTGCGAGGAAGTAACGACCATGATCATATTACAACAAGCGAAAAACATAGCAGTACAAACAGGATGGTTAAAGAAAGCTAAATGGTGTAAATAATGCACAGAACAGATATCTATAGATATCGATTGAAATTAATCATATTTATTCCGGGTCACATTGCCTCCTGAATATAATAGGAAAGCATAACGAAATGGTCCTACATCATAAATATAAATATATATATATATATATATATATATATATATAGAGAGAGAGAGAGAGAGAGAGAGAGAGAGAGAGAGAGAGAGAGAGAGAGAGAGAGAGAGAGAGAGAGAGAGAGAGAGAGAGAGAGAGAGAGAGAGAGAGAGAGAGAGAGAGAGAGAGAGAGAGAGAGAGAGAGAGAGAGAGAGAGAGAGAGAGAGAGAGAGAGAGAGAGAGAGAGAGAGAGAGAGAGAGAGAGAGAGAGAGAGAGAGAGAGAGAGAGAGAGTTGTTTGCTTTAGATATGGAAAGTAGTAATTAATATTAAAACTGGTCTTAGAGTATACAAACAAAAACGAGAGAAAGATAAAACAAAGGATAAGTTGACATATGAGAACTTGACCTATAGACTCCAGTAGAATTAAGATCGGGTAAAATACCCCTCTAAGTATAATTATTTATGTTTCCATATAATAGAAATATATACTAGCTATTGGAGTAATTATTTCTATTCGTCACGAAGGAATACATCCTTAGCCAGTACTGAACCCTTCCTTACCCTTCATCAAAGGATGTTTTCAAACAGAGTCGCTGGAGATACAAGATTCGAATCCTGATTGATTTTTTTTTTTTTTCTGAGAGATTGAAAAATGGATGTTATAGTCCAGTCAATAGGGAAAATTCTCTCCTAAAAATAAGGGCTGGTAGCAACCCGCACAGAGTTGTTGAGGGCGATTAAAGAAGTATTTCTGTCAAAAATGCCCCGCAGATTTGGTGAGTTTTTTAGAGTTAGGGGCACGAGAACATGGCCAAAAGCAGTTTTTTTTCAATTTATAAGCAAATATAACGCGGCTTTTCATAAAATGTTGTATATAAAAGTTGTAGATAATAAAAATATCTACAATTTAAGCCATTGATCGTTCGATTCTGATGATTGGTTGTCGTAAAAAGTGCAAAAAACCCCTTTTTGTCCCTTTTTTGCATAAGAATTATTATAAACAAAAAGGGCCTTTTCAATACTTTTTATTGATGAAAAAGGAAGCTCTTTAAACCCAAAGAAAAATAGGATTTACCCCGTCCTCCTATCTTTATTATTTACTGAGATATACCTTTTGTTTATCTCGATATCGATATTTTCAATGCAAAACGGGCCGTTCGTGATTCACATTTTGAACTTCGGATGACCGGGATATTATTCTTAAGGGCTTATATTTTCATTATGAATTGCTAAAAAATTGATTTCTTTGAAAAAACATGCAATAAAATCGACTTGAAAAAGCGCCCGTATTACAGCTATAAACAATTGAAGCTAGAGCGTCCGGTATTGAACCGATTTTGTTATAAATATAATAAATTAAAAGCTTACCTCTCAACGATTGATTTGAGCTATTCAAAGTGTAGCTACCATAAATAACAGCCGAGTTACGATTTTTTTTTTTTTTTTTTAAATCACTACGTCATTGTTATGGCTAATTAAAAAAAATCAATCTCCAAATAGTACAAAAGGGTGGATGGGCTTTCGGGAAACTTACTCAACAAGTTTTCAGTATCATGTGTCCAAAATTATTCCTTTAAAATTTGCGAATAATCCTCCTAGCCAGTACGATACAATTTTCACAGTGTTGATTGAAGCGTCAGCATGAGCCCGAGCTCTTAAACAATCTACTGCTTTCGTGACCTTTGATCAGCCTCTTTACTCGAAAGCACGTAAATTGATAGCGTCGATTGATCCATTGAATGATCCACACGGGCTTCAATCCTGTAATTGTACGGTTAGGAGGATTTCACACTTTGATGTCATTTCTTTCTAGTATTTCATATTTGATGGATGGCAGTGGCTTAACAGAAGCTTTCACAACTATATTTGCAGCAAACTCTGTCGAAAAAATTCTTTCTGGCCATGCATTTTCACGTGCGATTCGAGGACATATTTTAAATTTTGTTGCTATATGGAAACGAATATTAGAAAAATGTTCTTTTACCGACGATGAACAAAGTTATCTGGATAATTTGATGAACTTCGATGAATTCAATGAAGAAGATATCAGTAACGATGTTAATTTCTTACAAATTTCTTCTAAATTTCAAAGTCAGTTTACAACATTCAAATCGAATGGACCTACTGCTCAGTTGTTTCTCCAGTATCTACATTGCATTTTCATTGTCTTAAATTTCTGTCACGCGGAGAGATCTGGAGAATGCAAAAATAAATGACGTAGTGATTTAAAAAAAAAAAAAAAAAAAAATCGTAACTCGGCTGTTATTTATGGTAGCTACACTTTGAATAGCTCAAATCAATCGTTGAGAGGTAAGCTTTTAATTTATTATATTTATAACAAAATCGGTTCAATACCGGACGCTCTAGCTTCAATTGTTTATAGCTGTAAAACGGGCGCTTTTTCAAGTCGATTTTATTGCATGTTTTTTCAAAGAAATCGATTTTTTAGCAATTCATAATGAAAATATAAGCCCTTAAGAATAATATCCCGGTCATCCGAAGTTCAAAATGTGAATCACGAACGGCCCGTTTTGCATTGAAAATATCGATATCGAGATAAACAAAAGGTATATCTCAGTAAATAATAAAGATAGGAGGACGGGGTAAATCCTATTTTTCTTTGGGTTTAAAGAGCTTCCTTTTTCATCAATAAAAAGTATTGAAAAGGCCCTTTTTGTTTATAATAATTCTTATGCAAAAAAGGGACATTTTAGAGGGGTTTTTGCACTTTTTACGACAACCAATCATCAGAATTGAACGATCAATGGCTTAAATTGTAGATATTTTTATTATCTACAACTTTTATATACAACATTTTATGAAAAGCCGCGTTATATTTGCTTATAAATTGAAAAAACTGCTTTTGGCCATGTTCTCGTGCCCCTAACTCTAAAAAACTCACCAAATCTTCGGGGCATTTTTGACAGAAATACTTCTTTAATCGCCCTCAACAACTCTGTGTGGGTTGCTACCAGCCCTTATTTTTAGTAAATTTAACATGGGAGTGATTCCCTATTGACTGGACTAGTTAGGGCTGTTAACCAGCCCAGATAATTCACGTTGACAAGGCACGTTCAATGGCTGTCCACTCAAAGACTATTTTATTCACAGCTCTAGATTACACTCATTATCAAACATCAAAGAGCAAAGAGGGTCAAAGAAGTCAAAATGGGAAGGAGATTTAAAAAATATATAACTTGTACGCAACACTTCATGGCCACTCCGAAACTTTAAAAGCGTTTCAGAAGTTTGATCATAACGAATCAAGGGCTCGTCATGAATAATTTACAGGATTGGACCTTTCCAACAGTTCTCCAAAGCAAGGCATTTATATTCATAGTTGCCATTAAATAGCACAACACAACGGATTATCATTCAGTAGCTTCTTTATGTACAGTCTATAGTAGAGTACAGTGATAGGGTCGGCCCTGCACTCTTCTGGCACAGTTTACAATTACATTTCTCGAATCTATTAGCAGTATCAGGGAAATATTGAGTTTAATATTTAATAAGAGTTCTACTGAAGTTGCACTTTTCCTAAGCTGCTTGGGTTTAAATATACTGTAATTTTCATTAACAATGTTGTTATTAAACTTTGAAGTAGTTTTAATTATGCATAGTTCTTATTATAAATCTAAGACTCTATAGCACCTTTTTAATATTTACATATTTTTATAATAGCAGCGGTATTCCTGAGATTAAAGAGCTAGTCTTATATATAATATAATAATAATAATAATAAGGCTTTATTTACAATTACAAATAATTTTTAGTAAGACTTGTATATATTATATCTCTCCGTGTCGGGTAAGGCATGATGGATGGATCTATACCATTAGGATTGATGAATTAATTAACTGTTCTATTCGAATTTTTTTTATTTTAAAACTAGTTTCGATTGTTCAACATTGATAATCAGTTCTAATGACATACAAACAATTTTAAAAACATCTGCACTTTACTAAATGGATATAAATACTATGTTTTTCAAAATTTAAAGACACGAAATCAAATATTTTTGTATTCGCCTGAGGAGGTGTTTTGTTTAAATGGGCTAATAAACATTTCCAATTGTCCCATTTTAAATTTGTTTCCAATAGTAAGGGAAAAATCCGATTAGTCAAAGGGAAAACCCTGTATATATGTATATATTTATCTTTTAAAAACGAAGAACAAGAAATCAAATATATTGGTTCTAACATAAGTTGGCAAGATGAAAAGGATTTCTGAAAGATATAAGGACATAGTAGATACGAATACAGAGATAGGCGTAAAGGTCTGGATATAGCTGTCAGGTGGAATCTTTCGGTTTTCCCTTTGACTGGTTGTTTTGTTTCCGTTTTGTTTGCTCGAAGAACGGGAAAACCAACCAATATCTGAGCTGTACGCAATGAGGAAAAATGCATACTTCTTGGATTTTCTAAAGTTTTTCCTCTGTCAAATGATAACTATGTACCATGGCATTCTCGTATTGAAAAATGACTTCGGTTATCGAATTGTTCGCAGTGTGTTTGTCATGTGGTACTAATTTCTCGGAGATGCCTTTACATTTAGAACTGTTTCTTATTTTATTTATTTAGGCAATGAACGTGCATTTTAAAATATAAATGATCCCATAAAGCCAACTCAAGTCACAATAAATTTAAGGATTATTCAAAGTGAACGGTTATGTTGATGTCCAAGCACTTCTGTAACATGCTAATAATTATAGATAATTTTCAAGATAATTATAATCTTATTTTTTGTTATGTCTAAAAATATCGGCTAAAGGAAAAGTAACTCTATTTGAGGTACACCATGAAGGATCAATACAATTCCATAGATGATTTAATTGCCACTTCTATTCGAATTATTTCGCCAAAACTCCAATTTCGCTATCCATCTAAATGAAAATAACCACACATTTAATAAAGACTCGGGAGTAAGACTACTACATCAAGTAGAAAATAGCCCAAAATTGAATATTTGTGAATCATTAGAAATAACAAAATCGTTTAAAACCGATCCAGATTTTTGTTTATGGTAAATGATCAGATAAACATATGCAATAGCCCCATTTTAAATTTGTCTCCCATAGGAACGGATACATCCAATGAGTTTAAGGGAGATCTCAGAGTAAATCGCAAAAAATTAACCTACCTGCCCCCTTCTACTTCTCAGGAATTCTGTGAGAAGTTTATCTCTGTTTTAGTTACCTCTTAGACCTTTTAAGGTGAGTACTGATGTTCGATTTCTTGTTTTTAAAAAATTTAGTGTAT
This sequence comes from Euschistus heros, assembly GCA_003667255.2. Taxonomy (NCBI): domain Eukaryota; kingdom Metazoa; phylum Arthropoda; class Insecta; order Hemiptera; family Pentatomidae; genus Euschistus; species Euschistus heros. Next base: position 818,035 of record RCWM02000063.1, read on the forward strand.
ATACCCTATGAAACATAGTACTGGTGTGTTGAAAAATGTATGCTTTAGAACTGAAGATGAATGTTTATCATTTGAAACTAGTTTTCTAATAAAATAATCTCAATAGAAGTGGCAATTAATTCATGAATCCTAAATGACTCTACACTTGCTTAGCCTAAGGATGTTAACTAGGCATTTGAAACATAACGTCAGTTTAATACTAATACAAATAAATTTAAAAATAAGCTTGTGCAATCATTAAGTTTACATCTGAATGTGCTTAGCTTTTAGTTTCTGTAATTTATATTGTATATTTTGGTGTATGCTTAAGGGTGGAAAAGGGATCATTTAAGAAAAAATCTAGTTTAAATAAAATATAATAAGAACAAAGTGGCTAAGGACTCAGTAGAAAGGAAAAGTACGTACATTTTCAGCTGATAAAACAAAATATACAATTAGCCAAAACCCAGACTAAGACCTGGATGTAGATAGTAGGTAGTGTGTATTTCCTAAGAGAACCTCCATTCTGTTCAACCTCGGTGGCCATTTTTTCCCTTCGGTGGACCCAAGCTGTATATTATTGACCTTAATTAAACGGCTGTTAGGAGGGCCTTAGTTAGTGGAGAACAGAAGAGCAAAAAATGGCGGGCGGGCAAGAAGAGGAGAGGAGATGGTGAAGCAAAGAGGACTGGCTCACTAACAGCGGCAGATAACTCCCCCAAATGACGGCATCTGTCAGCCTCTATCCGCTACCTGGGCTACCTACCTGCCTCCTCTCCATCAGTTTGCCGGGTATAGTCCCTCAGTTAGGTCTGTTCTCTACGATATAGTTATCCTAATTAGATATTATCTTATCAGGATCAGGATACCTGTACTCATCAAAGTCATTCCCTCTCCTTATATAATATATTGCTGTACTACATTTATTTATGAAAATGGCATTATAGTCCAGTAAAATAAGGGTTTGCCGAAGAAAAAACTGCGGAACTTTTATTTTCAACGGATCATTATTTTTTTGGGGTGCTGAACCTGAATCTGAAGTTTGCTACCACGGCAAACATCGGCTTCATATTCAAAATCGTAAAAATCGTTATTGGGAAAAAATGGAGAAATTGGCCAACTTGCCGTCAGTCCTACAGCTCCGCGAAAACACGTTTGTGGTACTCTTTTATAATATAACTCTGAAACTATTTGTCCGATACAACATTACTTTTCTTCTTTATTACTTTTAAAGCTGATTAAATTTACTACAAGAATCTATAAATTAAGTTTTAATTAAAACCCGTAAAATGACATGCCAGCCCGCTAATAAAAACGTACTGTTGTAATATCCAAGTGTTTTTTGGTACATTTGTCGCTCTAACTCCTCAAATATTTGTTCGATCCCAAATTTCTTTTTTTTATCTTAAAGCTGATTATATTTGCTATCAGAAGCTATAAATGTAAATTATATTAAATCCTGTAAACCACCCGAGCTAGCACGCCAAATGTGTATGTGTTGGCAAAATACGTAGATTATGACATGTTCAGTAGACTGGTGTGGGTATTTCACGGTGTTAATCATAGGTTACATATATAGGATCTAATAGTAAATTTAACCAGCTATTAGATAAAAACATTAAAGTTTGGATCGGACAAATGGTTTTGGCGTTATAGCGAATAATGTGCCAAAAAAAACATGTATTTTACAAAAGTAAGTTATTCTCAGCGTGATAACTTGATAATTTCAAGGATTTTGATCAAAATTTCTTACATAGGATCTAATTGTAAATTTAATAACCTTTCAGATTGAAAAAAAAAAACATTTTGAATCGGACAAATACTTAGTTATAATATCCCATTTAATATAATATCCCAGACGCCTAAAACCCGTACTGTTGCTAAATCCATGGTTTTCGGCACATTTATCATTATAACTCCAAAAGTATTTGTCCGCAGTTTTTTCTTGAAAACGGCCTTTTGGAGCCTTATTTTACTGGACTATTACTCAAATATGAATCAATACAATATTGCCATTAATTTCACAGGTCTACAAAAGTAGTCTGATAGTATTGGCTTGGTGCAAAGATAATGCAGTTTTTTCATATGTGACAAAAAATAATTTTTAGAAAAAAACAAAACCGACTTCCAGATTAAATCTATATATACAAACTTGAACTAAAAATTAAAAAATAATATTTTAATTGCTTCGAGACAAGAAGCATTAAATGACAATCAACGAAATTATCGATAGCTATATATATATATATACCTATACACAATTTATGATCAGTTATTTTTGGAGTAGGTGCCAACCAAAACAAACAGAATTCGAAAGAAAGCTGGCAATTGTAAAGATACTCCCACTGTTTCATCACCACCTCACCGCTGTCTCCTGCCATTCACTCTTCTTGGCTGGCACCGACTCCAAAAATAACTGATTATAAATTGTGAATATTATTATTCTTTAATTTTTAGTGGTGAGTGTATTTTGTTTATGCAGTCAATGCTCGAAAAGTCGATCTTCAAGCTACCCTGAAAAATAGTTCGACTTACTGAACAAAGACTTATCGTGGTTATCATTCAACTTCATGTAAATGGGAAAATTGAACACAAAATTAGAGTTACAATCATTATTGTCTATTCACTATTTTCAGTTCGACTTTTTTACACAATTTTTTACTTTTTTTTGTCTGAAATCGTCTCATTGACGTGTAATGTACTTCCGACTGTAGAGTTTGTTCGACTTATTTAAGAATTCAGCTTATCGAAGTACGCCACATCGAGAGCTAACTGTAAATGTATTTTTTTTTTATTTAAATTTAGATTTAATTACCATCGAGATTTTAGATAATCATAATTATAAATATGTTTAAAATGGAAGGTTATAAAACAGTGATTTTTATTAACTGTTTTTTTGATTTTTCTTAAAAAGTGCTTAGTTGATTTCAAAATATTTTTTATGGGACCACCTCTGAAATATGCCTTACCGATCTAAAAAAGAATCATCTAGATTGATTCAGAATTGACGGAGTAGTCGCGTAACATACACACACACACACAAAAAAAATACAGACGAGTTGAGAACCTCCTCTTTTTTGAAGTCGGTTGAAAAAAATCTATTACAATTTTGTTTTGTTTGTAAATTTCTCTTGCAATGTTGCGAGTAGTTTTGCAATGTTTTTTCTACTCAAGCGCTCAGATGGTGGTGATCTAGCACCAGTTCTACCGCGACCTTCCTCGTCTCAAAGATCAACATTTTTGGAACTATCACACTCTACACTGTACATTCCACTGTGCACTGATGCTTCCTTCACTCCAAATTGGTGTTGTGCCCAGATTGAGCCGCATATCGGCCAAGTTTGAACTCATAAAAATAAATTTTACGAGAATCTTGTTTTGAAATAGTGGATTTAAGAGGTCCTTACTCATAGAAAAAAGTAACACAAACTAAACTAATTTTTGAGGAAAAAATCAATAATAACCATTGCTTGTTGTGCTGGAGGATAAACTGGGCTGGAGGATTATCGTATTACTTTTGTCAACCTTAATTTTGTAAATGTATGGAGTCTAATAAAATAAATAACTCCCGAGATATTATAAAGAAAGTGTAAATTGATTTTAAAATTATTACCCCAACTCCCGCTCATCCCTTTCATCTCCAAATGAGACAGGAGACTCGAATAAATAATCATGCTGTTTCGAATCTTGGTTATTTTATTGGGTCCGCTACGAAACAAATTTTAACCCACACAAGTGAGATTCAAACCCACAACCTTCTGCACCTACCGTGCTAAGGGCCTCGCCCCACCGAGATCCCGCCATTTACGATTTTTAAACAACCACCATTAGGTCTAAAATCGAAATTCTAATATCACCATAGTTCTGAAATTTTAATTACATTTTAAAAAAGTAAGACAAGATAATAATAATGTAGATAATAATAGATAAAGGCTTAGCGAACCCGAAGGTTCGATTCCGAAACCACCAGCCGTTGACTACACACCTCCAAAACCCTAATCCCCCAGGTCGGCCCTGACGCAATCCTCCCATATTCGTTTCGCTTTACCCCTCGGTCCAAATATGTTGATAGCAACCTAAAAAAAGACGTATGGCTAAACTGAGATGGAATAGAAAGAAAGGGTGTGGGGTGGTCAGCTCGTAAACTTTTTCCGTTCCTATTGGAAACAAATTTAAAATAAGATTATTGGAAATACTTATATGTTCATTTAAACAAAAATCTAGATTGGTTTTGAACTATTTTAGTATTTCTAACGATTAGTAAATATTAAATTTTAGACTATTTCTGCTTGATGTATTAGTTTCACCTCCGAGTCTTTGTTGAACTCATGGTTATTTTCATTTAATGCTAAACTTTTGAATTATTTGTATATTTTTGGTATTAATGATGAGTGTCAAACATTTAAAAGTAGACCTTGAATAACTCCTGATTGGATACGAGGCGAATTGAATTGTTATCGAAGTTTTATTTAAAGTAAAATAAATCTACTACGTGCCTCCAAGTGGTCCAACAATCTATATCGATACTTACAAAGAAATAGCTTAATATATATAATATTTCCAATACATAAATGGCATATTATAAATAGTTGTAAATACATATATGAGGCTATGAGAGCAAAAGTGGCCTAACCCACAAAATATAAAAAAATCTGATTTAGTAATTTTTGGCAACTATAACGCCATCAACAAGGTGTTAATGTGTTTGAAAAATTGGTTCACATGGTGGTACAATGTGAACTAATTTTTCAAACACATTAACACCACCAGATGGCGTTATAGTTGCAAAAAATTACTAAATTAGATTTTTTTATATTTTGTGGGTTAGGCCACTTTTGCTCTCATAGCCTCATATATACCTTTACTAATCGACACCATTATTAGACTTCACTAGGAGAGTGTTTCTATAACAAATCATTAAATTAATTTTTTGTTTTTTATAAAAAATTCACTTTTGAATATCCTTATATTGTTTTATACAATTATAATAAACAACAGATATCGCCTAATCATTATTTAACAACTATGTTCTTGTGGATGTATTCAATTTCTTCGATTTTCTGAATTTATTTTACTCAAAAAATATATAAGTATTCTGAACTAACAAATGAAACCTTATTTTTAAAAAAATACATGTTAAAACCGTTTTTCATTTACTATAAAGAAGGATAAGGGAAAAAAGGCTTTCCGCTGGCTCCAAGTTCGGCTTGGCTAAGATAAGAATTTCCGTTCTTTCCACAAAAAATAACTTGGCTTCGCTATAAAATCTTTTAAATGTTTTTAAAACGAAAAAGTCGTCTATACATTACAAAGTGATTATCATCAAGTGAAAAAGTAGCAACATTTTTTTTTTTACATTATCTCTTGAAATAAAATGTATTGAGTTTTATGAAAGAAGTTCTTTTTAAACATAGAATATCTCAGAATCTATGCATTGTTGAGGAGCTATATTTATATACTATACAGATTCAATACAATATTGTAAAATATTCATAAATATATCTCTACACTATTATATTAAAGGACAAGCCATTTTTCGTTTGTGATCACTGACCAGGTACCAACCTTTAACTAAATCATCTTCATAGCTCAAGAAAGGTTTAGCAATAATGAAATTTATAGAGTTTTAATTGTATTATTAATAAAAAGCGATAAGTAAATTGACCAATTGCTAGCGATCGCTATTCAGTAGGAGAGGTTATTAATATACGGTGTTATATATTGTTTGATATTGATAATAAAATTTACTTATTGTGAGATAATTTATTGTTCAAAGAGCTAATTTATTTATAGAGATAATTTATTATTCAAATACATTATTATAATAATTGGTGGAACATCTGCCAATCTAGATAACTAAGTCATACATTAAAATTAAAATTAAAAATTGAAAGTCAAATTATGTTTACACGTGATCATTAAATCCTAATCTGTGGAATAGTGCCAGGTTAAAAATTACAGCTGAGCGAGAGAATAACAGTTTCTATCACGGGGCTATAATTCTCACTCAAACGGATTTATTTCTATAACCCGGATGATTCCTACTGTTCCCGATGATTCCTACTCTTCTATCTTCTACCATTTCAATTCCAAATATTACAATTTCCAATTAAAGTTTCTTTAGCTATTAAAACTAACAAATCGGAAGACAACACTTCCAGAAACATTGTAGAAGATCTCCAAACTAACCGTTTCTCATCCGGTGAATTATGTTTTATTTCTCATAACTGGAAGCCATTGCAATCAAATTATTCTTATAACATTGAAAGACACAACTGAAAATTCAATTTTTTTGTTTGTGTGCTTTTTGCAATATACTATTTTTATCAGTAAATAAATAAAGTTGTTTACCGTTTAGTTGAGAGCCAGCGAACCCCGGATAGAGTTAGGTATATATAGGAATAGTTATATATATATTTCCTTATTTAAAAAAATAAAATGAAGGTCTTTTATTAATAAAAAAATATTAATACATTCAAGAAACAAATAAACTTCTAATTTTGTTAAATTAGCTATTTCCTTAAAAAGTTTATTTTGGGTTTATGACCTAATTTACTCCAGCTAGGACAGAAAGGATGGGTCACCTACAGGTTACCAACTCTACAAGTTAGCCTACAGGTTACATACATATTCCAATGAGGGTGTCCAAAGAGGTTCATTCAGCGGAGCGCACATGATTGAAATATCAACCCGCCCAGATGAAGGAGATCGGTATTTATATATTTATTTATTTACTTTTATTGAATGTAGATATTCTATGAATGGTTTCATTTTCATACATATTACTTATTGTCCTCGAGAGAGGCAGCTTGTGATATAATAAAGGAAAATAAAGCGATACTGATTTTGTGATGATGTAAAGGTTCAGGAATCTTAGAGCTGTAAAAGAAAACGGAGGGAACGGCTGAGTTGCAGTTGCATTTTAATAATTTATAGTTAATTGAATAATCACAAAAAGGAGGACGAAATTTTAGGGAAGATAAAATGGAGATGTAGAAGAATTATCACAATTAGGATTGATGAATTAAATGCCACTTCTATTGAGATTATTTTATTTGAAAACTAGTTTCGAATGCTAAACATTCATCTTCAGTTCTAAAACATACAATAAAATTTTCAACACATCAGTACTATGTTACATAGATTAAATATACTAAGGTTTTTAAAAAGATAAGACAAGAAATCAACCATAGGCACTCACCTTCGAGGTAACTAAAACACTGAATTTGTGAGAAGTAAAAGGGGGGGGCAGGTAGGTTAAGTTTTAGATTTACAACGGGGTTTCCCTTATGACTCATTGGGTTTTTTCGTTCCTATGGGAAATAAATTTAAAATGGGGCTATTGGATATGTTAATCTGATCATTTAAACAAAAATCTGGATCGGTTTAAATGATCAGATTAACATATCCAATAGCCCCATTTTAAATTTATTTCCCATAGGAACGAAAAAACCCAATGAGTCATAAGGGAAACCCCGTTGTAAATCTAAAACTTAACCTACCTGCCCCCCCTTTTACTTCTCACAAATTCAGTGTTTTAGTTACCTCGAAGGTGAGTGCCTATGCTTGATTTCTTGTCTTATCTTTTTAAAAACCTTAGTATATTTAATCTATGTAACATAGTACTGATGTGTTGAAAATTTTATTGTATGTTTTAGAACTGAAGATGAATGTTTAGCATTCGAAACTAGTTTTCAAATAAAATAATCTCAATAGAAGTGGCATTTAATTCATCAATCCTAATTGTATTGATCCTTCTATATCATCATGCGTACCTCAAGTAATTATCACAATGTCTATGAGGAGAAACTTGAAGAACGATAAAGACATAGAGGGACAGGAAGACTTGAGCCATTTCAGGTGGAAGAAGGTGAAGAACATAACGATAAGGAAATGGTAAAATGTTGAGTTCCATCGTTGAGAATGAGTTCTCTTAGGAATCCCACAGGTTGAGTTTGAATTGACAATTCTTATCTTAATAGCTTAATATCCAATATTAGCCTCCAAGGTGAGCCGTATCTGGGCACATTGAGGTACTTGGGGAAGGAGAAGGGAAAGATAAAGATAAGGTGTAAACATCTGTTATCTCCTGTCTCCAGCCTCCGCTATGCACGAGCCCCTGTCCTCTCTTATATCGAGAGCTTAGGCAAACAAACGAGGAGTTATGGGGAAAGTACTGAGCACGTGGGGGAAAAGGAAAAACATTATAGGAACAACAGATCTGACCTCCAACATATTTTATCGGAGGAGCAAAATTGAGGACGCTATGGAATAATATAGATACCGTGATGTATAGTTGCATATATTGAAGATATCCTTCATAAAGCACAATAATCGTTAGCAAGTATACAGGTAATAAAGGTAATAAAGGTAAAATACTGGTCTATAAAGAAAACATGGTAGAGATTAAGTTGGGTACACTATAGAGATAGCTCTCATTACTATGTTCAAGAAGTATTTCTTCATGTAGGTCAAATCTAAACCTATACAGATTTATAGAAAAAAATCTTATCTATAATATATTGCTTTTCCCAATTTACATTATAGAATTAAAAGCATCATATTACTTAAATTAATTATAAAATTGAAGTAACAACCACTGATTGTTCGAATTAAACTAAGTCTAGAAAAAACAGCGGTTTTAAATGCGAATTTTTTATTCAAGCCAATATAGCTCCTAAACGATACATTCCAGCGAAAAATGTTAAATAACAAAAAAGTTTCTGGAATTTATTTCTGAAGACTGTCGTCATTCAGGGCAACACCAGCAGAGTTAAATTGTCTTAAAATGTTACATTTTTGATGTGAGAAAAACGTTAGAGCAAAAAAGTATAGATCCCCAGCCAAAAGACATAGATAATCGTTATCCAAAACAAAAAGAACTGAAGGTTCTTGGGTTCAGCCATTACTTACAACCACCTTACTTACAAACACATTACTTGTTAGTATGGCTAACGAAGTAACTTCTTACGAGACGAACGGATACAGGCTATGGAAGGAGGAGAGGAGATGTCGTCAGCACCCACAATAAGCCATCCACTTTATAGAGGCTGTGGTTCTTACCAGTTATTAATCTCTATTTAATAACAATTTAATTGAAAATAAGTAAAGTTTATTAATTATTTCAAGCTACAGATAACACTAACATTGTAACCTCTATAGCAAAATGGCGCGTGCGCCTATCGGTCGATTTTCAAACTTCTCTTGAATCGACATATATATTTCATTTTTGATGAATGTTTATTATTAACTAAAAATGTGTAAATTGTATTCTTACCGAAACTTCTTGGTAGTATAAAGATGTGGTTAAAATGTGGTAGAGATTGGTTCAGTAGTTTTCGTGGTTAGTGATCACAAACGAAAAATAGCATATCATTTTATATAAAATTATAGATATGTATATATATATATATATATATATATATATATATATATATATATATATATATGTATATATTTATGAATATTTTTAAATACTGTATTCTATCTGTATGGTATATAAATATAGCTCATCTACAATGCATAGATTCTGAGATATTCTATGATTGAAAATGTGAAAGGACTTCTTTCATAAAACTCAATAAATTTTATTTGAAGAGACAATGGTAACGGTCGGGTTAAGAAGAGGCAGCAAACTTGACCCGCGCTACACCCACCAGTTGGATCCTTACGCTTCACTTCGAGTTTACATTTATCGATAGTTCTTTCCTATAACCTCACATGTAAACAATCACTTCTACAGTTTCAACTTGGATTGTGTTGTTTATCAATTCATGTTTTCTTATTCCCTCTTATCTAATGTGTAAAAGCGTTACAAAACTTAAGAAGATTAATTTGTACATGGATTTGGTGTTTCATATATTTTTATTTGTTGTATCAATTGAAGTGATAAAATTTCAGTATGCATATTTTGTGAATGAATTCTTTTTCACCCATAATACTTATTGTCCTAAAGTGTAACAGATTGTATAATGTAAATAAGTAAAAGAGAAAATAACAAAATGAGTTTCATAAAGGATTAAGTGTTTTATTAATTCATGTTTTCTTATTTTCTCTTATCTAATGTGTAAAAGTGTTACAAAACTTAAGAAGATTAATTTGTACATGGATTTGGTGTTTTGCATGTTTTTATTTGTTGTATCAATTTAATTTAAGTTGTATAATTATTTCAATAAAACATATCGATCTAAAAATGAATATGAGAAAGTATATCATAGGTTTCATATTTTCTTATTTCTACTTCCCTTGAGAAAATATAGCAGAAATTAACATCATAACTTTCAACAAGGATTCTGTCTTATATTATTTAATCCCTTATAACATGGAGAGTGGACAATGTGAAAATAATCACAGATTAAGAGGTAAATGACATATTATATAACTGTAAAACTATTGGTGTAATGTTATAGATTAATGTATTTTTAAACATTTTTAGAAGCCTGAAGATGGAGCATTTTCTCCGAAACATGTAGCTACAAATGTTAAATAAATAGGGGTTATGTGAAATAAATACTTAAGGATTCTGTCTTTTAAATATTTATAATTTGTTATTTAAACTTCCCTCACATCACAAAGTTTATAAAAAAAAATTAACATTACCGGTGGTTTAGCATTATATTAATTTTCATTTAATATAAAATAATATCAAAATTGATTTAGTGTCTTATATTTTGACATTTTCTTATTTCACGTTTTAATATCATAAGGTAAACAGAAGTTAATATTACTTTGAACAGGGACTTAAAGTTTCTTCGTAAATAAATGAGAATAACCTTTCCCCTCTAAAAGTAGCGACTAAAACATCGAAATAAATCGGAAGAAGGTAAGAATCGATAAAAGGTATTCTCGGCGCGCGTAGGAGCTGCCTCCTCTTGACCCGACCGTTACCGAGACAATTTTAAAAACCTTCTGGGAACTATAAATACGATGTGGTAAAAATGGTTAGTGATCACAAAAGAAAAAATAATTCTCTTTTTATATAGTAGTATAGATTCCAAAATTTCAGTTTTATATTTATATTTATTATATTCTATTTATTATATTCTATTTATTATATTCTATTTATTATATTCTATTTATTATATTCTATTTATTGTTTAATTTTATTCGCTGAAGAAGTACTTCTCAAAACAGTCATATGACACTTAAAGGTAAAATAATTGACTTCAAATCTTATCCAGTGGAAATAACACTGTTAATTCCAATATTTTATTGAATTGAAGTTTATATTGGCTACCCACAGAACAAACCTCGACCGCCCCACTCTATGGAAGGTCGGTAACCTGTAGAATATTCCGCCCCTTTAGCGCTATTTGGAATATATTTAGGAAATCGCACAACAATTACAAGAAATAAAGAACTAGTAAACAGTTTGATATAACCTGACAATATACCTAGATCCTCTTCCTCTCTTCATTTGTTAAAAATAAAAGAAAGTTTAGAATGAGACAATATATAATTATTCTATATTCTATAGCTCCCCTCAGAACTGACCTTATTAATCACCCAACGCTGTTAGAATGTTCTACAACTTCTTGCATCATTCCCTTCTTCTCCCTCTCCCCTCCGTGTCTCAATTAGCCCTCCTCTCAACTCTTCCCTTTTAAATAACTAAATCAGATCTCCCCGAAAGAAGTTTCTTTGTTAATGAAAGTTCTTAAGATACGTAACTTTTCTTTACCCATTTTGGTTTTGTTTTCATATTTTTCTTTCCTTAGTGTCCTTAATGGCGATTAGAGCAAGCAGTACACTAGGGACCCATACCGACACCGAACTTAGTTACAAAGTTGATGCGGTATTTTGAAGTCCGTTCTCAGTCAGAATACACGAACCTACTTCTTTATTACTTGTTATTAGTGAAGGGCCGACTTAAAAGTGGAATGAGATTTTACGTTCCGTTCCAGTATTGGAACCAGTTCCGGTTTTCGTTCCGTTCCACGTCAGTTTGACTAACCTACTTACTATACAGTTTTGTTCCATCCCTTGTTGTGAATTCGGTCTGTTAATCTATTTCTATTTTATAATTCAAAATCGTATAGGTACTATAATATGAAGAGGATTTAAATATCTAAGTATAACTATAGAAAAAATGTAAACTTTTAATATAGTTTTATTCAATCAACAATTTTTTTTGTTGGAAAAATGTTAGTTTAAGTAGAGTGCACAATTAAGATAGAATTTTTCAATTACATTGGTTACATTCTCATTGGTGAGAAAAAACGTGTAATCAAAGCTTTTGAACAAATAGTGAAAAAAATATTTAATTACATAAGAGCAGTAAAACCTTGTCTGGTTCGCTTCTCTAAACCCGAAGGAAGAACAAATCAGGACCTATCGTATTACACGTCAACTCCAAACCACGGCCTACAATGTCTGCTAATAAAATAAAAAAAAAAAAATTGAATGTATTGAATATATATATATATTCTTCAAATCAATCCGGATAATTGGAGTTTCACTGTACTTGTATTTTGCGATAAATAAATAATTTTAAACTGTAATTGCATAATTATTTACATATTCGGTATATCAGCATTTGACTTTCGATTATGTTTTAATGCTGATGAGCAGACATGAAATATAATATATCTAAATAAAAACCGAAAACTAGCAACGGGGACAGATACAGATATTCTTCTTCCCCGCCTAATGAATAAAGCCCCTGTCCCGGTCCTGATTTTTCAATCCTATTTGCTTATCGAAGAATTGTTTAATCGGATAAATTCGTTCTTGCTCCGCTCAAATCCTTGGAATATTACTTCACTGTTTTTTTCCTTTCACAAGATTTAACGATCTCCTGTTTTTTTTGGTAAAAAAAAAAAAAAAAAAAAAATGGCGTTGAAATATCACTAAACAGCGAAGTTATAAAGCATAAATGTAAGGTTTTGGCCATTTTTACAAAAAGATTCATTAAAAAAAAAGAAACCGTAAGACTTTGTATATAGGTAAGAGACCTTACATAAACCTCTTTGGCCAACGATCTTCGAACACCCTGTATATTTATAATTTGTTGTTTACACTTCCCTAACATCTCAAAGTTTATCAGAAGTTAACATTACGGTAACGGTTCAGATCGGCGACACCACCAAACTAGGTTGACCCGCGCTACACCGACCAGTTCGATCCTTACGCTTCACTTCATGTTTACATTTTTCGATAGCTCTTTCCTATAACCTCACATGTAAACAATCACTTCTACAGTTTCAATTTGGATTGTGTTGTTTAGTGTGTTATATTGATATTTAGTCGTTTTAAATGAAAATAAGTGAAACAGAAGTTAACAAAATGAGTTTCATAAAGGATTAAGTGTTTTATCAATTCATGTTTTCTTATTCCCTTTTATTTTATGTGTAAAAGTGTTACAAAACTTAAGAAGATTAATTTGTACATGGATTTGGTGTTTTAGATATTTATATTTGTTCTATCAATTTAAGTGATAAAATTTACAACTTGAAAAAGTTTTATGAAACTTAACAAGATTTATTTGTACATGGATTTGGTGTTTTATATATTTTTATTTGCTGTTTCAATTTCAGTGATAAAATTTCAGTATACATATTTTGTTAATTGATTCTTTGTCATCCATATTACTTTTTGTGCTAAGGTGAGACAGATTGTATAATTAATTCAATAAAACATATCAGTTTATAAATAAATGTGAGAAAGTATATCACAGGGTTTTTATGTTTCTTATTTCCACTTCCCATGAGAAAATATAGCAGAAATTAACATCATCACTTTCAACTAGGATTCTGTCTTATATTATATAATGGCTTATAACATGGAGAATTTACAATGTGAAAATAATCACAGATTAAGAGGTAAATGACACATTACTATATAATTGTAGAACTATTGGTATAATGTTATAGATTAATGTGTTTTTAAAAAAAAATTAGAAGCCTGATTATGGAACATTGTCTTCGAAACATGTAGCTACAAATTTAAAATAAATAGGAGTTATGCCAAATAAATACTTAAGGATTCTGTCTTTTTTATATTTATAATTTGTTATTTTCACTTCTGTGACAGAAAGTTCATCAGGAATTAACTTAACTGGTGGTTCAGTAGTATATTAATTGTTGATTAAATTAATATTAATTCAAAATTGATTTAGTGTCTTATATTTCGATATTTCCTTATTTCCACTTTAATATTTCCTTATTTCTCATTTTAATATTAGAAAGTAAACAGAAGTTAATATTACTTTGAACAGGGATTTAGAGTTTCTCAGTAAATGTAGGAGAATAACCTTTCCCCTCTAAAAGCAGCGACTAGAACATCGAAATAAATCGGTACAAGGTTAGAATCGATAAAAGGTATTCTGAGCGCGTTTAGGGGTTGGTGTCGCCGATCCGAACCATTACCAACATTACTATTGATTTAGCATTATATTAATTCTGATTTAATATAATATCAATTCAACATTGATTTAGTGTCTTATATTTTCCTTCATATATGAAGGAGGAGCATAACCTTTCCCCTCGAAAAGTAGCGACTAAAACCCCGAAATAAATCGGAACAGGGTTAGAATCGATAAAAGGAATTCTGGGCCCGCGTAGGGGCTGAAGGCAAGCTTATGTAAGTATACGATTATTTCAAATAATAAAGGAATGATTGATTAATATCAATTTAACTATTCGATGACAAAGTTGTTCTTCTCGATTAAAAGGTAAGTGAAAGAAATAGAAAAATATATATTTGGTAGAAGAAGGCTGGATTGACAGAGAGATATAAAGGTAGTAAGAGAGAGAGAGAGATATGAAGGTAGGAAGCCATAGAGAGAACCCGATCAGTGTTGACGAGATCGCTTGGTCTGGCTTCTCCAACAACCGGCTTCCTCCCAATTCGCCATCAGCTCAATATTCCCAACATCTTATTCCACAAATTTCTTATTTAATATTAAGTTAATATTTATTTATGAATGAATAATATATATATAGATATAACAATTGCTGTGAGTGTTACCTTATCTTAGAGATTTACTAAATCCATCTTTATTAATACAGATCCTGTCCCGAGTGAGGCTGTTGTCTCATTTGGCAGGATATATATATATATATATATATATATATATATATATATATATATATATATATATATACACCCTCAAAATATCAGTTCCCGATATATTGTATGATATTAAAAACTCCGCAAGTTGTATAAAAAAAATACAAAGGAATATAAAAAAATTAAACTAATTAAAGATTGGATAAAAACCTAAAGCCTTCGATAGTCCTGAGAACCTTGCCCGAACACTCTCGGCCGTCACGGTCCCTCTTACCATCTTACGTATCCTAAAACATTGAATCTTGTTCCTCAACTTGATGCAGCGTAATTTTCTCTTTCGTGACCAATCTTTCGCTTCCCATCAGCGACCATCTTCACATTTACTAACAGTACGACCCTAATTTCAGATTATTTTTTATTGCTGCTTGTGGATTATGCGACTATAGATCGTTTTAAACGAGGTGATTATCAATTTCTTCATTATCTGAATCGTTGTAGTGGTTCAGGTATCCTTCATCATGGCAAACTTAATCCACAAAGGTAAAATATTTTTCCCAGAAGAAGCCATTACTCACAGAATGACCTAACCAACACTCAGAATTCTATCGGCCTCCGATGAATCGCCTGCCATACCACAAGAACATTTCACTCCTAAATTCATGTGACTCCGATGAACGGCCGTTAAAACCTTTTAGAAGCCACACTGACCATAAAGTGCTAAACGGTAACTGGAGAGAAAAAAGAAATAACTGTTATTTACTAAGAAGATTTCATGAATTTCTTTTTAAATAATCAACGCTTACACGCTTACACAACTTGCCCGCAAAGATATAATGAAAATAATATTTGTTCCATTAGATTTTGACACTATTGATTCAGCTGAGGGAGCAGCGATGGGATTTCTTGGGTTGGCCTTCTTCTTGTATAAGTTTGGTTTAGGGTTTCCTGTGATGCTTGTATATATTGTACTATTGTATACTACTGTACTATTGTTTATCATTAATTAACTTTAATACTATAATGTTTTATCGTTTACATTTTTGTTTTAATTTCATTTATTTTCATTGTACATATTGCGTGAATGAATTCATTGCTATTAATAATGTAGTATGCCTTGCCGATGGTTGGCACTATGCAGAGTCCCCTTCTCTGCACAGTAGTGGAATCACCCTCATGGCCAGTCCCCATGGGTGAGGAAGCGAAGGTGTCAGCAAGGGTTGCCTGGTACCTCCCCGTGGTGCAGGTGGAAAACGCCTCTTCGGTGGGCTCGGCACTGATAAGGTAGGCTAAAGCCAGGCAACTCGGCAGCCTGTCAGGAGGCTATGAGGAGGCAGCCCCTCCACCTGACTCGGGGGCAGCAGGCCAATAACCTGCTCCCCTTAAACCAACCATTATTATGAAACCTCTAAAAAAAACAAAAGAAAAAAAAAAAAGAAATGAGGAGGCCAAGGTCCATGCTGGGCTGTAGCGCCACGGATCACCATCAATAATGTAGTACCTTTGGCCCAAAGGTGAGTCAGATTGTAATATTAGTTAAATAAAAAAAAGGATCAATGGTAGGAGGGGTTGGGGTGGTTCTGCTCTATTCAGGTGGTCGGCGATGGATTCCAGGCTAAAACTTTGAACTTCATTACTTTTGTAAGATGAATATATTTATTATTTATTTAGAGGATATATATTTTTTTAAATGTGTCTGTACAAATTTCTATAAATTTTTTTTTAATCATTTTTTCTTTCTCTAACTGGAAAGGTGGTGCTAGAGAGAGAACGTGGAAAGAGAAGATAGTAGTAATGCCACTCAACTTTATTTGTTCGTTCCATGAGAGCTTGGAGCTCCCCTAAGCCCTTTTATTTCTATTCAAGGGCTATTTTCTTTTATATTATATATTAAACACAGAATATATATTTATTTAATGTGATAAAATATATTTAATGATATTATACATATCTTAATATATATTAAGAAATAAAACATAAAGAATTTGTTATTGAGTTTATTAGATAGCATTTAAAAAAAAGAAAAGAAAAAGAAGATCATTCTATAAGAAATTAACTAAAATTTTTTATTTATTTAACAATTGATTAACATTTAAAACTGTAAAAATATACATCACGTAAATGTGTTAAAAAACGCTTAAAATAACATGCCAAAACTTTATAAGAACTACTCATCAGTAGCACTTCAATAAAAAATCTACACAAGAAGATCTCTAGGCCATCTTCTTTTCAGACGCCTCGGAGGATTATCGGTTATTGAGTGGGAAGCAAGTTGAGAAACTAGTGGATTTGAGTGGTTATGGAGCTTACTATGAAATGATTGGTATCTGGTTTGGGCTAAATCAGCAACATATGAAAGATCTTTCTTTATAGATAAGTTTATTGGTCACAAAGTAAGGAGCATTGGGGATATTTCGAAGGATTTTGGATTGTAAGGATTGGATACGGGAAGAATTGGATGGTTTAGTGGAGCTCAACTCCGTATGTCCACATCGGCCTAATCAGTCAAGTAAATGAGTCTTTTGTAATTAATTGGGAACTTTGA
The DNA here is from genome assembly GCA_003667255.2 of Euschistus heros. Classification (NCBI taxonomy): domain Eukaryota; kingdom Metazoa; phylum Arthropoda; class Insecta; order Hemiptera; family Pentatomidae; genus Euschistus; species Euschistus heros. The sequence continues at coordinate 835,565 of RCWM02000063.1, forward strand.
ACGTTTGTCTAGTAAATGTTGAAGTAGTCTGTAATCTGTAACGAGCAGTTTCTTGTCTTTTAGTCTTGTATGCGGATTCCAAGTAAGTCGTTTGCCCAAGTGGAGTTCTTGAATCTAAACTTTTTTTTGTTTTTTCATTTATTTAAATCACGATTTATGATGATAACAATTATAATGCCGAATCAATTATGTGTATCTTCCTTCCTCTACCAGTGTTCCTTCGGCTATTTAAATTATTTTAGCCTTTCAGTTAACAGAATGATTATCAACTCCTTAAAAATAAAAGAGGATAAAGATTGATCAAGAGAGAGAAAAAGTTACAGTTTTAAACATTTAGATTATAGATGCTTCCTTGCTAGATTGTGCTTTTGCAAAATGAGATTTCTAACTTATATATATATTCTTCCTTTTATTATAAAGTAGAATCAGCGACCTCTTTGAACTCGTAAGAGCCCTGAGGCAGTGTGTTGACCCTACACTACAATCTATTTAGCTCTTTGTATACAAAATAAGGACGATATTTTGAGATGCTAAGAAGACGGCAGTTGGAATTAGTCCAGGAAAATAAAAATAAATACAAGTTGTTTAGCTTGTGAAGGCGGCTTAGCGATCTTAAAGAACTGAAGATAACGAGCAATCTAGCTAATTGAGGACTCAACTGGAATTGCTGAAACAGATCTTCTCGGAGCAGGCTCACAAAGCTCCTCCTCGAAGGCAGGAATAATGACACGAATTAAAAACAAATGTAATGAATTCTCAGAAACCAAATCTGGATAAGTGAAGTGAACAGGTATTGAAGTGTTATAATAATAATAAGCAACATCCACATCAACATCGGGTAAGAAGCTATTGAACATTTTGCATTTTGAAAAGGGTTTTAGATTTTTTATAAAAAAATATTTTCAACAAGATTTTTTACATTTATTTATAAATGCAAAATTGAGACATTATTCAGTAAAGAATTAAGTAATCCTTCATGGGACAGGAAAACCAATCATGGCAAATTTATAATCAATTGTAAAACTTAAAAGAACAATTGAGGCGTCGAATTCCAAAATCTAAATCAGGAGTTGAGCCACAAAATTATATTAATATAACCAAATCTCCTACAAAAATTGTTATTAGATAATATTATTTACAAATGAGGAGTAGATTTCCAAAAACCAGCTATCCAATTTCCAGATATTTATTTTTTAAATAGTTTTCTACTGGATTATTTTTAGGTGAAAGGTTTTATCCCAAACATAAAATTGTTTGTGTTAAATGACATTGAATACGACCATACAAAAAAAAAAATTGGTCTCTTCTATTTCAGTGAAGCCTTAACCTTTGACCTTTGTAGACCAGCTGTGAAAAATGGATTTAGGAGGTTTTGGAATTTAACGCTTCGATAAAACTTTGTTTGTTACCTGATACGATTGGATTCAAATAGAAAAAACAATTCTAATAAATTTTGGAAATATTAAGCTCTGCCAAGGTTTATTACCCATTTAATAAAAAATGCTAAGAAGGTAAAAAGTTTTCAAAAAAACAATTATTTCGTGTCAGGAACAATGCTTCCAAATTATTAAAGAAGACATAATATATATATATATATATATATATATATATATATATATATATATATATATATATATATATAAGTTACACTATATATTTTTCCTTAGATATTTTTAATTTTAAGCTTTGACTCCTAACCATTGTAATCTATTTCTTAGAAACCCCTCGTGGGAACTTGCTCTCCTGTGAACTGTAATGTTAGCATAAAGCTTCCTAGAAGAAGCCATTGTAACCCTTTATAAACCTCAAGAAATTTTGTAATTTTCTCTCAGTACATCCAGAGCCGTCTCCACGCCACTCTTCTTTCTGATATTGTAACTTTTATTGAATAAACTTCTTTTTTAAAAAAGTCTTTACTTTTAAATTGAAGATAACTGGCGCAGTCGGTAGGACATCGTCAAACTTGAGGGCATATCAAGGATCAGTATCAACTGTTTGCTGACGAGTCCATTCAGAGGAAGACGAGACGTTAAACTGGCATGGATCTGACTATCGAAGTCATCTTAGTGTAAGTGATTTTTTTTTTATTTAAGAGATATTATCTCAATATTAAACTTTTTTTTATTTTTCAATTTAATAATTTTGAATAAAATCTATTCTATTTTTAAAGAAAAGGTTATGATTTCATTACTATAACTATAAAGAAATATTTTGTTATTTAAAATATAATTTTTTATTTAATATTAAGTTAAATATTAAGTTACTGTATATTAAGGATAAATTTAATTTTCATTTCATATTATTTTAATTTCATTGCATACTATCTCATTTTTTTTTTGTTTGTTATATTAAATATTTTATAAAAATGGCACCTCCCACATTAAAGAAAGAGTATCTAGAGATGATACCTGATTTCCATGGTGACCCTATGTCACTAACGCGATTTCTAGAAATTTCTGATAAATTAATAAACAAATTTTATAATCACGAAAATACTGCCGATTTCCAAAACGATTATTTAATAGGATCAATTCGTGCTAAAATTAAAGGAGCTGCCGCCGACATGGTTAATAGTAAATATATCAATACCTGGGACGATATTAAAAAAATGCGTTAAAACAAGGGTACGCCGACAAACGCGACGCGTACACTCTAAATATTGAAATGGCGGGAATGAAACAAGGCAACGAAACCCCTTTCGAATTTTATAATAAAATACAAAAAACATTACAGTTGCAAATTAGTTATTTAAGGAGCGAAATGCCGATGGAGGCGTTAGTCCTCACGAAATATATCGAAAAATTAGCACTAAGAGTTTTGTTAAAAGGACTGAAAGAACCGCTTGGCTCTTTCATGAGAACCAAAAATCCGATAGACCTAAATCAGGCAATAAACATGCTAACGAACGATTTTCAATTTGTCATCGACACTTATCGCCCACACCAAAACCATAACAAACCAATACACAAAAATCGCCAACAATTTATAAACTATTTCCCAGTAAACCAGTACAAAGCAATTCAACCTGCTAAAAATGTAATCTCAAATCAGTATAGACCCCAACAACCTAATCAGTATAGACCCCAACAACCTAATCAATATAGACCCCAACAACCTAATCAATATATACCACACCAATATCATCAATATAGACCCCAACAACCTAATCAGTCAACCCCTATGAGTGTCAATAGTAATTATAGAAGTAATTCCCAATATCAGAGACAACCTGATCAAAGTGTAAAATTTAAATCTTTTCTCAATACCCCAGTTCGGAAAAACCCAAACCTAGAAATTGAAGAACTTCATAATCTAAACTCGGAACAGTCCGTAAGTGAATCCCAAATTACTGAATTACCAAATGCTCAACCACCCGACTATCCCACTGTATCATTTCCAGACGATCATCAAGAAAATCAACAATACACTGATCAAAATAATCTGGATAGTGATCAAAGTAATTTTTTAGATCCCAGCCTAGCACAGGAACCATGGACGTAATAGACCTATTTAATTTAACCCGTTTTAGTGCTCTTCCATATATAATTCCACCAAAGTCAAACTTAAAAATTCTAATAGACACTGCGTGCACAAAATCGCTTGTATCCGTCCTTGTAGCAAATAAATATTTTTTTTAATAACATTACTCACGAACCATTTAAACTTACTAGCGCGCACGGTTCTTCTATACAAAATTTTAACGCTAATGTAGATTCATCTAAATTATTTCCCAACACCAAAACTCCCCTGAAATTTGGCATTTTTGACTTCCATCCTAAATTCGATTTATTGTTTGGAACAGACAGTCTTAAATTATTAGGTGCGAAAATTGATTTAGTAAATGATATACTAATCACACCTTTTGGCAATTTAACAATTCATTATGACAACAGACCCCCTCAATCTGAATATACTTACATCTTAAACAACGATTCTGAAACCGTAATCAAAATTCCAATCAAAAATATCTCAAATGGAGAAGGAATCATTCCTCATACCGATTTCAATAATTGTCTTAAAATTCATGAAGGTTTAATTTCAATTAAAAATAACGAAGCTATATGTACGGTAAAAAATAATTCGGATCGGTCATTTAGATTAACTATTAAAACCCCAATCCTTGTGAAACCAATCAGAATTTTTAAAAATAACGAATCTCATAATATAAATTTAATTAAAACAAAAGAATCAGATTTCAATGAAGTCAAAAATCTTATTCGCACGGACCATTTAAACGAAGAAAAAAAAAAAGAAATTCAAAATTTAATAAAACAATATTCTGATCTATTTTATTTAAAAGGTACTCCACTAACTGCAAATACGCAAATCAAACATAAAATCCTAACTAAAGACGAGATCCCAGTCTATACTAAAAATTACCGATATCCTCAAATATTTCAAAACGAAGTGAAAAGACAAATTGACGAAATGCTAGAGCAACAAATCATTCGCCCTTCTTTTTCACCTTACAATAGTCCAATTTGGGTAGTTCCAAAAAAATTAGACCAATCGGGAATACAAAAGTGGAGAATAGTAATTGATTATAGGAAATTAAATGAGAAAACGGTCGATGATAAGTATCCTATTCCGCATATAACCGAACTGCTGGATAAATTAGGCAAAAGCAGTTACTTTTCAACAATCGACCTAACAAGTTCGTTTCATCAAATTTTATTGGATGAAGAGAGTATCCCTAAAACAGCATTCTCAACCGTAAACGGTCATTACGAGTTCCTAAGGTTACCTTTTGGATTAAAAAATAGTCCACCAACATTTATGAGAGTGATTAACAACATACTCATGGGCGTTCCAAATTGTGTTGCCTATTTAGATGATATAATAATTTACAGTACGTCCCTTCAGGAGCATTTATCAATTTTAAAGCAAGTTTTTAAAAAACTAAGAGAATCTAACTTAAAAATTCAGCCCGATAAAACCGAATTTCTAAAAAAGGAAATAGAATATTTAGGACATCTCGTCACATCAAACGGAGTAAAACCAAACCCTAATAAAATCCTTGCTATAAAAAATTATCCCATACCGAAGACTACTAAACAAATTAAAGCTTTCCTTGGACTACTAGGATATTATCGCCGTTTTATTCCAAATTTTGCACACCTCACAAAACCTTTGACCCAATGTTTAAAAAAAGGATCGAAAATTAACATCGCGGATAAAAATTATTTAGATAGTTTTGAAACCAGTAAAAATATTTTGATTAATAATTCCATCCTGCAATATCCGGACTTCAACAAAACATTTTGTTTAACGACAGATGCATCAAACGTAGCCTTGGGCGCTGTATTGTCACAGACGCACGGAGGACGAGATCTTCCGATAGCTTACGCGAGCCGTACTTTAAACGAAAGTGAATCAAAACTGTCCACTATTGAACGCGAACTTCTAGCTATTGTTTGGGCTACCAAATATTTCCGACCATATCTTTATGGCAGAAAATTTATCATTCAAACGGATCACAAACCACTTCAGTGGTTACAATCATTAAAAGATCCAAACTCAAAATTATATCGTTGGAAACTAAAACTCGAAGAATTTAATTTTGAAATAAAATATAAGAAAGGTCATGAAAACAAAGTCGCTGACGCACTATCGCGAGTAGAAATTAATTTAACAGAATCTGAAGACCCTGATACTATTATTAATGATTTAATAGAACAATTTTACCGCGAAAATGAAACATCGGAAAATGCATCTCTTATCGTAAATTTTGATGAAAATGAAAATTTAGATAATATAACAGAAGAATCTGAAACAAATTCCGTTCACTCTAATACTTTAGGAAATACAATAATCGAAATACCAATAGCAGACTCTCCAGTAAATTTAGGAAAAAATCAGATTATTTTAAATTTAGTTGATATTAATCCCGCGAAACCCAAAATCGAAAAACTGTTTAATAATACTAAAAACAGAATTATCGCTCAGATATCAAAGGAAAATTTCGAACAAGATATAATAAAATTAATTAAAGAATTCGTTGAACCAAAAGTTAAATATTATTTATTCTTTGAAACTGATTTTTATACCCAATTTTATGAAACCATGGTAAAATATTTTAAACATTCGGAATTAAATTTTGTAAAAACTACAAGTAGATTAATCGATATTCAAGATCCTGATGAACAAAATAGTTTAATAAATGATTACCACATTGGCAAAACAAACCACCGCGGTTCGGAGGAAACATTTAATCGAATAAAAAGATTGTATTATTGGCCTAATATGAAAAACTTAATTCGAATTCAAATTAATAATTGCGAAATTTGTACGGTATCAAAATATGATCGGAATCCTTTAAAACTCCAATATAACGTTACTCAAACACCATCTAAACCATTTGAAATAGTTCACATGGATACAATCACACTAGAAAACAAAAAATATTTAACTCTAATCGACTCCTTTTCAAAATTTGCGCAAGTTTATAAATTAAAAAATGGTCAAGCAACTGAAGTCGTTAATAAATTAATTTCTCATTTTTCTCATCACGGGTTACCAAAACAAATAATAACAGATAACGGTTTAGAATTTAGAAACTCATTATTATCCGATTTATTAAAATTACACAGAATCCAACTACATTATACAGCTACTCAATCACCTCAATCAAACGGACCCATTGAAAGATTTCATAGCACATAATAGAACATTTACGGTTATTAAATAATAGAGACGAATTCAAAAAAGACGCAATGAAAAAAAAAATTAAATATGCCGTACTCGCGTATAACAACACTATTCATTCCATCACACAACTAAAGCCAATCGAAATAATATCTGGACATTTAGATATAGACTCGCCCGTTGCAATAGATCTCAATAATCAAATCATAAATGATTATGTTGCAAAACATAAAGAAAGAGTAAAAATTTTGCATGAACAAATAAATCATAGGAATCAGGTAGCAAAAGAAAAATATATAACCAGGATGAATAAAAATCGCGAAGAATTGCCAAACGAAATCCCGGAAACAGTATTTGTAGCTAATAGGCAAAAACAATCAAAATTAAAAAATAAATTTAAAAAGGAAAAGATTAAAAAAATAATTAAACATAGTAAAACCGCTGTAATTGATAAAAAACATTATAACACGCGAGAAAAAATTCATTTAAAAAATATAAAACGACCGCAAAAGAAAGGACAAATGTACGATGTTGGTAGACCTCCAGATGAAAGAGCTGGACCGAGTCAGCATTCTTAGAACTGAGATAAAGCACTCGCACCGGACACATTCTTTCGCTTAAGACAAGCTATAATTACAAGCTATAATAATTATGTTTATTTAAAACTAATTTTTTTTAATATTAGTAAATAATTTTTTTTTTGCTTTAAAATAATTTTATTTTTCTTTAAAATAAAAAGCATAAGAAATAATTTAATATAAATAACAATTTAATATACACAATAAGGTCGCTGGATACGACTTATATTGATGTGAAAAGATGGCAGATAAAATGCCCAAACTATATAACAATAAAAAAAAAAAAAAAAAAATAAAGAATGATAAAAAGAATAATTATTGTTGATAAACAACATAACGAGTTCAGGGAATATGAACTCTTACTAGTTTAAGAGATGGCATTATAAGCCAAATTATGGAAAATATTTTATACAATAAAATAGTATAATTAAATGATTAGACTTTAATTTTTATAATTTAATTTTTAGGTTAGTATCAACTCTCACTGCAGGGATGATAGAAATAAAAAATGTTACTTCTAACCTCGGCGTCATACCTATCAACCTAGGACACGCTAAATTGCAAACATCCCAACACACAATAATACACTTCTTAGACTTAGGACCACTATTTACGGAATATCTTTTCGTAAATTGGCAATTTGAAAATTACCTAAATGAATCACATTATAACAATTCAGTATTAAAAGAATTAAAAGTTCACATTAATATAATTAACAGTACAAGATTTATAATTAACGAAAAAATAAATAATATTAAACTACATGATACCAGGAATAACCGAGTTAAAAGAGGATTAATAAACGCTTTAGGCACTATTATAAAAGGTATAACCGGTAACTTAGATGCGTATGATAAAAAAGAATTTTCTGAATTAATGAAAACTCTTAAAGAAAATCAGGACCAGATTGTTGACCAAATACATAACCAATATTCCATAAACAGTGATTTAATTACTCAATTTAATAATACTATTAAAACCATACAAGAGAATACGCTGCATATTGCACGAAAAAAATTAATGATATAGGAACCGTAGTTAACTTGTTAACAATTAAAGAATTATTAGATCACATCCAACTTATTTTCTCTTTAATTTCTACTACTATTTCTGATATAGAAACTTCTTTAACATTTTGTAAATTAAATATTCTACATCCAGCTATAATTAATACAAAAACATTGTTTCAAGAATTAGAAAAGATAGCTCCACATTACAATAACAAATTTCTTTATCCATTTCAATTTAAATTTATCCTAGATATAGAACGCACAATATCTGTACAATGTGCTTTGCATGAAAATGAGATTATTTATACTTTAGCACTTCCAATTTTTGAAGAAACTGTTTATAGTTTGTATAATTTATACCCCATTCCATCTATTGTAAAGGATGAAATCATAACAATAATTCCAAAGTTCAAAAATATCTCTTAAATATTAATAACAACTTTAAATTTCTTAATCATCAATGTATCAAAAGAAACAGCATTCACCACTGTCATACAGCTGACTTATTTCACCACGATGACTTATGTATTCAAGATATTTTACAAAAATCATCCAGTGTAAATTGTCTTTACACACGTCTACATAAGGAAGAAAACCACATCGAAGAAATCCCAGGTACACGCTACATTCTCATAGCATTTTACAACCCGGATGATCTTCAAGTTCAACAAGAAAAAGAAACAGAAAACTATCATATGACAAGAATTTATTTAGTTAAAACAAATTTTAATTCAATTTTGTATCATAATAAACTGTATTTTCATCCAGTCAAACTCATGGTTCTCTAACATTGTTTGATAAACAAACTTTAAATATTCAAGCCTCACAGCTTTTAAACACTACATTAGAAATTAAAAATTTAAAATTTCATGAATTACAAACCTCACATCTTTCACATCTTGTATCAACAAAACATACCTATAACTCTAACACTCTACACATAATTATTTTGTGGATAATTTTATTTGTATTATCATCTTTATATTAACCTTTGTAACTTTTATTTATTATTTTTACAAAACTAGAATTGTAACTCATTTCACCCAAAGCAGTGAAATTCGTATCTAGGTGGGGAGGAGTTACACTATATATTTTTCCTTAGATATTTTTAATTTTAAGCTTTGACTCCTAACCATTGTAATCTATTTCTTAGAAACCCCTCGTGGGAACTTGCTCTCCTGTGAACTGTAATGTTAGCATAAAGCTTCCTAGAAGAAGCCATTGTAACCCTTTATAAACCTCAAGAAATTTTGTAATTTTCTCTCAGTACATCCAGAGCCGTCTCCACGCCACTCTTCTTTCTGATATTGTAACTTTTATTGAATAAACTTCTTTTTTAAAAAAGTCTTTACTTTTAAATTGAAGATAACTTATATATATATATATATATATATAGGATGGTAACTAGACCTATCTGGACTAGTAGTTGAGCTTTGGGGCTCCACTGAACCTTTTAACTCTTCTCGTATCTAATCCTAACAGTCTAAAATGCTAAGTAGAATCAAGCACCTTATTATGTCAAAATAAACATATCCATAACGATCTAAATGTGGCTGATTTGGCCCGATCAAGATACATACCCTTCTATGACAAGATGCATATCCTTGCCTTGCCTCCCAACTTGGTTTTCACTCGATTCCTCAAAACCGTCCGAGGTGTTCGAAAAGAAGATGGCCCAGGGACTTTCTGATAAAGAACATTTATTGACGTACTGCTCTCGACGTAGTTCTCTATAAGTTACTGATATGTCATTTACCGCACATTTACTTATTGGTATTTAAAACTAAATACAATATATATACAGTTTTGAATATAATCAAAGTATTGAAAAAATAGAAAATAATAAATTTTCATACTGTATTATTCGCTATTCAGATATTTTTTTAATAATCAATATTCTCAGTATTATGACACATTAGATTCATAAACATTGTTACCCACAATATACGGCACACAATAGCAGCTGTATCGTCATTTCTTGGGGTTGGTCAACCATAAATTTTAGGTTCTTTCATTGTTCCTTACCAAGAGTAGGGGTGGGATTCGACCTTGAAGTGAGTTCAGCTGGAGGATTTTCCAGTTATTGGTCTGGAATCCAGGGCATGGAAGGCGGTTCCAAAGAAGCGAGGAGGTTTAGCGAACTAATTTAACTTGGCTACTCACTTTTGATCCAACTCACCGGGCGCTGATTGCCTCCCCAATAGCTCGTTTATCATGGCAGCAACATGGCGCCCTCGTCGGTATCCAAACGTTCCAACCTTTACAAAACTCTTTACAATACTTTTGAGTAGTTTTCTGGTCGAAGAAATCATCACTTATAAATGTTATCTCGATAAGTGTGGTGAGTTTGAGGCAGCCAAGTGAAAACAACTACGAGTGTAGTTATGAAACCACTTGAAAATAAATGAAAAGTTATGTTGCATGGCATATGGCTAATTCTCAAATTATGCCCTTTGAACACAAAAGTTAAAAGACAGCTCTTCTCTTCTGGATCAAACTTCATTATTATCGTTGGATCCAGTTATTTCAAAAATTTAAAAACTAAAAATCGTTTAGCACGTTTCACTTAATGTTTTTTGCCATTTTGTCGGTTGTATTCATATTACATTGTTTACTTCAAAAAATGGACTCGGCCTTGTATCTTGCTATTAATATTATAAGAAAAATTATATACAGTGGAACCTCGATATATCGAACCTCAAGGGGAGCGAGAAAACTTGGAATTATCGAGGATTTCGATACATGGAGGTTCGATTTATTGAGGTGATTTCTGACTGACTTCTATATATAGAGGTCAGAGGTTTATAATAATAATTTCATTCCTTTTCATGAAGTTCTTAATTCAGCCATTACTAGCACGGAACTTTGGTTCCTTAACTTCTTTACTCGTCGCGTACTCGTCGATATCTTGGAACTCGCGCCCTTTTAACTACCTTCATAATGAAAAAGCCTATTTTAATAATTTAGCGGATTTTTAAAAATTTCGGATGAGGTGTTGGCTGGTATTCCAAACTATTTTGCAATATCGCTCTTTCTGTCAACCACGGCATTTACGGCTTGAATAATTTTCAATTTTTCTTCATGCGAAAGGGTTTTACGCTTTAATATTTTCGAGAATAAAAAAAAATATTAAGGAACAACAGAAAACGAAACGTATCGCAAAAGTGTTTTATTAGAAACTGAAACAAACCGGAAACAAATGTGAGGAAGGTAGTTACAGTAAATCCTTCGCAGAATCTTTGATCAGCCTAAACCCTACTTATTTAACAAATCGACTTCGATATGAAGAGGTTTTCCTTTTCGCACTTCGATTTGAAGAGGTGCGGTGTAAGCTAAAGAATCTTTGTGAGCTGATAATGATTACTATAGTATGTCAAAACAAAGTAAGGGGCATTTAGGATTGTGGATTGTAAGGATTGGATACGAGATGAATTGGATGGTTTAGTAGAGCACCAAAGCTCGACTCCGTACGTCCAAATAGGTCTAATCACAGTCATGTTTATAAGTCTTTTGTAATTAATTGGGAGCTTTGTCTAGTAATCATTTGTCTAGAAAATTTTGAAGTAGTGGATTCCAAGTAAGACGTTTGTCCTAGTGGATTCCTAGGTAGCTGATCTGTTCAACAGGGATTATTAGTGGAATATCATTGAAGGATACTGTAGGACAGGAATTCGTAGGTTTACGACGAAGGGTAAACAAAGAAAAAGAAAAAAAAAGTTAAGTGTGTTTATTATTCTCATTGTGGTGGTTGGTATGATCCAACAAAACTGAACAAAAGTCGTACACACAGACTAAAGAATGCTCAACGGGGGGGGGGGGGGGATCGTGGGCGTCGTGGGATATATCTTTCAGTCTAACAGACGGCGAGACTTCATAAAATAAATTTTGAAGTGACAACTTACAATTAGGAAAACACAATTTTAGTTATTTATTTTCCAACATAAAAATTAAGTTTTTTTTTTTTTTTTTTTTTTTTTTTTTTTTTTAATTTTAATTTTAAATTGTCTCCACCAAAGCTGTCAATATTAAAAATAAAATAATAATGTTTATTCCTAGGACTAACTACCCGACACATAATTTTGATGTAGATGTACCATAAGACGCCGACTTGAGACTACGATTAGCGTTTTGATACTTAACCTGCCAGCGCTCGCCAACTTGGGGCCGAACTTTGTAGAACTGGAGGACTAGGGGGGGGGGGGGGGGGGGGGGGGGGAGTGAATGGTTAAGTTGGTAAGCTTCATAGCCAGATAGGGCGCCATGTCAACTTTGATTAATACGATGAGCAAGGACACAACATAAACTTCATGTTCCATGTTCCATGTTTGTCATAACTTAAACCTGAATTTAAGTTTACTGTTTCTCCTCCTCGGATTAGTGCCTCATGTTAGGTTCCTTAACTAACCAGGGTACATCTTGCACATATCATGTTTGACCACTTTATTATTAAACAAAATATTTATATAAAATGGGCAATAGATATAGAACCACAATCAATTCTTTGAATAATAATAATAATGATAATATAAATAATGTTCATTCTTAATCTGTTGATGGTTTAATTATTCCTAACAATAAATAAAATATTTCTATTACTCTTTTTAACAAAATACTTTGAAAGGTATTTCTGATTGTTAAATTAAGTAAACATCTTTTAAAATTGTTTTTTATATGATTGAGTTTAGGGGTGAATATTTTTGAAGAAGTGTTGATGTGGTTTAGAAAATGGTTGATGAAATTAGGTTAAATACTTTTTTGTACGACACTTGATGAGGAAAATGAGGGATTATTCTTTGGTAGCTATTTTAATAATAAATAGTAAGATTTTAGAAAGTAATAATTGTTTTCATAAAAAAACAAAACAAATCAGCTACCAAAGAAGAATCCCTCATTTTCCTCTTCAAGTGTCTTACAAAAAATATTTATCTTAATTTCATCAACCGTAGTTTGAACCACATCACCACTTCATCCAAAATAGTGATTCCTAAACTCATTCATATAAAAAAATGTTTAAAAGATTTTTAAATAAAATAATAGAGCGAAGCATAACAATGGTAACACATTGGTTATGATTTATGAACAAAACCTTTCAGCTGTAAATTATGTTTTGGATTATTTCTAAAGATTTTATCGGTATTTCCTAATAAACGCAGGATTATCCTAACAGAGCAAAGTGCAAAATATTGGGTCGGTTTCCATAAAATTTCCGTTTTTATTGTTTCAGAAATTCAAGTGAATTAAATTAGTGAATGTATATAGTTTAATTGGTTTATGCAAATAGGATAAAATGAGCTGCTATTAATCCTCTTCTTTTTGAAAATATTTAGTTCAGTAAATATATTGGAGCTATAACTCCAATTCATTGGACTAGTAATTTTAAAGTTCAAAGATGAACATTCAACAGTCCTAGCAACAAAAAACATCCCCACGGCGTTCAGGAAATGGTCTTGTAACGATGAGATCATTTGGCCAAATTGGCGTCGAAAAACATTGTTTCCTGTATGGTCTTCACTAATTCATATCTTCTTTTTATTAACCCTTAAACAGGCGATGTATCGTGAAGGATACAGATATTTAATGCCTTTTGCTCAATAAATTACCAAGTGTCCGACGCATTATCCTACGTATTATCGTCTGATATCCTTTATTTAACCTTGAATTTCATGATACATATCTGGGGATTAGCGTGGATATAGTCATTCTAAGGAAAAAAAAAAGAAGAAATGTTTTTCGAAATTCCCGGCCAGCCCGTTAAAGGGTTAAAGGTGAAACCATCACAGCCACCTCTTATTGCAGTCATATTGACACGATTCTTCAAAAACAACTCTTTACAAGATAACGCCAGACTCACTGTGAAGAAACTAAAACAGCTCTGTGTAAGAGGTCCTTCTACACCCACCTTGTTCGTCAAAAATAATATCCTCAACAGATCTTCATCTATTCAGAAGTTTTCTTTTGAAAACGATTCTGAAGTCATAAGAGCATTTTTCTTCTTTCTTTCTTAACAAAACCTTGAAGTTTTCAGTTCTGAGATTGAAATGCTGATAACACGTTGGGAAAAATGTATAGAAAAAAATAGAGTAAATATTCTCTCTAAGGAAAATCTTAAGGAGAATACTACTAGGGCCAATACAAGAAGAGGATGGCACCTACAGGATCAGACACAATGAAGAGCTGTACCATCTCCAAGAAGACATAATCACCTCAATGAGGAAGAGACGACTGACTTTCTATGGACATTTAACCCGAATGAACACCAACAGACTCACAAACAGGATCTTCACTATGACAGGTAGAGGGAAAGCCTCCAAGAATAAATGGATCAACACAGTGAAATCAGACCTGGACCAACTTAAAATTCCACTGGAGACCATTCAAGATCGGTCCAAATTTCGGCAGATGATTTTACAAGGAGTATTCCCAGTGCACCTTACCAGTAAAAAGAGCTCCGGAACCAACAGACCAAAGTGGACAGAGGAGAGAAGGCTTGCTCATAGCCAGAAAATAAAAGCTTTCTGGGCTAAGAAGAAACAGCAGACCCATATAAGGAGTCGAAACGAGCCCCGTGGTCCTAAGTAGGCCCAAACGAAAAGAAGAAGAGTAAATATTCTGAACAAAAATATTTTTCACTAAATAATCTTCCATGGTTAACATAACATTAGTCGATGTTAATAAAGTATTTGTTATTTTTTAACTAAAAATTATTTATAAGTAGTTAAATAAAACGATAAATTTCATTATATGTTTCAAACCTGAAAGTAAATTAACATAAATAGTTTTGCTACATGATAGATGGCTAATTATGCCCTTTGAACACAAAAGTTACAAGATAGTTCTCTTCTGGATTACACTTTATTATTTTCGTTGGATCCAGTTATTTCAAATATTTAAAAACTAAAAATCGCTTAGCACGTTTCACTTAATGTATTTTGCCATTTTGTCGTTTGTGTTCATATTACATTGTTTACTCTAAAAAAATGGAATCGGCCTTGTATCTTGCTATTAATATTGTAAGAAAACTTATATACAGTGGAACCTCGAGAGGAACGAGAAAACTCAAAACTAAAAATTATTTATAAGTAGTTAAATAAAACGATAAATTTCATTATATGTTTCAAACCTGAAAGTAAATTAACATAAATAGTTTTGCTACATGATAGATGGCTAATTATGCCCTTTGAACACAAAAGTTACAAGATAGTTCTCTTCTGGATTACACTTTATTATTTTCGTTGGATCCAGTTATTTTAAATATTTAAAAACTAAAAATCGCTTAGCACGTTTCACTTAATGTATTTTACCATTTTGTCGTTTGTGTTCATATTACATTGTTTACTCTAAAAAAATGGAATCGGCCTTGTATCTTGCTATTAATATTGTAAGAAAACTTATATACAGTGGAACCTCGAGAGGAACGAGAAAACTCAAAACTAAAAATTATTTATAAGTAGTTAAATTAAACGATAAATTTCATTATATGTTTCAAACCTGAAAGTAAAAAAAAACAAAAACAAAACATGAAAATTAAAAACAAATGAGTCTGTATTTTATTGAACTTTATTATGAATTCTGCTCAAATAAAGAGGAAATAATTAAGTTTAATAATTCCTATGTAAAGAATCGATATTTTTAATGAAATCTCAAATCATTCGAAGCCAAATAAAATGGAATAAAAGAGACGACGTTTTATATAAGTCGGCCGCAGAAAATTAATTTCATAGTAAATTTAAATGAAGCTATACGTTCAGCAAAATCTTTGGAAAGTAAATTATTCTACAATAAATAGTGTAAAATAAATGTTAAAAGACAGAACACAAGCAACAACGACAATAAAGGCCGGTCCAGCCACGCTCAAGCCAGTTTGTGCAAAACAAATCGATGCTGTTCACACGTTCAGTTCTGCTTGCTCAGTCGTTAAGTTTTTTTAAAAATGGAAAATTGTGTAGAGGAATTATCAATTCTTACATCGACTGCGATTTGCATTATTGAGAAAAAGAACAAATCGAAGATCGCTAAAAGAATGTATTTAATTTAATTTAAATATTTAATAAATGAAATGAAATAACTTATACATCTCAATGAAGTCGATTAGAAATTCTTTTGATATTTTGAACCCGCAATATTATTAACTACACAACCTGTATAAAATTAAGGCCCATTCACTCAAAATATATGTAGTGTATGGAACTGGTGGTCCAACGTAAAATTTACCTTTGAGTAGCATTTATCCTTCCATTACAATATTATACATCTGCCTTATATTTACATAATAATATAATAATTACAATCTCTAATTGAAATCGGGAAATTGCTAACATTTTAACTAGTTTTAAGATAAGATAAATATCATGGAACTGAAAAATTATTTTTCGATTATTAATTAAAAATATGCTAACTTTGCAATATTAGTTAGCATAAATAAAAAAATTAATAAAAATAATAGTAAAAATAAAAGGAGAAAACTACTAGTAATAATGTTAATTATTATGTTGGAGACATCTACTCCAGATATACACATCTACTACAACACAGAAATATATTTCGGTTGACATTTACATTATAATCCGATATGATGTAACGGAAACAAGGGATTTAGGAGGCATTGATAATGGAACTAAAACTTCATCCTTTGATAGGTATCAGGTAGGTTATTAACCAATCAGTAGAGGTATGTATACACAGATGTACACACAATATACACAGCTATACACGGTCAGGCCCCCCAAACGTTTCGATATAAATTAATCAATTACTCGACTGAGTTTGGATTCCAAACTGCTTTTGATACTCTATGGCTGTATGTTATTATTTGCTTCGAAACCAATTTAAACTTTATTTCTGGAACCTGGGATTGTTAAATCCTTTGACTGAGGTCTTGTTTATAAATGAAAATTTATTTCATATTTCTCCTCTCTCTCTCTTTCTCTCTCTCTCTCTATTAAAGTTTTCCGCAAAACTGTACCACTCCCAGTAAAAACCTCAAATTACATTTATACATATATGTACAAAATATATATAATATATATATATATATATATATATATATATATATATATATATATTACATATATATAGGAGAAGGTGGTTGTGTTGTGCGGTCAATACAAAAACAATTAATTATTATCCATATAATTAAATTTGTGAGACAATTTTTCAGCTTTAAGTGCAAGCCTTCTTGTATGATACGCTCCGTTGACCGCTTTCTTTTTATATACCTTAGTTATCAACAGTAATAATTGTAGTGGAAATTTAGTGGCTCTTCATTATATGCAGGGTGTCCCGAATTTAAATGGCAAAACTTCAGGAAGTTATAGGGGACCGAAAAACTAAGACAAAAAGTCCTTTAGAGATTTGCTCGTTTTTGATTAGTTTTAGAGAAAATCGCAAAAAAAGAAACAAAACAAGTTTTCATTTTTATACTTATTTATTTACATTTATATTTATGTTATGTTTTTTTTAATGTAAACATTGCTCAAAATGTTGTCCTCTTGCACCAATGCAAGCATTACATCTAGCACTCACTTGATAAATTGCAGCTAAACATTGTTCTGATGATATTTGGTGCACTGCATCTATGATTCGGTCTCTTAATTGCTCTCTTGAGTTGATTGACACCGAATAAACTTTCTGCTTCAAGGTTCCCCATACGAAGAAATCCATGGGTGTCATATCAGGTGATCTGGGTGGCCAAGGTAATACTCCTCCACGTCCAATCCATCGTTGTGGATAATTTATATCCAGCCAAGCTCGAGCAACTCTGCCATAATGAGCTGGAAGCCATCGAGTTGGAACCACATTTCAATCCGCTGCTGTAAGGGAATGTCATCTAAATAATTAGAAAAGTCATTCTCCAAAAAATGTGTAAATGTGATACCATTCAATCTTCCAGGTAAAAAATATGGTCCCACCAGTAATCCGTTCCAAATTCCAAGCCAAACGTTGATAACAAATTCGTGCAGAAACCTATACTCTCTAATAGCTGTGGGATTTTCAAAAGGCCATACATGATAATTTCTTTGATTAACAATTCCTCCTCTTGTAAAGGTAGCTTCATCGGTCCATGTAATTTTTAATGGAAATAAATTATCACCGCGAATTTTGTCAAGAAACAAGTTACTAAAATTCAATCTCTTGACATAATATTGAGGTAATAAATTCTGAACTTTTTGATGATAATATGGGTAGCGATTATCACCTTCAAAGTTCGCCATATTGCTTGCCGCGATATTGCTAATGCAGCAGATGCTCTTCGGATGCTATTCTCAAGATTGTTATCGAAGTGGCGTTGGACACAATTTCTTCTCCGATAATCTGCTCTTATTGCTGCCTGGAATTGTTCGCCTTCATTACGTATTAATAATGAACTAGTCTCTCGTTGTCTATATAAAGTTAACGAAAAGAATCGTCGATTAGGCACTCTTCTATTTGGAAAACGGCGCGCATACTCCCGCACCGCTTCTAAAGCATTACCGTTACAGAAACCATACACAAAAATCATATGAGCGTATTCAACATTAGAATATGTATGCAGCATTGTGGCTGATGCTATTCGCACAAAAATATCAGAGTAACTGACTGAAGACTGATTTAGGAATTGTAATCCTAGAAGGAAGCCAAAATGTAAACAAATAAAAGAATGTAAAGGATGACATTAAGTGTTTACATATCTCACTGCCTAACGAACTTTGAAAGGCGATAATCCCTACCTGTAACATTTTTGTTTTGTTTCTTCTTTTGCGATTTTCTCTACAACTAAGCAAAAACGAGGTGCTGCGATCTACAGCGCAACTAGGATCCTCTTGGCCGAATTGTAGGCCGAGGTCTGCAGATCAACGTTAAGAAGAAAAAAGCGATGAGGACCAACGAGAGCTGTCGAGAATCCCTTGTCCCGATAAGTGACAATGTTGGGGTCATTAAATTTGTCTACTTAAGAAGGTGGCACAGATGTAAATAGCCGAACGGATTTTTGGACCAGTTTAATCTACCTTTTACCAAATCAGAAACCTCTCCATATAAATGAAAATACGTCTTTTCGATACAAACGTGAAATCAGTTCTACTATATGTTAACAAAACGTGGGAAGTAATGGAAAACATCACTTGTCCATTACAGACATCGTTGATAGATGCCAGCGCAGGATTGTGGGAATTTGGTGGCCACAGCTCATATCAAATGAAGAACTACGAAGAACCACCAACCATCTGACGGTCCGTTTAGAAATAGGAAAGCGGAAATGGAAATGGTTAGGACTCACAATGAGGTCGGATGATGCTATAGAAAAAACTTCCAGACAGCGGAACCTCTACCAAAGGGAAATAGAAGGAAAGGCAGGCCCAGAGAGACGTGGCGAAGATCTGCAGGGGAGGGGGGGGGGTTAGCTCGGGTTGGAAAATCCGAGTTTCCAACCTCCTTCCTGGCAAGGAACCAGGAAGATCGCTGTTGGAGCTGATGGAGATCACTCGTGGATCGTCCCATGCTCCAATAGCAGTTGATAAAAATAATAACTAATAATTCGGCTATATATAGACAATGCATAAGTCCTTTTTTAGTTTGGATAATCCGTTATTTAATCATCTGTACAAATCCTTTCTGCCTTCTTTTTATTTTATAAATTTTGAAAACAATTGAGAAGGAAACGTTTAGCATCGCAGGGGTGCAGGTAAAATAACGAGGATCCTGGATGTAAGATCAAACTACACAGAGAATGATTATTTAGAAAAAAAAATCTTTATCAAAATACGCTCGATTACGCTAATATATTTCTGCAAACGAGTTAGTGGCTTTTCTATTAACATCTGAATATAATTTAAAAATTTTATTAACAACAATTTATGAAAAAGAATTTACTATCGACTTTTGATAGATTATTTCAAAATCTTTCAAAAATTGGTACGAGTCCTTAAAAATACGGTGAATTGGAGTCAAATAACCACGAGATTCCTTTAGTAAGCGTTTAATGGACGATGAACCCAAGTTAGGAACTTTTTATTTTACTGAAAATTGAATTGAGGTGGTCAAGGGGGTCGTCGATTGGCTGACTGGGAGTTGCTGAGAAAGTTCTGCAACAGTTGTTCTGCAACTTCTATCGACCAAACCTTCCGGAACATCGACATCAATTTCAGCTCAAGTTTTCTTCTCGAAATTTTACCCAAAAATATGAACCCAAAAATTATTTTCCCTGGTAATTTATTTTTAAAATTTTTATGGTATTCTCAGAGATTGTTATTCGCAAGTTGTAGTTGGTATTTCGACAATATCAAACTGGAAACCATAAAGTAAACTGGGCAGGGGAGCATAAAACGGAAGAGTAATTATAGAAAACTTCAACATTGTGCTTCTTCCATATATATACATAACTTATGCCACGGAAAACTTAGGAAATGTCAGAAGCTGACTCCAGCAGAATCAAGACTCTATATAAACATCCCCTCCAGACAGCACATCACTTCATGTCTCGCCTTCATTGAGTTTATATCTATTTTCTATACTATTTGTTTAACTGTTTATAATCAGTGTTTATAACTTTTGTTTTTATTTAAATAAATTCTTTTTAAAAAAACGATCAAGCTTATCGTATTATATAACTGGCGCCCAGAATCGGGACAACGAAGACTGAAGAATAGCAGCTGTGTCCATTTGACCTAGTATTCTCAGGTCACCTTGAGGTGTTTGCTTCGCGAGGATAGAAGAAAAGAAGAAACCCTTCACCTTCAACGTAAGAAGTCACCGGTTAACAGTGAGTAATTCTATAATTAGACCAGCAACGTTGAAGATGCCTGAACAAATTCATTATAAAATATCTAAAGAAAATTACGACCACATTCCCCCTTTCGACGGCAATCCCTCAGAATTAAGTTTTTTTTGTGATATTGTTGAAGCAGCGTACTCACTAGTCTGTCCTGATAATATTATAGAAAGAAATTATAATCACGATGTTTTATTAATAAAAGTAAAAAAGCAGACTAGGGGGTCCTCCTAGAAATATATTATTGTCCCACCAGGTAGATCACATTGCAACTTTGTTAAAACTATTAAAAGAAAACTTTGCTGACTCTAGATCATATGAAATATAGAAAGATGAGATTTTCCAAACAAAATTAAATTATAAGGAAAGTCCCATAGAGTTTGTAAACAGAATTCAGGAGCTGAGAAATTTAGTTTATATTACATTAAAATTAGATGGCCTAAATATAGTTACATTGACCGAAATTATGAACAGAACCGACAAAGAAATTATTTACCATATTTACAAATGCTTCCCCTCACAATTAACCAACCATACAATGATTTTTAATCCTACTAACCTAGATGAAGTAAGAACTATAATCTATTATATATTTGTCAAATACCACTCATTTATCACGAATTTCGTATGTGGCTTCCTCTAGGGCCTTAGGTGCTCGCTAAGAAAGGATTTTAAAAAATTGGCCTGGATCGCGGCTAATTCGTGATAAAGCGATTTTTGACGAATTGGAAATTCTTTGAAATAATAATACGGATCGTAATGAAACTTAATACATTATTCTTTTTATTAGATGTTAGATGCACAATAACAATTATTTTCTAAGTAGTTTGTCCTGAATCGGTACTACAAAGGGGTAAACAGTACTAATACAATTTTTAGTGGGTGAATAATAGTAGATTTATTGTCGTATGGTATAGGGTGATAAGCTAAGTTAAAAAATAGGTTAGATGCTTAAGCCGCACACTTTGACCACAAATTAAATTCTTTATTGTAGTAAACAAACAAAAATACGATTCTGGCATGTGGAAAGCATATTATATGGTACTTTCTGTAAACTCATGTTGGCTGCAGAGTGTACCCTTACAAGTTTGAGTTTCGGAACTGTTAGCCTGCTGTGGAAAGGAAGTAGAGGAGGTTAAAAGACTTATGTTCTCTGGTGATGACACGGAAGGCCACTTGGATGTACCCACCAACCTTGCTTCACCAGTAGCTTCTTCCCCAACTACTCTTCCTTTAGCTTGATAAGATAAAAAATAGTTGTTCTGAACCTGGTCATTCTCAAATCGGCATTTTTCAACCAGGCCCAAGTTGTATTTCTCAAATCTATCTACTAAATACGAGTATATTTGTCAAATGCCACTCACTCATTCAACACGAAATCTCAGAAACCACCGAACAGATTGAAATGAAATTTAGTATACAGCTTCCTATAGGGCTGTAGGTGTTCGCTAAGAAAGGAATTTAAAAAAATCGGCCTGGATCGCGGCTAATTCGTGATAAAGCGATTTCTAACGCATTGGTATTCCTTACGAGCACCCTACTAACCTTGCTTTACCAGTAGCTCCGTCCTTAACTGCTCATCCTTCAGCTTTCCGGTCACAAGATAATTGTTCTGAACCTGGCCCTTTTCAAATCGGCTTTTCTCAAACAGGCCCATGTTGTATTCCTCGAATCTGAACAAGTTGTGCCTAGCCTTTATGAATTTAATTCCTTGAACCAACAATCTACCTTGGCTCTCAGTTCAGATGAGGATAACGCAGGAAATGATTCAAAGATTTAGTTCACAACAAACAACTAAGGAAATCGGCTGCAAAAAGATAATCAAGCACATGTAGAGGTTAATCGGGAAGTTGTTAAAAAATTATCCTGGAAACACATTAGCAGAAAAGCGGTTAACAAACATAAAGAGAACCAACCCGAAGTTAAAAGAAATGTACACACATATACTGAGGATCACCTAAATATACATAGTGGGGCTGTAGTGCATATAAGTATAACAAAACCCATCCTGAAATCCATAGAAAGTCTTAAAAAAAATTCTCAGAAAATAATCCTCATGTTAAACGTGTAGCTGTAACAAAACATGATGAAAGACGTTCAATGGAAAGGCTGCAGTGATGGACAGTGATGAAGCATTCAGGTTACAAGTATTACCCAAAAACTGAATATCCAAAAGATAAAACAGTCGATATTGGACGACGGTCAACTTGCAATGGATGTTATGATGTAAAATGGAAGGACGAGAGCCCTGTCATGTGCTGCAGTAACGGGAAAGTCCAACTTCCTCCATTTCAACAATATGCTGAACTCTTGCACAACCTCCTTACTTATGAACATCCTGAGGTTGAGCATTTTCTAAATAATATTTGGTAATAGAACGGTTGTTTCCAAATGACGTCGTTTGGAGCAAAAGAGATAAAAGAGGGACATTTCATGCCAACATTTAAGGTGCAAGGACATGTATACCACAGAATAGGGAGTTTGATGCCTCGAACAAAGCAGCCGTCTTTTATTCAGATAAATTTTTTTGGTGATGACAACCATGAAAGAGACATTTTCTGTGGTTACTTTCACAATGTGAAGCATGCATTGGTAAGCCAACTCCAGAAAATTGTTCATAAACATAACATGTATATCAAGGACTTCAGAGCTTCTGTTGAGTCTGCTCCTAAAGATCTACAACATTTCCAGGTAGTTATCAGTGCTGACAAAAAGCCTTCAAATGTTCACTGAAGACGTTACAATACTCTTACCTCTAACGAAGTTGCCTTCTTGATTGTTGGCCAGGTGTTAGAAAAGTGAGACAATAATTATTCTCGACTGATAAGAATTAGTGAGTTCTATCGAGCGTATGATTCTTTTCAGTATCATCTTATTTTCACCCATGGAGAAGATGGGTACAGTATTAACATCCCTCTGCGTGACTCAAACACAAATACACCACTTAAGATAACTGTCTGCAGCTGATTTTTACGCCTATATGTTGACGGAGCGAGAAGGCGAAAAACCTTATCTATTTTCTTTCGTAATCTCCTCAACCAATTTGTGCTTGATATGTAAGGAAAAATAGAAACAGAAACACTAAACTTAATTCGAAAAAGACAAAAAATGAGAAGTGGAGACTATATTCACTTAAAGGATGCCATAAGAGAAGCTGATGGTCTGGTATCGGAGCTGGGTAAGATGGTAGTGCTGCCATCAAGCTTCACTGCAGGACTGTTAAAATTAAAAAAATTAACTTCTGCAAATTGAAATTATTCTAAGAATGGAATTCTTTAGGTTTATTTAAGTAATGATAATTATCAACGTTAAGCTTAACTTTTACTAATTTAAGTTGTCCTTAATCCTAATGATATTAAACCGTAGCGGAGCACGGGCACTTTCAGCTAGTTTATAATAAATGCTCTTTTGTAATAGCCAACTTAAATAGGAAAAAATTTAACCAACATAACCAACAACAACAAAACCACTCACAGACTAGCACACACCAAAGAAATAATAACTTTTCTCGTAACCAAAGTTTTAATCAGAACTTTAACAATAACAGACCACAGCATCAGCAGCAATACCCAAGACCTCAAAACCAACATTTCCAAAATCCCAATCATTACCATCATCCTAACCATCCTTTTAATCAATACAATCAGAATAAATATAACAATTTCCAGAACCAAGCCCGTAACAATAATGGATCACAAAATACTGTTTCAATGACCTTAATGACCTTTGAAATCGTGACACCGGCAGGGAAAAAGAACGGAGACAAATCTTGTTTTTTAAATACATTCGATATTTTTGGTTTCGAAAAACAAATTAAATTTTATCTTTTTACCTTTTCAGAAAAGTATGATTTATTATTAGGCTATAATAGCATGAAACAATTAAAATTAAATGTGCATCCTCACAATGATAATCTTACGCATCCCCATGGAATAATACCTTTATTGTCAAGTCATGAATTAGTAGAATTAGATAAGATTAAGTTAGAAAAGGAATCAATGTTGTAGAATTACCTATTAAAAATAATGATGAAATAACGATATACAATTAAATGATAAAATAACTATAAAAGAAGTTTTATATGACATTAAAAATGATAAAATTCTGTTCCATATTGAGGCTCATGAACCAGAGGAAATAAGTGAAGCCATACCTGGTTTAGTCGTGACCAATTGTCCCGAACTGGCTAGGATGAACGACGAAATTAAAAAAGAAATCCCACAATTAATTAGGACAAGTCACATGAATAGTGAAGAAAATTTAAAAAATAATAAATTTATTAAAAGAATTTCCAGAAGTAATTAAAAGAGAAAATGACAAATTAACCAGTACAGATTTATTAAAACATAAAATAAAAACAACAGACGAAGACCCAATATATACAAGAAAATACAGATATCCGGAAGTTTTTCGAAAAGACATTCAATCAGAAATTAATAAATTATTGGAAAATAAAATTATCCAGCACTCAAATTCCCCGTATAACAGCCCCGTATGGGTGGTAGTTCCCAAGAAACCAGACGCCTCCGGTAAAAGAAAAATCCGCATGGTAATAGATTATAGGAAACTTGATAATAAAACTATCGAAGACAAATTCCCTCTCCCGAACATTGAAGATTTATTTGGAAAAATTGGTAGCGCTAATTATTTTTCAGCAATAGATTTGGCCTCCGGCTTTCACCAGATCGAAATCCATCCCCAAAACTGCACTTTCGACAGAATACGGACATTATGAGTTTTTAAGAATGCCGTTTGGCTTAAAAAACGCCCCACCTACATTTCAACGCGCGATGAATATTGTATTTTCTAAAATTCCAAATGTATTAGTTTATATGGACGACATAATTGTTTTTTCCGACAGCCTAGAAGAACATATTAAACATTTAAAAACTGTTTTTGAAAAATTAAAGCAACAAAATTTAAAAATTCAATTAGACAAAATAGAATTTTTCAAACGGGAACTTTTATTTTTAGGACACATAATATCAGAAGAAGGTATACAACCAAATCCCGCTAAACTCGAAGCAATTTCTAAATTCCCCATTCCTAAAACTCAAAAACAAATTAAACAATTTCTCGGACTTACGGGATATTATAGGAAAATTATAAAAAAATATGCTAAAATCGCGAGACCCCTAACTCAAGCTTTAAGAAAGGACAAAGAACTTAAAATCACTGACGAGTACTTACAAGCGTTTGAAACACTCAAATCCCTCTTACAAAATAGCCCCATTTTACAGCTTCCAAATTTTGATAAACC
This sequence comes from Euschistus heros, assembly GCA_003667255.2. NCBI lineage: Eukaryota > Metazoa > Arthropoda > Insecta > Hemiptera > Pentatomidae > Euschistus > Euschistus heros. The sequence goes on from RCWM02000063.1 coordinate 861,803, forward strand.
GTTTACATTAACAACAGATGCCTCCAATTTTGCAATAGGTGCAGTACTATCTCAAAATTTCAATAATAAAGACCTACCTATCTCCTTTGCCTCTAGGACACTAAATAAACAGGAAGAGAATTATTCAACTATCGAAAAAGAACTCCTTGCCATTATTTTGGCGTGCAAACATTTCCGACCTTATCTTTACGGAAGAAAATTTACCATACAAACGGACCACAAGCCTTTACAGTGGCTGCATAATTTAAAAGAACCCAATTCTAAATTAATCAGATGGAAATTACAATTAGCTGACTTTGATTTCGATATAAAATACGTACAAGGAAAAACTAATTTCGTAGCAAACGCTTTATCCAGAAATCACCCTAAAAGAAATGACCTTAATGCAATCGAAAATTCAGATCCCGGCCCTAATGAAGTACTAGATAAATTCTTTTCGGCACCAACCACTGAATATAGTAATGACAATATTGAAGAAATTGCAAGAACTTTACAAATTGCCTTAGAAGAAGACTTAGAAAGCTTACAGACACAACACTCACAAGAATCATCAAATGACCAGATATTAATAGTGGACGACAAAACAAAATGCATTAACGTAGAAAAATTTGAAATAATTATAACGCGAGGAAATCCCGGAATTCAAAAACCCGTAGAAAAACCTTTTGGCAAAACCAGATTTCATTGGTACACTCGATATCCCTTTTCAAAAGAAAACTGCCTAGAATTTTTACAGTCAAATCACACGTATGGCATTTTATGTTCCCCCCAAATTGAAAATTTACAATCAATGACGAAATTTACAATCAAATCTTTAACCATTTAACGGAGTTAATAAAAAATAATTATCCCACCATTAAAATTAAAAGATATTATACTAAAAAGCTAGACGTAACAAATCAATCTGAACAGGAAGAAATTATATTAAATAAACACATAGGAAAAACGGCACATCGCGGAATTCATGAGACTTATCAAAATTTACGAAAATCATATTATTGGCCGAGAATGCTAGAAACTATAACTAAAATCATTAATAATTGTTCCCTTTGCAAGGAAGTAAAATATGAAAGAAATCCTATAAGACAAGTTTATGAAATAACCCCCACACCCTCCAAACCTTTCGAAAAATTGCAAGGAGATATTTTGCATTATGGCGGAAAACTAATATTTACTTTAATAGATTGCTTTTCAAAAAAGTTATATGGTAACATCATAAGAAATAGTTCGGCAAATGAAATTTTAAACTCTTTAGAAATTTATTTTAGCACTTTCCCCTGTCCAACAACTATACGATTTGATAACGGCACAGAATTCAAAAACGGACTTATTGAAAACTTTCTAAAATATCATAATATTAAAACACATTTCATAACACACCAATCATTCAGACTCCAACGGAGTTAAACAGAGCACACTCCACACTAATCGAATTAATGAACATTATTAAAAGTAATAAAGATTTCCCCCCTACAAATTATTAAGATTAGGCTTGATCGCGTATAATAATTCAATCGTATCTAATTTAAAAATGACCCCAAACGAAATAACATTCGGTAATCAACCAGAGACACCAGCCCAAGATTTAATTTTAGAACAAAAAGTAAAAGAGTATCATGATGACAAACAAGTAATTATAAAAAGAATTAATCGAAAAGGAAAAGGAAAATCGCACTAACGCTTGTTTACTTCCTTCCCTCACTATCAATGAACAAAGCACTGACTATAACGGACCTGACTCAGGGACCCGGAATAATTCCTATCAGACTACCTAATGCGTATATCCTAGACAAATACTACACATTCATCCACAGAATTGACACAGAATCAATAGACACCGAATTAGAAGACATACATAACATCATAGTCTCTTCACATAAAAACAATAACACTCACCATTATGATTCCCTTTATAAATATTACACCTTCCTAAGAAATACATTGGACCATTTGATACTTAACAAACAAACTCGCATCAAAAGAGGACTTATTAATGGACTTGGTACAGCTATATCATGGCTAACTGGCAACATGGACGCAAAAGACAAAGAATACTATGATAAAGTAATTCATTCACTCGAGAGAAATTCCATACAACTTACTAACAGCACAAAGAATTAACTGGCCATCAATCAAAAAATAATTAAAGAATTTAACCGCGACATTAAAATCATTTAGATAATATGAAATAATTAAGCCATAATAACCAAAAAAATTAAGCAAGCCCTTACCAATTCAAAACTTAAACAAATTGAAATAAATCATAATTACAATATAATATTTCTAAATTTAGTAATAATTAGTAACAAACTTAACGATATTGAACTATCTCTTGAATTCTGTAGACTCCAAACTATTCACTCTAGCATTTTATCTTTTATAGACTTAAGAACCTTACAATATATTTATAACATAACTTTTGTTTCTAAAGACATAGAAATCCTTTGGCAAATTAGCAAAGTACACTGTTCATTAAAGGGCATTAATATATATTATTTTGTAAAAATTCCTTTACGTAGCCCACCATTGGAAACCTACTTTCTCCTCTCATACCCGGTCGAAAAAAATAATAAAGTGATCACCATCTACGAGCATCCACCATTAATTTTGAAAAAGAAAAGAGAATTACTCACTGCTTCATCCGACGAATACAAAGACTTACTCTTCTGCAGAAATACGACAAGTATAAATAATAAGTGTATTCAACAGATTATAAACAATACTAATCTTTTTGACTGACAAACCATATCCACTGGCAGCAAACCTTTCATTAAATATATACCTTTTGTTAATCAATATTTAGTATTTAAACATAATAAAATAGAGATAATAAAAAATAAAAATAAAGAAGAAATATTTGTAACAAATAGCAGTTTAATTAACCTTAATAGTAATGAATCCATTTTAGATATGCACATAATTCCTACATTTAAAGAAACTAAGGCACTTAGTATTAATAGTTTAGTTTTTAATCACCAAGACTTTAACATATCCTTCGAAAAATTACACACTATAAATCTAGAAATGTCCAAACACCTTTATAACAACACAAACAAACCATACACTATATATGTATTTACTTATACCCTTTGTAATAATTTGTATTCTAATTTATTTCATATATAAATACTATTGTATAAGAAAAATCAAAATAAACATTGTATCCCCAAATATGCCAACTGTACATCCAGGACTACCATCGTTTTCGCAGGAGCTTCAAACTTAGGGAGGGAGGACTTAGAGTACGGAAAACTTAAGAAATGACAGAAGCTGGCTCCAGCAGAATCAAAACTCTATATAAACATCCCCTCCAGGCAGCCCATCACTTCATGTCTCGCCTTCATTGGATTATATATATTTTACTAGCATTCCCGTCGCGGCTTCGCCCGCCCTCATAACTAAAGATAATTTTAATTAAAAATTAAAGTTTTATTTGTTTATCGATAAGATTCTTGTATTTTAGCATGTGGTTGAGCATTATTTCTTCAATGATTTTTTAGCAGTAATTATTAATCTAGTTATAATTGCACTGATCAGGTGGTTGAAGATTACATATAAGCACCATTAGGCATAAAATTTTTAACTTTAATGTATGAATTGGTAATCAAGATGGATAAAGACTATTAAGAAACTCTTGCGGAAAATAAACTGCATTATCAGTGCTTACGACAAAAGGCCCGTGAATCATATTTTTACACAAGATATAAAAAAGCAAAGGATCTACATTTTGAGTTAGTAATCATTTGTATTCGGCAGAAATAACTTTATTGATTTCATCTGGTTATATGTTGATTTCGAACTATAAAAGTATATGACAGTGTGGCAAACCTCGTTCCTGCCTCTCAAAATTGTAAATTTAAATTTTAGTTATTCTAAACTTTAATATTGCAAAACCTTCCTAGAATTATAAAAATTACTTATTTAGATGTCGGTACAGATAGGTTCAGTTTACCATTGTTAACTCTATTGTGGAATGGCTCTATACACAATCGGTCGATTTTCAAGCTTCACTGAGATCCACATATCGCACACCATATTTAAATTTTTTAAAATAATTTTCTTGATAGTTTAATGAGTGAATTTTATCATCGATTTCAAGCTCTTTTCTAACCTCTCGTGTAGAATGGCACTCCCCACCTATCGGTCAATTTTCATACTGCACTGTTGTCCACATATTAACCTTTTTTAATAAAATATAAATTAAAAATTAGTAGATTTTAATATTGCTAAACCTTCTTAGAATTATGAAAATGATGTAGTTAATATTTAGTACAGATTTGTTCAGTAATATTTGCGGTTAGTGATCACAAACGAAAAATGGCTTGTCCTTTTATATAATAGTATAAGTTATTATTATAGTAAATTTTCTAATTGTAAATCTTTCAAGAACTATGAAGATGATGTAGTTAAAATTTGGTTCAGATAGGTTCATTAGTTTTACTAAAATGCTATTGTCGCTTGCCACATATTCGATTTTTAAATTTCACTGGAATCCACACGTCACACCACATATTTATAGCTTTTTGGATAACAAATTAATTTAATTTAGTAATTTTATTATCAATTTCTAGCTATAATTAACACTGGATTATTGTAACCTCTCTTGAATGGCGCTCGCTTTACTACCCACCACATATTTATCGCTTTATAAACAGTAATTTAAGAGGAAATATGTAAATTTTATTATTGCTAAACCTTCCTCGAACTATGAAGATGATGTAGTTATATTTGGTACAGAATAGTTCTATAGTTTTCGCGGTTAGTGATCACGAACGAAAATGGATTGTCCTTTTATATATAACTTCATCATCCCCCGTCGAGGCTTCCCCCTCTCTCATAAGTGAAGATCTTAGATAATTTTAACTAATAATTGATTTTATCGATAAAAATCTTGTATTAAAGTGAACAATTGAAAATTATATTTTTGATGATATTTTCACGCATAGCAGCCATTATTAACTTGGTTAAATTTAGATTGATTAGGTGTTTGAAGATAACATAAAGCATAATTAGACATCCAATTTTCATCATATGGTGATACGGTTTTCTTAACACAGTGTCTAAAATTTAGGTTATTTTTTTTAAACTTGACTTTAAGATATTTAGTGATTATAAAACTATAAAAAAAAAGTGTTCATCTTCAGCCATCTGTTAGCCGCTGACAGTGTAGTGCTCTGAAGAGGATTAAATCAGCTAAGTTTTCTTTTATAGTTTAAAGAATGTTGGAGATTGGGGATCCTCGTGATGTCCCTCCAGATAAACATGAGGTCGAAAATATAGTAGAAATGACAGAAATTGTGCCGCAAGTTTTACAAGTTAGGAGTTTAGATAAACCATTTATTCCACTCAAATATAATAAGTACGATTCAGGTCCTTTTTATGTATTTGTCGAATCTATTCTAGAGGGGCGTAATATTGGCAAACTTCATCCAATCAGTTTTGGAAGTAAGCTATTCAAAAATTTTCCCCAGTTTAACAAATCTATTCTAAATATAAAATCCATTGGCAGAAATAGAGTAAAAATTGAAGTAAGAGATAAGGAAAATGCAAATTTAATGATTTCCGAAATTAATAATAATAAAACTGAAAATTTAAGAGCGTATGCCCCTAGATTCATAGTTGAAAAAAAAGGTATTATGAGAGGAGTATCAAAAGATATATCGGATGAAGAAATTAAAAATAATATAGAATCAATTGAATATGAACAAAAATTTTGTATAGTATCGGTGCAAAGGTTAATGCGAAAAATTGTAAAAGAAGACAAAAGCGTTTACCGAGTACCTACAGAATCTGTAGTGATAACTATTAGAGGTCCCGAATTACCTAAGTTTCTTTCAATATATAAAGTGTTTTGTAGAATAGATAATTTTGTACCGCGAACAATTCAATGTTATAAATGCCTTCGTTGGGGTCACATAGGGAAAAACTGTAAAAATTCTTTACGTTGCAGTAAATGTGGTGAAGGCCATAAAGTGGAGGACTGCCCTCCAGAAAATATAACTAAATGCGTGCATTGTGAACAAAATCACCCGTCTGTGGGTTATGAGCAATGTCCAGAATTTATTAAACAGCGCTCAATTAGGAATCTAATGGTCAATGAAAATATAACCTTTATCGAAGCTAAAGAATTAGTCGTTGGAAAATCCTTTAAATCAGCTCTAACAGATAAAACGCCTAATTTTAAAAATAATAGTTTATTTCCAGATTTAAAACAGGTAAATCGGGTACCTCCTAAGAGGACTAGACATTCTTCGCCTATTAAATCACCGCCAAGTGAAGATCGTTTATTAACAGAATATAAAGATATTATTTCTAACCCTATAATTACAAATAATCCAATAACAAACAACCCCCATAAAAATGAAGATAAAAACTCCGTGAATGAGAGACTAAGCTTAAACGTTGATACGATTTCAGATATTATAATTTTGATTTTAAAAACTTTAAAAGATACAGAAAATATAAATATTAACAGTACTGATATTAAGGCTTTAGTTTTGGATAGAGTTAAATCCCTATCTGAATGATTATAACTCTATTATTTATTTCAGATACATAATACCATATGTTATTACGTCTATATTTTTCTTTAATAAAAAAAACATATGATAAAAATCATGCAATGGAACGCTAGGTCAGCTATCTCAAACAAAGGAAATTTAGAGATATTTTTAACAGAACATAATATAGACGTAGCAATATTAAGCGAAACTTGGTTTCGTCCAAATACTTACGTGAACTTTCCGGGATACAATAACATACGATTTGATCGCCAAGATGGAATTACTGGTGTAGCTATATTAATTAAATCTCACTTTGAGTATAGTGAACTTACTAACATACATAAACCTAGCAATGAATTTCAGGTAGTGGGAATTAAAATAAATTATAACGGTAAGAATCTATCGTTAGTATCTATTTATAACCCGATTCCAAATAACATCTCTGTTGATGAATGGGAAAAATTTTTCAATAGTATCTCCTGGCCATGCTTTATTGCTGGTGATGTTAATTGTTATCACTCATCCTGGGGCAGTATTAAATCAGATTATAGAGGTAATAAATTATCTGAGGCAATTGCTAATGCAGGTTTGGTCTTGCTAAATGCCGGCTCGCCTACTAGAGTTACAAATATTTATCAAAGAAATGAAAGTGCAATAGATATCACTTTAACAACTCCTGACCTCGCACTGTTATATGATTGGTGCACTGAGGACCCAATAGGTTCGGATCATCTCCCAATTATTGTATCCCCAATATGCTCTAAAAATGCAAAACATATCTCTAAATCAAATGACCACCCTGAGCTTCCAGCTGATAAATGTTTACAGTGGCAATGGAATCTTAAATTGGCAGACTGGGGAAAATTTAGAAATTTAATGGAAAAATATTCTATCGAACAGGCAAATTCTAACCAAAAATACGATTATCAAAAATTTATTTTCAATTTAAATCTAGCAGCTGAAAATTCTATCCCTAAATCATTTCTCCGTACTAGAAATGTAATTAGTAATTCATGGTGGACCAAAGAATGCCAAACCTTCATCAACGATAGAAAAAATGCCTATAATATTTATAAACAAAACAGCAATTACGAATCATATTTAAACTACAAAATCGCTACCGCTAAAACGAAAAGATTTATTAAGCAATGTAAATCAAACTCATGGCGTGAATTTTGTAATTCGCTAAATAAAGACACCAATCCATCAGTCATTTGGAAACGATTAAAACAATTAAAAAACCGAAAAACCACAAACAAACAACCTACTGGCAAAGGTGAATGGGTAGAGGAATTTTTTAATGAAATCTGCCCTCCAATAGCTTCAGAAAAATTAAATTTAAATAATAATATAGTTGAACATGTTCTCTTTAAGAAAATGGACATTAATGAATTAAATATCGTGCTACAATCAAAACGCAATACCACTCCTGGGTTAGACCGAATTCACTATCAAATGCTAGATCAATTACCAAAAATGGCTAAAGAATTACTTATCGACATATTTAATGAAATATGGAAAAATGCTAGTTTTCCCGACTCATGGGGTGAATATCTTGTCGTTCCTATTTTAAAGCCGGGTAAGGATAATAAAGTCGCCTCTTCATATCGTCCAATTTCATTATCTTCGTGTGTCCTTAAGACATTTGAAAGAATAATTAAAATGAGGCTAGAGTGGTATTTGGAAACAAATAATATTCTGCCTTCAAACCAATATGGCTTCAGAAAAGGTAAATCTGTTCAGCAGGCTCAATCCCAACTTCTATTTGACATCTACTCAGCATTTACAAAAAGCAAAACGGTCACTGCTGTATTTATAGATATTTCCAAAGCATATGACAGCATTATATTCAGTGAATTAAGTAGGGCTATGTCTAATGTACAACTTCCTGAAGGCTTTATTTATAGAATTTTAGAATTATACAAAGACAGGAAAATTTTTTTGAGAGTAAACCGACAAATTACAGAATCGCGTATAGCTCGAATCGGTTTGCCTCAGGGAGGCATTTTAAGTTGTCTTCTCTACGCCGTTTACGTAGCTGATATAAATAAAAATATAACAGACAATGCTCACCTGATTCAGTACGCCGATGACAACTGTTTGTATACCATAGGTAAAGATACTAATGATTGTTTTCAATCCTTATCACCAAAAATAGACAATTTACTTACATGGGCGACAAAGAAAGGCCTGTCAATATCAACTGAAAAATCAACAGTCTGCATTTTTAATAAAAAAAGAAAACAAATAGAACAGGAATTTCTCACCATCAACAATCATAATTTTCCAATTAATAAGGAGGTAAAATTTTTAGGTCTCGTCTTGGATCAGAAATTGAGCTGGAACCAACATATTGTTAAAATACTCCAGAAATGTGAAAAATACAACAATATATTAAGAGCTATCTGTTCAACTAAATGGGGGGCTGCCCCTAAAATATGTATTGATTTCTATAAGTCAACAATTAGGGCTATAATAGATTTTGGTTGCGTATTTTATGGGAACGCGGCAAAATCTAAATTACTTACTCTCGATAGAGTGCAGTATAGATCTATCAAAACAAGCTTAGGCCTACTTAATAGCAGTCCGAATAATAATATTTTAGTCGAAGCTGGAGAACCTCCATTAATAATCAGAAGGGAAATTTTGACCGGGAAATTTGTCATAAAATTGCTAGCAGAGGACAGCGAGTTAAATAATAAACTGGTTCAACTAACAACAGAAACCCTAACTCACAGATATTGGAAAAGCAAAACACCTCCCCCATTGGTAGCAGCTTTTTTAAACTTATCCAGCTATAAAGATACGATTTATAGTATGAAAAAACCTCCTATATTCAATTGTATATACGATATATTTTCAATAAACATAGAAATAATTTCGATTCCCGACCTTGTTACAATTCCAGAAACCCAACGCGATTCATATTTCAACGAATACATTAAATCAAATTTTCCATCATTTTATCTAATATTCACAGACGGATCTAAGAGTCCAGAAGGAGTAGGCGCTGCTGTCTATATTCCTACATACAACAAAAGTATACTTATTAGTATACACAAAAAGGCTTCGGTTTACACAGCCGAACTAACAGCGATATTAACTGCTCTAGATCACATAAAAGATAGCCACTTCAATAAAAGTCTAATTTTAACTGACAGTTTAAGTGCCATAAAAAAACTAGAAAATCTAAATTTCAACTCCAAAACATCCTCTTTAATAATCTCGATTTTGGAAAAAGTTCATACAATTAAAAAACTAGGTAAAACTATTAAATTTGCATGGATTAGGGGCCATGCAGGTATTAAAGGCAATACAGCAGTCGATAGCTTTGCCAAAGAAGCAACAAAAAAAACCGATTGATAAATGTCATGTTCCATTTTCAGATATATTTCACGAATTAAAAATTTCCATGAAGGTTGAATGGCAGAAAAGGTATGCAAAAGAAGATAAGGGATTGTTTTATAAATCTCACTGCCCACTGGTATCAATGGAACCATGGTTTGGTAACAGCAATGCTCCCAGATCATGGATAAGATCAATGTGCAGATTGAGAATTAATCATGCTATCTGTGGTTCGTACTTATACAAAATTAAAAGAAAAGATATGGATTACTGTGAATTGTGCGAAGTTAAAGACGATCCGAAACATATAATAATGTCATGCATAAAATATTCTGCCGAGCGATACCATTTTATAAATAAAATTAAAAATATAATAAATAAAGACAACCCTTCTTATATAGATATTATATCAAACCCTAATTCCGTATTAGAAACGTTAGGCCATTTTATAAAATCCACTGGCATTAAATTATAAAAAATCATAGATTTTCACTTATTAAGAAAAAATAGAAACAAACAATTATTTGAATATGAAATATTTTAAAGTTGGCCAATGGCGTCTAGCTAAAGCCTAAAAAAAAAAAAAAACAAACAAAAAAAAACATCCAATTTTCAATTTTAATATATGAGTTGGTAATCCAGATGGACAGAGACTATTAAGAAACTGCATTATCAGTGCTTAAAACTAAAGGTTCAAAGTTCATATTTTTACACACAATATTAAACAGCTGAGGATCGGCATTTTGATTTTTAATAATTTTCATTCGACAGAAATAATTTTATTTGATTTGATCTGGTTGGATTTTAATTTCTAACCATAAAAGTATGTGGTAGTGTGGCAAAACCCGTTTCTAACACTCAACATTGTACATTTAAATTTTCATTGTTGCTAAACCTAGAACTATGAACATGATGTAGTTAAAATTTGGTATATTTCACTCCATATAGCTGTTTTATAACAATTTAATTGAAAATAAGTAAATTTTATTATCAATGTTTACCTCTATGTAACACTGTACCTTTTAACCTTTCATGTAGATGGCAATTGCCGCCATTTTTGAACTTCACTGTTATCTACTTATTATTCATTTTTCAATAAAGAATTAGTTGAAAATCATTAGATTTTACTATTGCTAAACCATTCTATAAAGATGATGTAGTCAAAATTTGGTAGAAATTGGTTCAGTAGTTTTTGGCGGTTAGTGAACACAAACGAAAGATTGCTTGTCCTTTTATATGATAGTATAACCTTATACCGCCATATGTTAGAATCGTATAGAGCTAACAGATAATTGTGACTTACAGATAATATACAAATAATATTGCGACTATAAATTAAGATATAAGGTATCCTATCTTTTTTGTTGGATCAAACTGCACACGGTATGCAAATTTGATTAAAATTGGTTCTGTAGTTTAAGTGTTAGCCGGCCCCTAGGCGGCGACACGTAATTTATATATATTAAGATTTACTATTAGTTTAACTGTTTATAATCACTGTTTATAACTTTTGTTTTTATTTAATTAATTCTTTTTAAAAAAGCGATTTAGCTTTTCATATTATACAACTCGGATAAGAAAAATCCCTATATATAGACATGTATACACTTAATATTTTCCCATTAATCCTAATAGACATTAAGAATATGTAAAAGGTGAGCCCTTTACCCCTATTACTTTGATGGACTCCTAACTCCTCCTAACCCCCACTTCCAGGCTGCTCGTTCCATGTCCGGACCTTCACCTCCATAAAAACGATATTGCTGTTTGGTTGGGAAGTGGTTCCAGTCCTATAGATTTATTTATACAGCTCGTAGCAATTATTGTTATAATAAATAATTTAGTTAACAGTTCTAATTTTACTATTATCATAATGATTTTAGTATTACCTCATCCATCCATCTATCATCATGATATAACACATAAGAATAGTAATCGATATAAATCGAGTTCTGATCCAAAAATATATTTATATAATTTCACAATATTTGACATACTCCGTTCCTATTTTACAAATTTCAGACTTCAAGACTAATCTTATTCATCAGAAATGATGCTAATGATAGAACTACCTACAATTAGTATTATATCCTCCAAATTATATCCTGCTGATCTATCACTATCCATAATTTATGCTTAATAAATACCGTTAGTAAGAGCAGCAGCTTGCACTTGTGTTAGCATCCCTAAATTATTTTTATATAATTTTGTTAACGAGAGCAAAATAAATAAAAGTGTAATATAGAATATTCTACAAGGGATCAACATTATAAATTCACCGGCTTAATAAGATGCAAATTGTATCCAACCTATTTGGTCCAATGGTAAACTTTTTGTCCTACAATCGAGTTGGTATTCTCTTAGTTAATTCTACTCCTGTCATTTCTAGAGAGAATAAAAATATAGGACTTCATTTTTATTTTATATTTTAATTTTTTATATTATATTTACGAAATTCTTTAATAAAATTTGAATTAATAAAAAATCCTTATTGGAATATATTTTAATTATATTTCAACTTACGAAATGTACATATATTAAATAAATTCATTGCGTGCTTTTATATTTTATGACAATTATTATTAATTCGAAAATATTTTTTTAATTTAAATTCGATAAATACCTTATTTCTAAACGATTCTGTTGCTTCCTGAGATCCTTAAAACAATCTTTAATTCATTTTTAGTCAATGTAGATGAAATCCTATTCTGATTCCAATCCAAAACTTATTTTATTGCGAAGTAAATCGGGAGAGAGCTGGGACCAGGCTGAGGAAGGCAGGAACATGCACAGACATGTTGAGTCCAATGTCCATCTTCCAAGTAGAGGGGGGTCCTCTACTCTCTAAAGATTTCCTCAGATCTTTTTTTAGATATATATTTATGTGTGTTTAATGAGCTGAATGTGTATTCAGTATGTATATACTGAATATTTATTGTACATAAATACATAAAAAAAGATCAGAAGAAATTCGAGTTACCCCCTCTACTTAGAAAATTGAACATTGGACTCAACATGTCTGTGCGTGTTCGTACCTTCCTCAGTCTGGTCCTAGCTCTGTGCTGATTTACATCGCAATAAAATAAGTTTTTGATTGCAATAAACATACGATTTTATTTACATACGTTGACTAACAATGAATTAAAGATAGTTGAATGTACCTCAGGAAGCAATAGAATCCTATCTCTGCCGATCAGAAACAAGGTACTAGTCGCTTTAAATTTACTAAAATATTTTCGAATTAATAATAATTGTTCTACAATATAAAAGCACGTAATATTTTCACCCTTTTCGGGGTAAGCATACATAATTAAAAACATTTAAATGTCAAAAAATCAATATATTTCATAAAATAATTATATAAACATTAGCAAAGTTTAAAGAAATTTTCAGTTTCTCCTCTCAATATACTTAATTAAAACAAAATAGTTATTCTTTTCAAGAAGCGAAGGATTGCTTAAAATGAATACTAACGGAGCATATAATATAAAAGCTAAGCGAGACATTCGGAAGTAGAGAGTAGAGTGGAGAGTAGAGAGCTAATTCGGGCAAACATTTGAGAGCCGAGATTAGAGAATAGAGTAGGGTTGAGGAGCTAATTCGGCTAAGGATGTTATTCACTTTCATTTCACCTTCTTATTCCTGAATAAAGCTAATAAAAAAATCTTATTATAGTAGACTCCTCCCCCTCAAGATGGAATAATGCCCGGAAATGAAGTATTTAGCCTTCTCTGCTCTCTCATTCTCTTCCTTCCTCTTCTTCAATTTTTATATTTCTTAAAACTCCCTTCTCCGTTTTCATTTAGTGACTTATTTTTCAAGAAGATCTGCAAAATATCGTAGCAAATTAAAGGAACAACCATTGGTCTAAATGTAGCAGCCTTTATTATTACATTTTCAAGTATTGTTTACAGCATACCGCTAGCAATGATTTAAGGAATTTTTACAATATAGTTAAGAGTCTTGAGAGAAGAATCGATGATATAAAGTCGATTCCTAGGAAGCGATCGATACCGCTGATTATGCTAATAGTTTTATAATATGAAATTATGTTATTATTAGAGCTGTGAATTACATATGTATATCCAGAGATATTGGGTAAAATATGCAACTATCTGCATTAAATAAAAAAAAAAAAAAAAAAAAAAAATCGCAATACTTACCTATACTTAAGTACCAATTCAAGTTTAAATAACTAATTGTGTGGAAAAGGGGAACATTAGGAAGAAAAACATTAAAAAGCAAATGTAAAAAAAAAATAAAAAATAAAAAAGATTAAAAACCTTTATTAAAGATAGATAAAACACATTAAAAAGGGGAATATTAAAAACGAAAAAACTTCATGACATTAATTTCCAGAAAACTAAAACAACAACAACAATCACAACTAAAATACTTATCCTTTAAAACAGCACAATATACATCAAAAACAATAACCAACAACCATAAAGAAACCATTCCGACTTATCCATGCCACTTATTCACTATTGTAGATTACAGACAACCACATTTTGAGATTTTTAAACAAAATATATCCTCTATTATGCCTCAAAATAGATTTGAAACGCTCTACACCAAACTATATTTTGATAATATTAGATGTTTTAGTTAGTTAGGAGAAATATGCAAATGCATATATTTCACATCTCTAGTTATTAGAATACTTATAACGATTATTCTACCTCACAATAAAAAAAAAAATTACATAATTTATTTTAATATATTGGTATTTCTGATAGCAATAGAGAAACTTTCGATATACCTCGGTCAAAACTGCTTGCTACAGAATCTATTACATTCTGCTGAATAATTACGCATTGCTACTGGAAGCCAAAGGTCAAATTGTTGAATAATTCTATTTGCGATTGGAAAATGAAAAAACAGGATTGCTATTTCCAGCTGCCGAAGCAGAAGAGCTAAAAACATTTCTATATGCTGTGTTTTTCTTAAAAATTCCTAAAGAATTTTTTTCAAATCAGAATATTTTTTTTTTTTCCATTTCATTAAATGCTCCAATTGGTTTATGTTCCCTGATATACTATGAAAATTGGGATCAAGAGAAGCAGAGTGTTCAACCTCCCATCTACAGTGTTCAATGAAAGGTTTTGGTGAGCATTTGCACTTTCCTAAGTAGTAAAGGGAATTCAGATAATAATTATCTTCTTAAATGACAGTTTAGTTATTTGTTGTACATTGTTTGAACTGTAATTAACTTATATATTTATTTCTTAAGTTATTATTGTTTATTTAAATAAAATATGGTTTGCTTTTTTCAGTTCTAACATTGATTATTACATATATGTAATAGCAATGTATTTTTAAACCGTGGTTCTGATATCAGGAATGGCGGCGAAATCGAAACCTTCTTGGTATCGACACATCACTAGTTACAATATTACTTTATATCATACTTTTGGATATAATGTTACATACTCTATAAATATTAGCAACAGACTTCCGGAACAGACTGGAGAAATGTTTTTGAGTGAAAATTCAGGGGAATTCGAGCAATTACTGAATTTTTAAATACCAAAATTCTCGGTAGCGTAGATTTTTGGCTATAACAATCTTTAATTTTATTTTGTAACAATACCAAATTACATAAAGTGGAATTCAAGATGTCTCAATGAAAACATTAGGGAAATGGACTTGACGATTTAACTTGAACAGTTTCCTCTTCGCTGCTGTCTCCTGTTTTCAAATGCAGGTGTTGAGGGACTCTGTTCAGACCTTAACAATATAAAAACTTTGCATATAAACTGCCTGCTCAAGGTACTGCCACTATAAACAGCTTATTCAGTGTACTTTTTGAACCACCGAAAGAAATGGTGTATGCAAAGAATTGGGGCAAAATGTGATTTTATATGTAAGTATGTAAAATAGTTATTTAAAAAACTGTAAATAAAGGTGTCGTTTAAAAATTGAGTACATATTTGTTTATAAAAACGATTGCTTAAAGAAGATATAAAAACATTAATAAACTTAATTTCTCATTATTAAATTCGATAATCTACATTACTCATTATTAAATGTGCAGTGCTAAGTTATATTAAGTTAAGAAACGAGGTTTGTCACACTGTTATATAATTTTACAAAAAATATCAAAAAGTAAAGGTTCGACATTTTGATTTGGTAACAATTTTTATTTGGCAGAAATAATTTTATTGATTTCATCTGTATAGATTTTAATTTCTAATTATAAAAGTGTATGCCAGTATGGTAAACCCCATTTCTGTTATACAATACTCTACATTTAAATTATTTCTGTGGTCAAATTTATTATTGTGAACCTTCTTGGAACTATTAAGATGGAGTAGTTAGAATTTGGTAGAGATAAGTCGAGTAGTTTTACCGTTGCAACTCCTTTGCAGAATGCCGCTAACCCTATCGACTGGGATCTAAATGCCGCAACACATGTTTATAGGTTTTTAATAACAATTTTATTGAAGAAGGTATATAACACCGCACCTTTAGAACCTCCCTTCAATGAGGCTTGTCACCTATCGGTCGGTTTTCAAACTTCACAGCGCACCAGTTATTTGTCGCTTTTTTAATAACAATTTTTAATGAAAATCTGTAGATTTTATTGAACCTTCCTTGATCCATGAAGTTGGAGTAGTTAAAATTTGGGTACCGTTCCGCCAGCACGTCTCCAGCCCCTTTACGCGCCGAGAATACCTTATATCGATTCTAACCTTGTTTCGATTTATTTCGATGTTCTAGTCGCTACTTTTAGAGGGGGGAGGTTATTCTCTATCATTTACGGAGAAACTCTAAATCCCTGTTCAAAGTTTACCTTCTGATATTAAAATGTGAGATAAGAAAATAATGGAGTGGAAATAAGAAAATATCAAAACATAAGACAATAAATCAATGTTGAATGAACATTTTTTATTTATTTGCTAGACCACGTGAATATCATTTCCTCCCATCTCTCCCCACACATCCCTCCCTCTTCTTCTCCTCCCACCTCTTCTTCATTCTCTCAGACTGCATTCTTCTTTCTTCCTCGCTCCATACTCCCCTCCTCCTCCTCCTTGGTACCCACAAGGACCTTTATTTTCCTTAATTTTCCCTCTATCTATCCCTAACAATTAATTGACATTATATTAATTCAGAATTAATATAATGCTAAACCACCAATAATGTTAACTCCTGATAAACATTCTGACGTCATGACGGTGTAAGTAATCAATTATAAACATATAAAACACAGAATCGTTGTTGAAAGTTATGATTTTAATTTCTGCTATATTTTCTCAAGGGAAGTGGAAATAAGAAAATATGAAACCTGTGATATACTTCGTCTCATTTATTTTTAAATCGATCTGTTTTATTGAATGAATTAAACAATCTCTCTCTCTTTAGGGCAATAAGTAATATGGACGACAAAGGATCCATTCACAAAGTATAAATACTGAAATTTTCCCACTTAAATTGATACAACAAATATAAATATATAAAACATCACATCCATGTAGAAATTAACTTTTGTAAATTAATCCTAACTTTTGTAACAGTTTTACAAATTCGATAAGAAGAAATAAGAAAACATGAATTTATAAAATACAAAAACCATTATGAAACTCATGTTGTTAACTTCTGTTTCACCTATTTACATTTAAGAAGACTAAATATCAGTATAACACACTAAACAGGAGATCCGATGGCCGAGTGAGTTGGGGCGAGGGTCTCAGCGCGGTTGAACTACAAGGTCGTGGGTTCTAATCCCACCTGGGCGGGTTAAAATTTATTTCGTGGCGGACCCACGAAATGAATCATGACCTTCCCACCCCGGCCAGTATAGGACTTCAATGGAATCCAAGTTGAAACTGTAGAAGTCATTGTATATACGTGAGGTTATAAGGATCGAACTGGTCAGTGTGGCGCTGGTCAGGTAGGTTTCGTGGAGACGCACTTGCGGAATGTTACCAAAATTTGGTACAGTTTTTGCGGTTAGTGATCACAAACAAAGAATGGCTTGTTCTTTTAAATAATAGTATAGATTATATAGCAAAAGTGTAATTGAAGGTAAATGAACAACGGTTAAGGTACGCACACTGATTTAATTAGAATGGAAGGAAAGGGGAAGTCCTGATGAGGTTGGTGAAGACGATAGATTAGAAGAGGATGGAGCTTTGTGAACCAGCCCAACCTGCCCAACCTCTACCTCTTCTCCAACCTGAGGGAACTCATAAAGATTAATAAGCCTTCTACTAATGGGGATCACACCGCCATCTAGTGGAATGGTTCAACCATTTTCTAAGCATTTCCTTCCCTAACAATATATTGTATGTAGCTACCTCACCGGTCTTATTAGTCTGGCTGGTGTGGGGGGGGGGGGAGAATAAGCTACCGTTAACATTGGCTTCACAGGGAAAACCTTCTCACGTATTGCAACAATAGTATATTACATTACTAGTACCGAAAGTGGCATTTTACGTTGCGAGACCGTGTTTGACTGACGAGGCGAAGCCGAGCCCGTTAATTCGATCGAGCATCGTAAAATCACTGTCGGTACGAGTAATGTACGATACTTTTCATCACGAGGCAAAAACGCTTAATGCAGTTTTTAACTCGTGAATCTACATATTAAGATTTTAATAATTTATATTATTACACTAAATGATTGTTTTCCATTGTAATGATTATTTGTAACAGCTGATTTAGAGAAATAACCGTAGACAAGTTTAATTTAATATAATTACGTTTAATAACTGAAATGTAATAATTCAAAATACATTTATAAAAAGGAGTAAGTTTATATATTAATAAAAAACACTTCATTTTTTATAGGGTCATGTTAATATTAATTGTACAGTTTTTGGTTGATGGTAATGTTTAACCCATCAGTTATATTTTTTTATTTAGGTTCTTCATTTGCGTGTTTTTAATGGACACTTTATTCAAGCGTTGGTCCTCTTTACTGTCCTCATCTTCACTATCGGTATTCCGAAATAGATCATCAACTGTAACAAAATCTTTATTTTTAAACACGATTTCAACATGGAAAATTTACTCCATAAAGAAGAGGTTTTAAATTTTTTAGATAAAGTTGATAGGTATACTACCAGGTATGCAAGTTTAAAATGTCGTTTTAATTCCAATAGAATGCGCTCTTAGCCTATTGAAGGATTTGCTTATCTCTAAACGCTATTTTGTTTGTTAGTCATTTGTTTACAAAAGTCAGTTGTTTTTAAGTCGTTTACGTGGACGTATCATACCTTTCTTTGGTGTTAAAAATGTCTAATTTTAAGCCAAATAAAGAGCATTTGCGGCATGTCATGATTTTCTTATTTAATCAAAAGAAAAAGGCATCTGAATGTCATTGAATTCTTGTTGAGACTTATGGCGATGTTGCTCCAACCGTCAGGACATGTGAACGTTGGTTTCAAAATTTCAAACGTGGTGATTTTGATGTTACTGATCAAAAACGAAAAAATCGACCAAAAAAGTTTGAGGACTTCGAATTGCAATCTTTATTAGACGAAGACAATACCCAAACCCAACAAATGATGGCAGAACAGTTGAATGTCACTAGGCAAGCCATTTCCGATCGCCTGAGAGCTATGGGAAAGATTCAAAAGGTTGGAAAATGGGTTCCACATGAATTGGACGAACGACAGATGGAAAAACGAAAAACTGTGTGCGAAATGCTGCTTTTACGCCACGAAAGAAAGGGTTTTTTTTTGCATCGAGTTGTAACTGGCGATGAAAAATGGATTTATTTTCAGAATCCCAAACGAAAAAAATCATGGGTAACGCCAGGACAACCATCCACATCGAGTGCAAGACCGGATCGTTTTGGGAAGAAGACAATGCTGTGTGTGTGGTGGGATCAGAAGGGAGTAGTCTACTAAGAGCTTCTCAAACCCGGCGAAACAGTCAATACCGAGCGCTACCGACAACAAATGATCAATTTGAGTCACGCATTGATCGAAAAACGCCCAGAATGGGCTCACAGACACGCCAAAGTCATTCTTCAGCATGATAACGCTCCTGCACATTCAGCCAGATTGATTAAGGAAACGATTGCTTGGTTGGGAACTCCTACCCCACCCGCCGTATTCACCTGACCTGGCGCCTTCTGATTATCACCTCTTCTCATCGATGGGACACTCATTGGCGGAGCAACACTTCAACAATTTCGAAAACGTACGAAAATGGCTCGATGAATGGATTTCAAATAAAGATGAAGCATTCTTTTGGAATGGTATCCATATATTGCCCGAGAGATGGACAAAATGTGTAGAAAGCGAGGGTCAGTACTTTGAATAAAATATATTATACTTTTTTTTTAAATTACTGTGTATATATTTTAAGAAATAAACGACATTTTAAACTTGCATACCTGGTAACATCACTTCATCATTAACATGGTTAGGATTAACACTTTCACTATAGCACCACTCACAAAACTTATTAAATTCTTCTTCGTATCTATTACGAGATTTCCCGGGCATTAACGAATCAGCTATTCCTTCAGCTTCTTTAATTAATTTTTGAGGGATGTTAAAGGCCATTTTCGCACACTAACAATGTAAAATTAAATTATAAACTAAAAGAAACGCTAGCGAACCTCGTGTTGGTAACAGTAAACACTGCTAGCTGCGAAAACTTTCTCGGCTAGACGTGTAAAATCATATGTTCGTTGTTTTACCTTGCTCTAAATTTTGAGATGTGTAAAGGCCTACTTTCCTTGCTCCCAGCTGTTATGGAAAATATCTATTTTCCAATCCGAGTGATGTAAATATCTATTACTGGAGTATAATAACCAGCGAAACTGAAAAGTTTTCAAATCCAATCGAAAAAATATATAAATAATAGCAATTTTCCAGAATAAAAGTTAATAAGAGAAAATAGCCACACCATCAAAAATTGTCGTTTTTAAATAAGGCATGAAATTTCAAATCCAGCCAAGTCCATTTTTGATCAGTTTTCACAGCTGGTCGATAAAGGTAAAGATCTCGTTGGATTAGGAAGGGGATTATTTTTTGCATCGCCGTTTTATATCTGATTTAACTACTTTTGTTGGAAAATATTTCACCTACAGATAATTTAGTAGAAAAACCATTAAAAAAATAATATGAAAATTGAACTTGGCTTGTTTTGGTATTCTATGCTAAATAGCTGCACGATAGTAGGTAAACGTGTTTACCTAAAGAAGCAAAATTTCCATTAGCTCCTCGAGAGTTTGACAACTAATTTCCTGGAATCAATAATCTAATGTAATCATGGTTAACTCTTCCAGTTCTGTTTATAGCCAACTACTGTTTTAGCCCACTGAAAAATCAACTGATAAATCGAATCATGATTAAATTCTGCCCAACTCTGCCCTCTATATATATTTACTGTAAGTTTGATCCTGATTCAAAGCACAGCTACCTTAATATAACAATTTAATTATCAAGGTATCTACCACTGGAGCAGTTTCCCCTAACGGTAACCTTAAAGAATGTTTCCAACACAAAAATTTAAACTATTTTTACGCCTATAATAATAAACTAATTATAAAATTAGGATAAATAAATTACATTCTATATGTCCCTTTCTTTATTTTCAGATAAACATTTTTCCTCTTACGTTTCATCGTAAGGGTTGTTTACCGATCAGCTGTAAGGAACTGAACCAAGGAATACAAAAATGAAGTTAGTTGAGTAGCTAACTTGATTTGCAGGTGTACTAACACTAATTAGTGAGAGGATGAAATAGAATTGAAGTCATTTATGAGAGAGCTAATCTGATTGGTCGGGACGTGTGGGGCCTACCAACCAGGATCCAGATTGGATTATCTTCCAAAAATGAACTCGCATTCTCTCCCCAACTTCCCCGCCGTTTTTCTTATTTCGTTATGTTTAATATTGGAACAATGGCCTACATGGGTTCATTATTGACGCTTTATTATTATTTTTTTTTAATAAATGTTACTGTTAAAATATTTCATCAATATTGTTATAATTATCCAAGTTTAAATATTTTTCTTCTAAGTGTAACTTATCGCCACCCAGGATACCACCTGTAATATATGTATTCAATGTGAGTATTTTGTCTGCATAATAGGCTATCACTTTATGTGATAGAGAAATCTAACTACATACGGGGCAAGTTTATTTTTATTTATTTATTTTAAAAAATCAAGCAAATCAACAATTCTAAAGGAATATATTTATTGTATTTGTTTTGCCTGTCGGCATTTGTAGATCTGTCTTCTACGCCATTCCTGCAGAGTCTAAGTCGCTTGAAGGTAGTCCCTCTACATGACCAGAGTGGTGGGAACAGCCAGTATTTTTTTTTTTTTTCTTCTTCAGTTTAGCGATATGTTTATTTATATGAGTGTTGATCAGAAGGCACTCTTGGGGGATCTAAAAGTTAAAAAATTTCTGTAAAATAGATCAAACTCGGACATCGCTACTCGATCAAAATCCAGGATGTACTTCGGCCATCAAAAATCGTTCGATGATGGCAGATCTGGAATCAGTATCCTCAAAGTGGCTTCTTTTTATTTTTAAGATAGAATAATATAACTAGTGTTCATATATCATCTGCTTGGAGGTGAAAGTCATTAAGTAACTTAATCATATATTTTCAGGAGAGCCAAAAAAACAAAAACAAACGGGAATATGCATATTAAAAATTTCCCAGATAGCTATATAATGAATTTTCTCATTCTCTAATATATATATATCATCATTCTCTAATATATATATATATATATATATATATATATATATATATATATATATATATATATCAGTTATATTTACTTGGTGACTTTTTATATTTATGGGAAATGGTAATATCAGCATACAATGACTTTTAGTCCAATTTGGAAAAAATTGAACATTGCGGCATTTCCTTTAAGCAGACGTTATAAAATAAACCATAGCTATGGGATAGCTTACAGGGTAAGGCACTCAACTCCAAGCTTCGTGACCCGTGTTTTCGAACTAGAAGTTAGCAGTTAACCAACTACCCTTAAGTTATGAAACTATCGGAATTATGCTGGTCTGTCTCTGTACAGTGTCGAGTTCTTTTGAAATTGAATTCGGAATTCCTAGAACTCAAGGGTTCTCTCAAATATTAAGCCAATGGAAAGCAGAAATGCTAGTTTTTCTTTTGGGAAATATGTGGCTCAAGGAGCACACTTGAATCTTGAAATTAACTATGTCGTTATTTTTCTTTTCTGAAGATTTGATTTGTTCCTTATTATTGTATGTTCAAATAAATTAGTTTTTTTCTCTCATCTTTAAGATATAATCTCATAATTTATAATCCTGCAAATTTCAAGTAGTAAGTAGATAATTGAATTCAATTAAATTAGTTCAAATTCTTTATTAAATAGCTTTGGAAAAAAAGGAAGCAACTATCGAAAAACTATCGATATCAATCGATAGTTCTCAGCCGATAGTATCGTCCTATCGATATTGCTAACTATCGACTATCGCCCAACCCTAGTCGAAACTACATCTATACTAAAGTAGTTGTAATCAGGAGCTGGTAGTTATATCTAAATATAAGGCTACTTTTTGTAACAGTGATGAGCTCAAACATTTAAAACATGGTGTATTTTACTAAACTGAGTACACTGAATTTTGATTATTAAAAATAAAATAAGCCAGAACACAAAACTGAAGGGAAAGAAAGCGTAGAGGTTACACAGTACAACCCTGGGCACAGAATCGAATCCTGAGAGATGATATTTTTTCGAAAAGGGTTAGTTCCACATCTCTCCATTCCCCCCGCTCCAACCTTCAACCCATGTTCCCGCTGACAGCCGTCCCTAATGCTTTCACTAACTCACTTTTCGAATTGATGAAAAAAAAAAAAAAAATCCGTTGGTCATGTGTAAAAACAAAAGCGAGGAGATTTTATTTTGGGTGCCCAATATTTGGAATGAAACAGCAGATGAAATTAATAAATGTGACTGTCAAGAATTCTTAACTGATGAGATGTAATTGGTAACTAGATGGATATATGGTACATTGTGCATTTATTTTAAGGGATCAGTCAAAGGAATTAAAAATAAAAATTGTTAAAATTGACAAGACATTATTAATTGTGCTAACGTTTTGGCTAAAGGTGTGATGGCCACTACCAGGGCTAAATAAGAAGTTTTGGGATAAAGAATTAAAGGCAAGAATGTCGGGTAAAATATATATATATATATATATATATATATATATATATATATATATATATATATATATATATATATATATATGTATATGAATGGGAATACAATAGTCTATCCATACATATTGGCTTGTCACGCATCAAATGTCCAATTTTTCTTTATAGAGGATTAAAGCGTTGCTTGTTTATTCCTATCAAAATATTTACTATCTATAATAACCACTTGTTAATGTTATATTTACAAACTGTCTTTGTTTTTTTTTGTCAAGTAGGCATACAGATTTTAGTATAATTTTAACCGTGGCAATAGAAACACGCAATTTCTGAACGATTTTTTTTTTTTTATGAGTACAAACTCGGTCATTCCGCTCCCCAAGCAGCAAGAAATATTTCACGCGTTTGGTGAAGGAAGTGCTAATGGAAGAACCATCCATCGCTGGTTTACGAAATTTTCCTGAGGAGAAAATCTGTTCCATCTGTCGGTTTACGACATTAGAAAATCTGCCCCGTTGACGGGAAAAACAATTGATTGATAGTTCTCCATTAAAATTTTTAAATTAAAAGGATTAAATTATTTAAATTAACGATTTAACTAAATTAGAAATTAATGATTATTCGAAATGAATAAACTTAAAAGAAAATAACAGTTTCTAACGTGACTTTTTTTTTTGGCTCTAGTAACAAATGTTATAAATCAAAGAATATTCTTCTTCAAATTATCGGTTCGAGCAATACCCACAGAGAGAGCTTGTGGCTTACTATTGTACATCATTTCAGTTTGAAAACAATGTTACAAAGAAAAATATATAGACTCCAGCTAAACGTCATAACCACGTCTAAAGAAAAAATGTAACTAAAATCTTTATTAAAAGTCTAATTTACTAAGTCACAATTCAATTTTATAATATTTTATTGACCATTGTGGGGATTATTCATGGAATTGAATAACCACTATTCGCTATCGACTCCTGCTGCTGACGGGTAGCTTCCTAGGTATAATATAATAATCATATCCAATATTATCCTATATGATATAGTTTATAACCTTTAAGGATGTTTTTCCTCCTACCCGGTAGAGAGTGGATTGTTGATTATCAGCATCATATCATTAATTAAATATTCTGTGATTTTGATATCAATTTTACAACACGTCAATTTTAATTTAACATTAACAATTTATGAAACTAAAAACTAATTAAAATAAATATAATTATATATATTTTGTTTTAATTTTCATAAATAATACCTCAGCTGCCTGAATCCGAAGGAAGAAGGATGCCTTATATCTTAGAGCGGAGGGAATATTTTATCGAAAAGGGCTTGTTCATCAAGTTGAGTTTTCCAACAAGATTCTTTCCTTCCCCGGATCATAATTGCTGTGTCAGAACTTGCAACGACTTGTGATCACAAAGGTATCAAGTGTTTAGAAAATTAACTTTATCTCGGTTGGTTAACTTCAAAGAGGTCAACGCAATCAAAGGCTACATCCAATCATCTATCAAACACACAACACCTATAGCTTGTACCCTTTTCTCATTTATTACTTTAATACAAGTATCTTTTATATGACAAATTATTTTTAATGTTTTTAATTGATCACTCAATTTTCAAATAATAAGGCAACGGAAAAAAACTAACATAGTGTTAGTTATAAATTAAAATGAACGACTTGACGTGTTTTTTCTGTTACCATTCAAAAAAAAATATAAAATAGTTTTAATTTGAAATATTATATTGTTTGTATTATCCGGGACTGCAAAAAATACACAACTTAAAAAAATACAAATATTCCAATCAAAATTACTCAGACTAATCACGAAATCACCTTGGTACATTTCAAACCACACACTTCACACTGATTTAGTAATACCCACAGTAAAGGAACATATACATGACCTATATAGACGATTTCAGGACAGACTTCATGAACATAACAACATACTCATTAATGACATGGCCACGACTGACATACCTGGAAAAACTCTCAGAAGGCTTAAAAGAAGCTGGATGAGAGATTTGCTCAAATGAGTCTCTTTAATCCAAACCAGGAGGAGGTACTATCGAGTGCTAGTCTCCCACACACCATACAAGGCCTGTAATATTACAATTTCATCACATTCACTGATTGTTACCCTAATAACAGGTGTGAATTAAAACTTGAAAAAGAAAAAAAAATATTGTTTGTAATAATTTTTAAATATTTAATTTTAGATTATTAATAGTGTTGAATCTCTATTAACAATTATAAAGTTTCCTAAATTTGCATTTCTGGTCTTTCATCCTCAACATTATTAACAAAGTTTTGTTCAATCATAGGCAGGTTTTATATATCAACGTGTTACTCTTATCTCTATAAAATGTTAGCAAAAATTAAGAAGAAACCTAAGTTACATATTGTACTTTTAGAATACTCCCCACGCCATGTATTAGTGTTTTCATGATACATGGTTAAAATAATCGCGAATTAAATTAAAATTAAGAAACCAAACCACATTTTTATTTATTTATTTAACTACTAAAATATTTGCAATAGTTATCATTCTTCGCGTACCGCTGATGTGAGGCCAAGATTCTTCATCTTGCGTCAGCTCTCTTCTTCTGTTATAAAATGATTTAAAATTAAAACTTTACTAGTCCTTATAAATAATAAAATCACTTAAAACCTATCCTAATGTTTTGTTTAAATGATGAGATAAATATTTCCGATATAACTATTTTAAATAGAATTTTAACGGGAACACAAAAATGGGCAACTCGTAAGGACAATGCCCACCTGCTGGGTAGCTAATGCCATTTTATTTCACAATCACAATCATCATTGCCCGTTGAGGATTATAGTAATAATATACATTCCCTGTCTTACAAGGGGAGGACGCACTCAGTCTCTCACGGATCTTGTTCGCAAATTTTTTGGAGGTTCCTGGTCAAAAAATATTAGACACGAATTTTTCCGTTGCAACCAATGGGCCCTAGAAGCCGAGAAAAAAAAAATAAAACAGCGTTAAAATAATTGATTTTATATCTCGAGTTTAAAAAATGATATCGACATGATTCTTGCACTTTCCTTGAATCCGCAATCAAAACTAAACATCTTGAGTTTTGATTGCGGATTCAAGGAAAAATACAGCCACTCCATAGATTTTCTATCTCTAAAAATCAAATTTAATATGTGGTTCTGTCTGTATATCATGTAAATATTAATTTGTAATAAATTATTATTACAGTAAATAATAAATAATTATAATTACTTTAATATTTATTATTAAAGTAATAAATTATTTCTCCTAAATAGTATATATATATATTTGTTTTATTAATAGCTATATATACATACGTTTCTTAAGTTTTGAGGGTGCTGAAATGGAATTCTAGGGCTAAAAAAATTTTTTTATCACATTTTACAGTGTAAAAGGTAAAATGTTTCAAGTCAAGTGCATTCAATACATTTTTTTCCAAAGAACCGACATCAGGTTCGAATTCAGCATTCCACATACCCCTTAAATACTGAATTTCATCCAAATAAAAAAATAAAAATTCGTAAGCTTCAATATTTGCCTGAACAAATAAATGGTAAGCAACTTTTGTTTAAATTGATAAAAACATGAATTACGTTTAGACGGTCAAACGTATGAACTTTATTTTTTTACACAAAATATAGGGTGGTAATACGCTTGAAATGACTTTAGTTTCATCATCCTATCTGGTTTGAAATTCAAGATAAAATCAAAATGTTTTTCGGATTTTCCAATTTTTTTAATAGGTTTATGTTCTTCGAATTTTAGATTTATATCCATCAAAAGAAAGCTGAGGCTCTCCTCTTTCCAGCGATACCAACCATTAAATTGCGTATCAAAGTAATGGCGATTTAAAGGTATGTAATCAATAATCTGTTTGAAAATTTCATTTTCCTCGTAGAGCGTGAAAAAAATGATATTTTTTGATTTTGTTGAATAAGCGTTTTTCAATGTTTTTTAGGATGCTGAATTAGAATCTGACGTCAATTTTTGTGTGAAAAAATCTATAGAGGTACTTGGCTTGAAAATCTAATCATTTTTTTAGAATTTAATTAACCTAAACCAAAATCTATGGAGTGGCTGTATTTTTCCTTAAATTCGCAATCAAAACTAAACATCTTGGTGCAAGAATCATGTCGATATCATTTTTTAACTCGAGATATAAAATAAATAAGTTGAATGCTATTTAATGTTGTTTCTCAGCTTCTAGGGCCCATTGTTCGGAACGGCAAAATACTTGTCTAATATTTTTTGACCAGGAACCTCCAACAAAATTTGCGAACAAGATCCGTGAGAGACTGAGTGTGTCCTCCCCTTGTTAGATTTGTACATTAATCTAATAAATGCAATCCCTAGATAAAATAGCTGAGGCTTCGATTTTTTATTTATTTTTTCTATGTATTTAACTTTAATGCTTGTTATTTCTCGGTCGCAAAACTACTCAGTTCGCGCTTACTCTCCAGAAATGTAAAAATTATGATATTTAAGACTATTATACTACCAACAGATCTCTACGGATGCGAAACATGGCCGCTTACGTTAAGGGAGGAACATCGGCTTCAAGTTTTCCAAAGTAAAGTACTGCGTAGAATATTTTGCCCAAAGAAGGATTAAGAAAGCGGAGAATTTAGAAGGCTTCACAATGAGGAACTGCACCAGTTATATCCGGTAAATATTGTTCAGGTAATAGCAGCGAGTGAAAATGAGCATGTAAAGTCGTTGGGTTTAATAATAATCGAAATCCGAAAAAAATAATCAGTTTTGAACCGTCGAACGACCGAGAAGTAGATGGGAGGATTGCGTCAGAACTGACCTCGGGGGTTTAGGTTTTGGGGGAGTGGGTTGGAGGGAGGTTTGTGGTCAACGGTTGGTGGTGTCGGCATCGAACCTTCGGGTTCACCAGCCCTTTATTTATTATTTATTTATGTATTTAACTTTATAAACTAGCCTCCATATAAACTAAATATCGTAGAAGCGGCAAATAATTGAATTCCTAACTCTTAGAGAAACAGCTGATACAAAGACTTGATACATAACAAACAATGTAAATATCTTCGATCAGCGATCCACCTCCCAGTTTACTCATGGAAAATATTAAGTCATATATTTTTATCTTGTTGGAAGGAAAAACAAAATGAAGAGGTAATTGTTGACCGTGGAACTAATGAAGATCTCGATATTTGGTGTGTGCAGTCATGGGAACACCATTAAAATATAAATTTCAATTTATTGTACTGACGTTGGGTCAACAATCCAAGCCTTCATTAGGATTTACAAGGTACAGCTTACATTGTATACCAAAACGTCAGCACAATAAATTTTAATTTATATTTTAACTTCGTTTCGATGACTGCACAACCAATTATCTACATCTTCAGAAAAATAAACGATCGAATTCCTTTTGAAATGCGGTATATACAAGTGAGACAAGTAATACATGGTAGAAAATTGCAAATAATTATTAACTGCAATAATATACCAACAATAATTAATAAGATGGATATAGCACACGACAGGCACTGATAATAATCTTTGAACTGAGTAGGAAGTTACACAACTGATAACAGAGCAAATCAATAACCAAGAGATATTGTATTGTAGTATTGTAGTATTGTAGTATTGTACTGTGTAAGGGAACAATATGACAATGGTTTGGTCCCTTCAACATTCAAACCGAGGCGAGGTGACAACTCCTAGCCAAGGTTCAGGTAGTCTCTGTAATTGTGACCTGCAACTTTTATATTCACTACATATTTAGTTAGGATTGTTCAATCTGTGTTATTGTTGATGCTATTAGCGTAAATTGTTGTAATAGCTATTATTATACTTAGGTACACTTGGATCAAAGTATACAAAGCTAACAAATACATGTACGTGTAGCTTATATGGAAGTGTAGAACCGCAAAAAGATTGAGTTGATGGCTGGAAACATTTTGAAAAATATTCTAAAAAATAAGAGGTTGAGAAGGAAAGAAAGGTGTATTGAAAAATGTAGCGCTCTATCGGAGATATAGCTACTTAATATATCTAAAGATATAGCTACCTAATATATATATATATATATACGCAAAGGAATAGGGAGGTAGGAGGATCGTGGGTTCCAGTGGTACAGGTTATCTTGGCTCCAGAACTTTAGGGTTTGGGCTAAAACAGCAACTTATGTTCCATTTATAAAATTATCGTGGTAACAAGTAATTGATATTGTTATCTAATAATGATAATTATATTGAGCACATCATAGCATCCTATGTCAGCTTATCAGATAGGTCCATACGTTGGAAATAAACGTAAAAGGTTCTACTGCTGGCACAAGGTCTGTTGATATAATTATAGGGCCATTCACAGATCGTTATGATATGAGATTAATGATTAAAAAAAAAATGATTTAAACGGTTTAGTGGGAACCAAGGCGGCCGAGCGTGATAAGAGGACGCACAGTGTTTCAAGGGCGGAAAAAACCTCAAAAAATCATGTTTTAATATTGTACTTTTTTTGGTGTGTGATATCTGATATTCCCTAATGTTTCGCTTTTGAAACCGAAAGCAAAAGCCCGAAAAATCGTACTTATTTATATATTCGAAAATTTTTACATGTCAGTATGTGCACTTTTTTTTTCTCGGAAGAGTTTTATCACTCGTTTCGACAATGAATAGAAATAGAAGAAGAAGAAGAGGCAGAATTATAACGTAAGGCAAAATATAACGTAATTTAAAAGAATTCCAAGGAGTTTTAAAGATCACGGTTTTTTTTCAGTTAGCTCCGTCCACCTTCGCGATGTTGCTTATGTGGATTGAAAATTCATATTCAGATCTACAATTTACATTTTAAATTTTCACCGTCTGTAACCGTCTGCAAGAGTTTTTGCAAATTTAATTTAATTTAATTTTGATGATATAATATCTAATTGATTTACTTTTAATGTTGTTTTTCGATTGTCATTTCGTCAGATGTACCTACTTGAAGAAACTAAAAAAATAAAAAATGAAATAAAATATACGAAAACATCTCTCTCTCTGTTCACTTATCCATTTCAAGTAAACAATTTAGAAGATATTGATCTGTGGAAGAACCCTCGACCTTCTTTGGCTAGGTTTTGTCGACCTATACAATTTACAGATTTGAACAACACTATGAACAATACAAATAAAAAGAGTCATTTTCTTGTTTCGGATTTCTACTAATGTACTGCTTCGGCTTATACATGCTTATGGTCGCACACTATACACTATACACTATGGTAGCAGACCATACTCAGCTCTTCGATAACTTGTCGATAAACTGTTTAATAATTATATTTTTAGTTTCAGCAGTTTTCTAGGCGGCCGCCTCCAGCAGTGAAGTAGCTGTCGAGACATCTCCACCAGGCTCGAGTGCCCCGCGTTCGCTCATAAATTATCAACTAAATTTCTTCATTGGCCGATGGAAGGGGCTCTGTAGTAAATTTAGAACCAATAATCAAATAAAGAAAATTAATACATAATATATAATGCTATTATTACATAACGTCCATTTTTAAAAATTAATTATTAAGAAAAGGAAATCTTAGAAATTGGATAAATAATATTAATTTATATTGTTTTGTTAATATAAAACTTTTAACTGTTTTTCGGAGTAGGCTATTTCCTCCTGATGTTGATATGTTTATTTTTAATATATAATAAGCAAAGCTCTGAAGCATAGAAAGCGGAAAGAACTTCTACATATGTGCATATATATACAGACCAAGTAGGGATTTTTAGCATGAAAAAAAATCCAATGTTTAGAAGAAGAATATTATTTTATGCTGTTAATTGTGCTCAATTATTATTTCTTTTTTTTAAATTGTAATTAACAACTGTAAAAAATACATACATCAAGTAAATGTGTGTGATTTAAAAAAAAAAAATCAAAACATGAAAAGAAATACTCATCAGTAGCACTTAAATATCCTATAAATAAATAATAATAATAAAATAATATTAATTATTTATATATTATATATATTATATATATATATATATATATTATATTTATATATTAATTAATATTAAAATAATAATAATAAAAATTCTACACTAGAAGGTCCAAAGGCCATCTTCTTTTTAGATGCCTCGGAGGATTTTCGTGAATGGAGTGGGAAGCAAGTTGAGAGATTAGTGGATTTGAGTGGTTATGGAGCTTACTATGAAAGGATAGGTATCTGGTTAGGGATAAATCAGCAACATGTGGAACATTAAGATCTTTGTGGATAATTTATTCGTAGCGAAGTAAGGAGCTTTAAGGATTTTTCGGAGAATTTGGATTGTAAGGATTGGATAAGGGAAGAATTAAAAGGTTTAGTTGATCCTCAAAGCTCAATTCCATATGCCCAAATAGGTCTGATAACTGTCATGTAAATGAGTCTTATGTAGTAAATCCGAAGGTTTGAACTTTTATCT
Organism: Euschistus heros; assembly: GCA_003667255.2. Taxonomy (NCBI): domain Eukaryota; kingdom Metazoa; phylum Arthropoda; class Insecta; order Hemiptera; family Pentatomidae; genus Euschistus; species Euschistus heros. The sequence continues at coordinate 894,215 of RCWM02000063.1, forward strand.
AGTAAATGTTGAAGAAGTCAAAATTAAACCAATGAGTTATTAAGATGTTATTGTAATAATCTACTAATTAAATATTTAAATTAGTTCTTGGGCAAAATAAATGGAAATAATTTAAACGAATGTCAAAAATAAAGTTTAGTTGAAATTAACTGGCACAGAAAAAAAAAAAATACTAAAAAACTTTAGACACTGTTTGTGTAAACACATAACATTTTAAAGTTTAAAGTTCTGTTTAAATAAGTTTGTGTTGAACACTTTTAAGTGAATAAATAACTCTTTCTACCCCCTCCCCCATCCCAGCAACTAACAGCAGCTAACAACTCTTTATTTTCCTGAGCACAAGAGTTCGTGGTTTATAAGATTACTGCTAACATAAGATGCTAAAATCAATAAAATATAATCTTCAGGGTTATTGTATAGTTTAATATATAATCTAGTAGTTTTCATTTCGTTATTCTTATTTTTTTTATTACGCTCAATAGAAGGGAAAGGATCCATTCCACATAGGTACGGCAAGTGATGTGCCGTTCCGACTTATAAGCGGAATGAGATTTTCGGTTTCGTTCCACTATTGGAACCAGTTCCGATTTCGTTCCGTTCCACGTCAGTTTGACTAACCTTCAACATACAAGTGAAGGGCCGTTCCGACTTAAATGCGGAATGAGATTTTACGGTCTGTTCTAATTTTCGTTCCACGTCAGTTTGACTAACCTACTACCTACTTACCATGCAGTTTCGTTCCATCCCTTGTTGTGAATTTGGGCTGTTAATCTCCTTTTATTTTATAATTAAGAAATTTAGGCAGCCAGTGGATATCTAAATTTTATTTGTAAAAATCAATACTTAATAAAGTTTATTTACAATAATTGATCATTAAAACAACCATTTTAGATCTGCAAATAATTATATCTGATCATAATATTATAAATACACATTTATCTAGTTATATCTTTGTTTTTATTATTTTCAATCACATTTTCATTTATGTTCAAAATATTATTCTCTCAGGAAATATTTTGTACATATACTCTCTTTTAGATGTAGAATGGTCAAAATATTTTATTTAATAGATTTCATACAAACTTTGGACAAAAAGGGATAAAAGAAAAACAGGGTGTTGTACTTGGTACAAGGCGCGACCGCTCGTGTTGCGGGAATTGGCGCGACCGGTGGAAGTTTAAACCAGTCAACCTATCCTTGACAAGACTTTTTGCATCATCAGCTTGATTCTGATTCTCAAAAACCAAATTTATTTGAATTCAAGCGGATTATTTTGAAGATGCCTATGCGCAGTATGGCGAGGCGAAGGAGGGAAGGGAAGTGTACCAAGAGCAGTAAGATCAACGGCTGTAGAGCTCTGTGCGGATAGAAGGGATTAAGTGAAGGAGGGAGGGAGAGATCATCAGTCGGAACGAACTTGTGTGGAACGAAATGGGAGATGCAATCTAAACCAATCAACTGCAATCTAAACCAATCAACTGCAATCTAAAACAATCAACCCTATCTAAACCAACGGAACGAAACCGAAGATATTTTGGCGTTGGTTTTCGTTCCAGTTGGAACGAAAAAGTTAGGTAGTTCGTCTTGTTCCAAACCAGTTCCAAGTTCCGTTCCACTTAGAACGACCCATCACTAGGTACGACACTGTAGGATTTGGCCTAGTTTACTGATTTAGTATATAGTTTCCTGAGAGAAAATATCAAAATATAACTTTTGAACAAACACAGAGTCTGAAATTTATTGAAGCCACTAAGGGAAGAAGATTGGTACGAGAGAGAGAGAGAGTGAGAGAGAGAGAGAGAGAGAGAGAGTGAGAGAGAGAGAGAGAGAGAGAGAGAGAGAGAGAGAGAGAGAGAGAGAGAGAGAGAGAGAGAGAGAGAGAGAGAGAGAGAGAGAGAGAGAGAGAGAGAGAGAGAGAGAGAGAGAGAGAGAGAGAGAGGGAGAGGAGAGAGGAGAGAGAGAGAGAGAGAGAGAGAGAGAGAGAGAGAGAGAGAGAGAGAGAGAGAGAGGGAGAGAGGAGAGAGGGAGAGAGAGAGAGAGAGAGAGAGAGAGAGAGAGAGAGAGAGAGAGAGAGAGAGAGAGAGAGAGAGAGAGAGAGAGAGAGAGAGAGAGAGAGAGAGAGAGAGAGAGAGAGAGAGAGAGAGAGAGAGAGAGAGAGAGAGAGAAGAGAGGAGAGAGGAGATGAAAACCACAGACCACGACGACAGACCGCCTCGCCACCTTCCTTCCGCAAACCTTCACTAACAACCTCTCTCTTCACATTGTTTCAATCTGCTTCCACTCTGCCTCAAATTAGGTCCTTCTTCAATACTGGAACCTCATTTAGAATCTTAAGTAGCATTTAGTAATGAAAAAAACATTTTAAAAAGAAAAGTACTCTCAGTTGACAAGGATGGTAGCCGACATCAGTTGAACTCAAAACTGACGCTGAAGGTGACGATATGTATGCTGGATAATTTAGTTGAAGTTTAAAATTGCAACTGGTATGACTAAATAAATATATCATTCGTAATAGCGACCCTAACGATATAATGCCAGAGCAGGATAATATCAGAGTTTATTTATTCATTATATAGCTTAGATTTGTATTTTAATTTATGCTAACACTTCATTTTTTTTTAAATTTCATTAATAGACCAATGAAAAAAATGTTACATAGAGCACAACAATGGTCCAAATGTTAAATACATTGTTTTGTTAAAAAACTATCCATTACTAGCATAGCAAAATAAATCATTTATATACATATTTATATAATTGTCTCGAGGATATATCTTCAATACAAATGGGAAATACGAAAAGTAAAAAAAAAAACGTTTTTGATCTTGAGATATTTGATAAGGACTGAGTTAGGTTATAGCCTGCCAGCTAACTCTACAACCTGGATCCGCCCAATAATGGAGACCATTCCTCCTCATCTCTTCGGCTAGAACAATATCTCTGTCAGGAGCATATTGTACTCGTATCAACACTGGTTCACTTCTCACCCTATCCTGGGCAGTGCTCATTTTCACTATCGACCAATTTTTTTTACACTATGTCTGGGACACCCTGTATAATAAACACAAAGAAATTTTATGATGTTTTTAAATTAAGGTAAAATATAAATTTTTTTTTTACACTCAATCCAGAGAATTCTATTTTTTTCACGTAAGATAATCTATAGTAATATATAAAAGGACAAGCCATATTTTTGTTTGTTATCACTAACCATAAAAACTACAGAACCAAATTTTAACAACACCATCTTTATAGTTCCAGGAAGGTTTAGCAATAATAAAATGTAATTATTTTCAATTAATTTGTTATTAAAAAATATAATAAATACTAACTTACTTTAAATAAATATTTACATATGAGGTGCGTCATGTGGGTCCAGGTGAAGTTTCAGTTCTAAGCACCGATAATGCAGTCCGTTATTCCCCAAGATCTTAATAGTCTCTGTCCATCTGAAGTGCCAAGTCAGTCATTGAAATTAAACACTGCATGCTCAAATATGCTTTCACGTAATCTTCAACCATCCAATTTGAACCAGGTTAAAAATCATTGCTATGCGTGAAAATATCATTGAAGAATTAATACTCAATTGCATTCTTCAAAACAAGATATTATCGCTAAACAAGTAAAACTTGCATTATTAGTTAAAATTATTTAAGTTGGTTATTAAGACAGCGGCAGAGCCGGGACGGGGGATGCTAGTTTGTTTGTTAGCTGTACATTTAGATCACTAATTATATAAATATAAACAGCTGGATATAAATCATGATTTTTTTAAATTATTAGTCCTTTATCAAGTGGGCAATAAGCGATATGGATGGCTTGATGAATCCATTCACACAATATGTACAATAAGAAATCAATAAAAGGAGGAGAGATGAAAAAATAAGTAAAGAACCTCATAACATAAAATGCAATATATAAAGTGAGAAAATATATAAATAAATAATATATAATATATAATATAGATGATAAAAAATTAATATAAAAGTTAAGAAAACCACTTCATTCATATACGAGTGCTCACCATAAGTTACTCATAATGCACTAGGACAATATATTACCCATAATGGCTATTAGAAGTGACAATAAACAGCTGTGAATGATAAGAATATTGTTAACCTCTACGACATACATTAATATTAACTGTAGAATATATATTAATTATATATTATCAATATATTTAATAAAGGTCGGAATATGGGCTTTAAATGTAGTTTGTTTTGTTACAGCTGAGTGAATGTATTGTATTAACTGCTAACAGCATGTAAGTAATGTAAATATATATTGCAAATAGAACCTTAGGGAGAAATAAAATTAAATCTTTATTTCACTACCTGAGAGAAACCAATTATCTTTATACATATATACTATTATGTATATAAAAGGACAAGCCATTTTTCTTTTGTGATCACTAACCGCGAAAACTACAGAACCTATATGTAACAAATTTTAGCTGCATCATCTTCATAGTTCAAGGAAGGTTTAGCAATAAGAAAGCTCAAATATTTTAATAAAAAGCGATAAATATCTGGTGCGAAATGAAGTTTTAAAATTGACCGATAGGTGGCTATCGCCATTCAATAGAGTTTACAAAGATAAGGTGTTAATATAGAGTTAGAACTTGATAATAAAATTTGCTTAATTGAATAAAATTGTCCTCAAAAAAAGCTTTAATTATGCGGTGTGACATGTGATCCCAGGTAAGTTTGCAATGATATAACTAATGAGAACCCATCTCTATCAAATATTAGCTACATTTTCTTCATAGTTCTGAAAAATTTTGACAAAAGTAATGTTTACAATAATAAAAAATTAAATGTACAATGTTAAATCGCTGGAAAAGAGGTCATACACTTTTATAAATTAAAATCCAACTAAGATGAAAGTGATAACATCATTTCTGCCGAATAAAAATTATCAAACCATCCTCGATCCTTTGCTTTCTGATATTGTATGTAAAAATATGAATTTCAGAACTTTAAATGTAAGCTCTAATAAGACAGTTCACTATCTAAAAGTTTTTTAATAGTCTAATAATGCTTAATAATTGCATACTACAATACAAGATTTTTATCTATAAATAAATTTTTAAAAAAAATACAAATGAGTTGAGAACTGTAAGGTTATTCTTACAATTATTAATAATAAGGTGAACATATAATTAATTTTACTTTATTTTGTCCGGGCGCCGTAATATAATTAATGAAAAATGGCTTTTCATAAAATGATATAATTAAAAAAATACAATTTCAATTCAAAATTAGTTAAAGTTAAGTTTACACACAAAAATTCAATATTTAAATAAGCTATTTTTTATATAATTCAAATTTAAACAACTCCCTGTCCAAAGAATCTTAATACAAAATGTACAAACATACCTTTTAATCACAATAAAAATAATAATTATTAAATTGTCTTGTTAAATACTTCACCAACTCTTCTCATAAAATACATTTAAGTACATTTCAATCAACAAAAAAAAAAACACTCATCTTATTATCACAAACATGTTTCACTTTAACTGCCTGCACACCATGTGGCCACACACATCCTGTTCTCTCCAAAACACTGTCCCCCCACTCCTCTATTCTATGTATTGCCAACTAACTTTATTGTACAAATTAAATTTTTAACAAATTTTACAAATTACACTTTTTCTTTAGATGTTATCAATATAATTTACATTATTCTTACCCACAATTATAAATAAAATTAATTATAAACAAAAAATTATATAACAGTTAACTCAGTTATATGTAACCATTTTTCATTATTTATACAAATTTAATTTACTAAATAATTTTCTTAAATTTATTTATTTTGAATTATTTAAAATTTCCATATGAAAATAGACAAAATTTTAGACCCTTTACAGAACCTCCTCTTTTTTGAAGTCGGTTAAAAACTTGAATTAATAGTTTAAAAAAATATATTTGACATGTTTACTAATGGCGGCGGGCGAAGCCGCGAGGGTACAATATAAATATAAATATTATATTAGCTAGTATAAATATAAACTGCTAAATATAAAATGTAATAAAAAATCTGTGGCCTGCCGAAATTTTATAATGGTAGTAATTTTCGAATATTTAAATTAAAGACTGAAAACATTTTTTGGTGATCAATTGGAAATCAAACTGAATAGGTTGTAGGTATAAGATAAACGTAATATAGGCATTCAAAATAATTTCAGGTAGAATCTTTGTAGCAATATCGAATCAGGGAGAATGCTAAGGGCAACATTGGCGCAGTATTTTAGTTTTTCAAAAATATTTAGAGATAAATCATAACTTTTTTACGTTATAATAACAATATGATAGGATATGATATATAATATATAATGAACTGACCGATCTTGATGACTGGAGGTAGGGCCTGCACGATGCCGACAGTGAGGAGCGCCCTGGCCCAGAGAGCGGCTGCGGTCATTGTCAGTCCTGCCGCATCTTATATCTTACTCTCACCATCACACCCTCATTCTCTTCCCCTGAAACAAAATACATTTCAAGCATTACATAACATAACATGGACCATCTTTTCCTCTGGCCTTGTTGCTCAAAAGAGATTCGTTTTGGAACGCGCCATGGACTTACAAGTATTTAAACAAACAGTAACTCAGTTGATGTTGCTCAAATTGAAAATTTGAAAAGTTTCCTATAGTCCAGTCGATCCAGTGCTAAAATGAGGGACGTAGAGTCCATGAAATATCCGATTATTTTTGACTTCATAGCTTCGTTAGGAGTAGTTAGAAGGTAAACATACTAAAAGTATGTCACCACTGGGGGGTCAGCTAACAGTGGAGGGGAGGGGAGAAGGCCCTACTTTTGGATTTTTCGATTATATCTCGAAAACAGTTTACTCTAGAAAAATACACGATAGATCAAAATCAAAGCTAATTAAATTTTCAGTAAAATTGCTTCTATTTTTGTCGAATTTTCAATGGTTTTCCAGGTATACGAAGGGATTGAGGAAAAACAGCCAGAATCGATCAAAACTAAAAGCATTATCCATCATGAAAGCGCTACATCATACAAATTGTAAGTAACTCAGCAAAATTTAAGAGAGCTTGACCAAGGTCAAAATCTCCAAAATCAAACTATGTTGAAATAAATTGGTACTAAGATAATTCTATTGTTGAACACATAAACAAAGATAATGCAAATAGAAGAAGAGCTGGAATAAAAAGTAAATGAACTTGTCTGTTATTGGACTTAAACATCGCACAGTGGGACGAATGACGAATGACGAAGAAACAAGTCTGAATCACTTAAACAGACCTGGTAACCTGATACACATAGACAACAGAGTTTAAATAGGGTAAAATAAAACCACTAAAGTCACAACATTTATGAAAATACTATACAGTAGGTCTCCATTGTCCGTGGTTCAATATATATATATATATATATAATTTTTTTTTTTGTTTTTTCAATTAGCTTTAATTTTTCACTGCTTATTTTATAAGTATCGTATTAATTGAATAAAAATAATGAATTAAATCGTTTATAAGGAATATGTAATTGTTAATTATTTATAGTTACTAGTTTGCAGTAATTATTTTTAATTATCTTAAAAAAGTAATGAATGAAAAAAACACGTCAAGCTGGTATCGTATAAATGAGATGTTTCCGATGTACTAATCCAATTCATATTAAGGCAAGATACTGTTTTCAAATCTTTCTGTGGTATTTTAACTGAGCTGTTAGCCTACTCAACAAAACTATTTACTCAGTTATGCTTTAGACTCCATTTAAATAGGAACTATCGAAATGTCACAAAAAAAAAATAAACAAATAAACAATTAAAAAAATAATAAAATACATGGTTACATACATCAATTCTCATGTATTTTTGAGTATTAAAACTTAATAAATGTATGTAAAACTATTTTTTTCTTATAAAAGTAATTTTCTCAATCTCCTTGATGTTTGGAGTCAATAAAATGTAATATGACTATACGGTTTTTTTTAGCTTCTTATTATTTCGTTTAAATTTTCGTAATTGCCAATTTTAAATATCTCATCAGTTGCAGCTGAAGATTTAAGTGTTTCAAATATAGTAATATATACTAAATCAATGCCCTTACGGTTTTGCCAAGTACGAAATAACTCCCTTGAGCGGAATTGAAAATTCGTTTTCAGACAAGAAAGCAGATAAAAGCAGCTAAATGTTTCATGATTATTTCATATACCTTCTAAGGCACCTGTACCATGAATTTCAAAGAGGTACTTTGGGGTACTTTTTAGTAATAGACCATTTTAGTTGTCCTCAGACTGCTGGTATTCCTCAAGTTAGTATCCTCGGTCCCATCCTTTATACCGTATATACAGCTGATATCCCAATTCATTCTAATACTATTCTCACAACCTATGGTGATGACACAAGCGTGTTATCAGTCAATGATGATCCATTTGCTGCATCCCAGACACTCGAGTCACATATCATTTCCCTTGAAGAATGGTGTCATAACTGGAGAGTTAAGATAAATCCCAGCACATAACCTTTACCCTCCATCGAAAACCTACCTCATCCTGTCCTTCTATATCCTTTAATGGAGTACCATTAAATAATGTGGAACAGATAAGATACCTTGGATTTTATCTGGACAAGAGACTTACCCTCATACAACCCTCATACAAGATTGAAAAGACAAGAAGCTGCACGTCGATTTCGACTACTACAACACCTACTTGACAAACGTTCAAATCTCCCGATTCACTACAAAAAAACTCATATATACGACGATTATCAGACCTATTTGGACTTAAGGAATAGAGTTATGGGGATCCACCAAACCATCGAATTCTTCCAGCATCCAATCACTCCAATCCAAAATCCTTCGAAAAATCCTGGATGATCCTTACTTCGTAACAAATTAACTTATCCACAATGACCTTAATATCCCATATGTTGCTGATTTGGCACGAACCAGATACCTCTCCTTTCATAATAAACTCACTGCTCATCCAAATCCACTTGTAGCACAACTTGCTTCCCATTCCATTCCAGGCAATCCTCTGAGGCGTCTGAAAAGAAGATGGCCTCGTGATCTTCTTTTGTAAATATTCATTAGAGTACTACCAATGGGTAGTTCCTCTACAAGTTTTATTCATGTCATTATATCTTATATACACTGCGTATTTACTAAATGTATTTTGTAATACAGTTGTAAATTTCTATTAATAAAAGAATAAAAAAAAAAAAAAAAAAAAAAAAAGGTTCCATTCATATTGGAAAAGTCCATTATTTGTTATAGCAGGATAAATAATTATTAGCCTTAGTCGGTCTCGAACCCGAGCCCAGGAGTCAGGTCTAGTTAGTTCCTCACCTATTGAGCGGAGTTCATAAAATTATTTTTTAGTTCCATTCCACGAGGAAGCATCAAGAATTTCTTTGGTGTACTCAACAAATTTATCTTCAATTTTTTTTTACAATAAAACTAACTATTTGTTATATATTATAATTGCTTTTATAATAAACCTGAGATTTTATGCGAGAGGGATAAAAGGGAGACATGAGATATGTGATCCTAGAAGTTGCCAACAGTTGGAGTTGAGAACTCATTAGAGTTCGCAGACCTCGCTCGAGGTGAGTGCCATGAAAGTTGAATGACTACTGAAATGGGGAGGGGGGTTGTAAAGCTCTTGTAGAGCAGAGAGGGGAAGGGGTGGGGAAGTTGGAGCTCCATAATGGAGTCCAGTAATTAAAAATTAATACAAAACCTTTCATCGCCCTATTCAATCAATTCAAAGGAGATGTTGAAGTAGTCAACTCTCTCAGTAATATTTAAATAATCATCGACAGATCAGATTTCATCCAGCGATAGTAAATATCTTTATCGCCTTGCGGGTTGTATATATGAAATACGAAATCAAATCTTACAGTAAGATATAGAGTCAATAAATAAAGAATTATGCAATGTTATGTTTTTTCTTTTTAGTAATTTATTTGAAGTTAGCCTGTTATAATAATATAAATTATAATATTTTACTTTTATTTTATTTTTTCGGTTAGTCCTACAAACCTCGTAGACCTTTGGCCACCCCCAGGTCACACCCCAGCCTGGGTCGTTACCATTTTTCAAGACAGATTTGGTGATGCTTATTGAAGGTTTTACAGGATATTTATTGTACTTAATGCGTACAACAAAATAAACACCTCGGGAATCTTCAACAAGCACCTACAATTTTCTTTCATATGGTAAATTTGTGTCCACTGCTTCGTACTTTTTTTTATATTTCTTAGCTTGTTCGTCAGTGGAGTTTCGAACCACATGAATTCCCACTTTGTTTTTACTTTGTTATTCAAAAACGCTTTAACATCATTTGGTTCATATATTTGAAGTGGTGCGGTATTCATCTTAGTAGCTTCTTTGGCAGCTTTATCCGCTGCTTCATTTCCAGGAATTTCGGAGTGTCCAGGGTCCAGAGGAAAGTTACGGTCTTTTTATGGTATTTTAATATTTCCAACTGACTATGGATCCTGTCAATTGTGTGGCTAGTTTTGCTAAAATTAGCTACACTTTAAAGTGCTGACATTGAATCAGTACAAATTAATATTTTTGAATGTGCACTGTTGACGGATGAGTAAAGAGCTGTAGAAATCGCCTGCAGTTCTGCAGTGTGTATTGCTGAATAATAGGCTAATTTATATTAGTATTATATAATTATTATAAGAATTACTATTAGTATTATATAATAATATTTCATTAAGATAATATTTTTTAGAATAACGTTCCAATTAGAGAGGAAACATACTGTTAAAGAGCCCAGAGCGTCTTGTCCGCTATAGAGAATGTAATAAAGAGCGGGGGTGTATTAAGGTCCTGGGAGAGGGACCAGCTTCATTTTCTAAAACCGAGGGATGGGGGAGGGGGCCAATTACCATCCTGGACCCTATATTGCAACCCCCCCCCCTCCCACCCCTCGCGTGAGCTCCTCAGGTCCTGTCCTAGGGTAGTAGTGAGGGGTAGCTATCTGGAGCTTGATTAAAACATATATTTAAGGGAAACTGTGATCTAGTACCGAATAATTATAAAGAGGATCTTAATATATATATAATATATCCGGTTTCATTAATCTTTGTTAAAAACGATGTTTTGGTATTTACATCTGTATACATTATTTACCACAAACAAATTTAAGGAAAATTATTGCAATGACGTGTCAATAAAGAAGCACTTCAATAAAAGTTCTACCAAGGTCTCTTGGCCATCTTCTTTTCTGAAGCCTCGGAGGATTCAAGTAGGTATGGAGTTTACTATAAAAGGATAGGTATTAGGTTTGGGCCAAATCAGCAACATATGGTACACTAAGATCTTTAGGGATAAGTTGGTTTGTGTTAAAGTAAGGAGCATTGAGGATTTTATATTGTAAGGATTGTATACGGGAAGAATTGGTTTAGTTGAGCCCCTTTTTCTTATTTAATTATTTTTTACTTGTGTGCGTGTGTGTATTTGTATATATAGTATATATGGTCACATTATTATCTCTATTGCCTGCTCCCCTTCAATGAGGCATATTGCAATATCGATGACAATAAAATCTGAAGTTTAAAGAAAAGAAAATTGTGAACATTTTACAAAATTACCACTGGTCTTACAATGGTTTTGTAAATAAGAATTTTCATTCTCTTAGATAAAGAACCGAAGTTGAACATTTTTTGAAGAGAGAAATAGCATATCAAAATTGATAAAATCATATTCTGGCTTCAATATTTTTAAATATTATTTTTGAGGGGGAGTATAAAAAAAAAAAAAAAAAAAAAAAAAAAAAAAAAAAAAAAAAAAAAAAAAAAAAAAAAAAAAAAAAAATATATATATATATATACTAGCTGACCCGGCAAACGTTGTGTTGCCATATAAATAATTTCCTAGTAATTTCTAGTGTAGACAAAAAATAGCTTACTTATTGTAAGTATGTATGTATGTTAGAATGTGTATATTGTATGTATGTAAGAATGTGGTATATGCGTGAAATAAGCATGGAGCGCTGTGAACGATGAGGGAATAAAAAAATAACAAAAGGCAAACATTATTTTTAAATTATTATAATTTATCCCTTTAAATTATATATCATTAATTAAACAATTACGACAGTAACACTATTAAACAATATCAATCTCTTAATGCTATAGCGTGAACAATATTTTTTGTTAGTCCATCTTTAGCTAACACAAACAAACTGGATGGTTTACCCACTCGAGAGCATGCCACGTATAATTGTCCGTGTGAAAAACATGGTGTTCTCAAATCTAATCCACAAACAGACATCGTTTGACCTTGGGATTTGTTGATAGTCATTGCAAATGCCAATCTAATCGGAAACTGAATACGTTTGAATTGAATTGGCACATCTGTAGGTATAATAGGAATCCGTGGTATGAGTATATTTTCACCTCTGAACTTGCCATTTAAAATCCTGGCTTCGATCACGTTTTTCATTAATTTTTGAATGACTAATCGCGTACCGTTGCACAGCCGGGGCGGGTTCAAATTACGAAGCAAGATAATTGGAGATCCAACCTTTAATTGTAAATTATGCGGTGGCATGCCTGGCAAATCCAGTGAGTTCAAAAACTCTGTGGGAAAATTTACTGCTTCGCTGTCGTCGCAAACTGTATCAATAGATTTATATGATACCAAGTTCCCTGGCAACAACATTTGTATCTTCAGATTTAAATTGTCAACGTCTACATTTTTTGCCGCTAAAATCGCTCTTTCTGCAAGCCACTCATGATTTATGTACTGTGTGTGTACATCGGGAAATATTTGTTCAATGAGAGTATCTTGCGAATCAGCGATTGTGCAGAAATCGGTCGGTAATTTTACGTATCCAGTTTCATCTATAGCAACTTTTCCATCACCGATATCTAAGAGCTGTTTTGAAAATGTTTCAGCGGATTGATCTTGAAGCATTTGAACGCGCATATTTATTTTTAGCTGTAATTTTTCAACATTACGCCACAATGGAGATGATTTTAAGCAAGCGTTGATCTCATCAGCGTATGTTGAACGTGGAATGACTGGAACTGTTTGTCTGAAATCACCTGAAAGGACCAACAGAGTTCCGCCAAATAGTTTGTCACTGTTTTTAATATCTTTCAATGTCCTGTTCAACGCCTCAAGTGAATGTTTGTGTGCCATAGTACATTCATCCCAAATAATAATTTTACACCGTTTCAGCACAGTGGCCATGGACGATTGTTTCTTAATGTTGCATACTGCGTCAGGGTTATTCTGAATATTTAGTGGCAGCTTAAATACTGAATGAGCTGTTCTACCTCCATCCAATAAAGTTGCTGCAATGCCCGATGATGCAACGGCTAATGCGATGCCATTATTTGATCGTATTTCAGCAAGAATTAGCGAAATAACGAATGTTTTGCCAGTTCCACCCGGTGCATCCAAAAAGAAGAACCCACCTTGTCCAGCTGAAATTGCGAGTATAATGCGATCATAAATGGTTCTTTGTTCCTCATTCATTAGTGGGACATTGCGGGCAACAATCGCTGCCATTTCTACAGTACTGTACTGCAGTTCACGATTCATTTCAGTATTCATTAAATCAGATGCAGTTCGATTTGGCGAATTCATACCGAAATTACTAAGTGGTAAGTTGGCAATGACAATGCAAAGATCCTCAATAGCAATCAATGCTTCATTGTACATTTCGTCGCTGAATGTTATGGTTAGATCGTGGCACTGTATACGATGTTGATGCAATATATCATCAGTCATTGAATCTTTGTGATTTTCCCATAATATCTGTGCTCGGGCTGGGAAACATGTAGTCAACACTATAGCGAATAGTCGACGAATTTGTATTGCTGTACAGTTCAATGCAGCTTCAGCAAGCATGCATTCCCACTGGTTGTCGTCTTCCAGCAAGCCGAGTGCAAGGCATGCATCTTTATACGTTGGATATTGTCGCCCATTCACTTTACGTATATCTTGAAATGATAATGGGCCAGTAACATTAACCAACAACAGTCGAAGATAAAAGCACTCAGTGTGTCTTGGATTGACTGTAAATAATCGCCCCAAGGCGTTTGATTTAAATAAATTGAGACATGCAGCAACTGGTGAGCCTTGCTTGCGGGGCATCCATGTTTTTGTTTGAGTCCATGTGAAATAGCGTGGTACTTGTGAATAGAGTAGTGTTCGTGCAAAGGCACCAAAATCATCCGCACGATTACACAATTCAAAAAATGCAGTGAGTGTAGTTTTAGGTGGATTTATTGCACGATCAATCGCTGTCTCGTTCGTGAAAAATACACGCTGACCGTTTTCAAGATGGATGGCTAACTGAACAACTGCTGGATCCCGTTCATGAATTGGAAAACCAAAGATACGCCAAGCAGCTTCATTGGAGGAGCTGATGTACCGACCAATTTGGTAGAGCGTAATTTCATCGTTTTTATTCACTGGAGGAGCATTCACATTAGTATTTTCCACTCTAAACACAGCCATATCACTGCCTTTATGGACATACTTGCAAATGTATTTGATGCTCTTCACAGAACTGCAGAACTCAACATTAATATGAGCATTATATGTCTTGCTCAGCAGAGGCGAATATGGCACCACCCAACGATTGTCAATATCAATGTCTGTGTTGATGATATTTTTAATAAATGATTGTCCGCCATTTTCAGGATTTCTTCGACGATATATTGGGTATCCGTCGACATTTGTGACCGTATCATTAGTAATAGCTTTAGGGAAATTTTTAGTACATTTTCCATCAGCCATGCAAGGCGATGAACTATTAAGAGTACCACATGGACCATGAATCATGTTTGTTGTAACAATATCAAACAGCAGTTGGTCAGTGGATGGATCTGGAATTTCCGCAGAAATGATACTATCGATTTCTTCAGGACGGATTTTGTCGATGAACCAAACCAAAATGTGTGCATGAGGTAATCCTCGCTTTTGCCACTCAACCGAATACATCCAGCAACGTGTGGGACCGAATACATGTGATTTAGTAATGAAACTTATTAAAGACTTCAACTTTTGTCTGAACACACGTGCTGTAATATCATGGCGATGTATTGCATTTTGGCCAGGCAGTAGCAAAGATGAAATCTCTGGCCATTTTGGATTACATGTGAACGTGATAAATAAACATGGTCGTCCATATTCGCGCACGAAAGTCAGAGCATCCTGTATATATTCTTGCATATGACGTGGACTGCCTACGTACGATGATGGTAAAATGACATGGTTACCAATTTCGGCGACGTCGGCGTTGTTGTTGATAGCGTCTCGCAAATGAATGTACTCTTCCGCGCGCAGCTTTTCTTGATTATATCTTAAGTATCGTAGTCGTTCGCTCTCAATCTTCGCGTACATGTCGACCATGAATTGTTGACAAAGCTCACGACATCGTAAAATGACGTTGTCCAGACCACGTCTAATCATTAATCGGTACGCATAATAATCCTTTGAGCTAACGTTCTTGTTTGTTTCAGCTCCTGTAATATTTGTTCATAAAAATTAATTTAAATTTATTACGTTAAATAATTTAATTGTTTTGTTAAATGATTAATGATCAAATTAATAATCAATGAAGTACCTGATACGGGGTCTCGTTGTTTTATGTTTATGCAATATCCGTCTTGTCCCTTCCAGAATATTAGCGGATATTGGAGAGCGTCATATGAACGATGTGTGTCAGGAATGAACTGAAGATTATTATTTCTTCTACGAATCACAATTTCTCGTGCAGCTGTACAATCGCCAACCATGATTCCAGCAACATCATCAACAACGGGTGCATTGAATCTACGAATATGCTCTCCAGCTGGTGTTTTATCAGGATTAATGACGATAGCGTAATTATCGCTTTGTAATTGGTGCATATGTGATTTGAATATTTTCAACAACTCGTTGTGCTCGTTCAAAAGAGTATCTAGCTGGCTGACGATGCGCCTGGCATAAAGTGAATTAAGGTTATTATAATCACAACGTGCATTCACGCGATTGGCAAGTGCGCTTCCGGAATCCTCGCCGCCCATAAAGTAGATTTGTAAGAATTTGTGTGGTTCGTTTGGCATTGGCAGCAGTGAGCCCATTTTATGATAAACTTGGCCTCTGATTTTGAATGTAGAATAGAATTGTTGACCATTTGCATTAGTATTTCGAACTATTTCTGTTGCTCCGAACGATGTCATTTGAAAGCATGAATTGAATCTTCGAATTGACTTCAGGAACACGTTAGAATCTGGATCCGTGCCGATAAGTAAGCCGTTCAATGGTTCAGGTGGTGTTTCAATTTCAGGTAGCTGCACTTTTCCTGACGCGCAACACATCCCAGCTGGCTCATTTTTGAATTTCAGAGCATGACAATGCGGACATTCCTTGTCCATAGCACCAATTACCACTTTTGAATGAGCATAATATTCAATATCGGGCTCATACTGGAATGCTAGGCGCAGGAATAAATCAGATATAAATGCTCGATGTACCTGTTGTCGTTGTTGGTCATTTGTTCTTCGTCTATTGACTGTGAAACGGCGTGATTGTCGTTGTTCTAATCTTCTGACTTCATTGCGTTCAGCTCGTGTATCTTGTGGCTCTTCTTGATGCAATTGCGCCATTCTAACACGTGCATCAGTATTTTGTTGCTGGATTTGTTCTTCTGTTCTTTCGGATCTGCTATTTCGCAAGTACCGAGCATTACTTGTACTGCGGCTCAAATCAGCCCCTTTGCGTTTTCGTGGCATTGCTCACTGTACAAAACATACATAAATAGAATTAATGAAATTATTTAATGATGAAAAATGTTAAAAGTATAATTAGGGCCAGGATTTTTGCCGCAGTTTTAAAATGATTAGTTTTAATTTATGAAATTATAACAAAAATATAAGTTTTATGGAAAAATTTTTCAAACAAAAGTAAAAAATGAAATTTTATGAAAACATTGTCTCTTATAATTTTTTGATACAACCAATATTTCCATTGACATTTCAAAATAATGATTCATAATGAATGATTTTTTGGAAACTATGAAAATCTTAATTATTCAATTACATTTTTTTAATAAGATTGGTAACGGTCGGGTTAACGGGAGGCAGCTCCTGAGCCCGCCGAGAATACCTTTTATCGATTCATACCTTCTTCCGATTTATTTCGGTGTTTTAGTCGCTACTTTTCGAGGGGAAAGGTTATTCTCATTTATTTACGGAGAAACTTTAAATCCCTGTTCAAAGTAATATTAACTTCTGTTTTCCTTATGATATTAAAATGTGAAATAAGAAAATTTCAAAATATAAGACACTAAATCAATTTTGAATTAATTTTATATTAAATGAAAATTAATATAATGCTAAACCACCAGTAATGTTAATTCTTGATAAATTTGTGATGTGAGGGAAGTGTAAATAACAAATTATAAATATTTAAAAGACAGAATCCTCAAGTATTTATTTCACATAACTCCTATTTATTTAACATTTGTAGCTACATATAGAGAAAATGCTCCATCATCAGGCTTCTAAAAATGTTTAAAAATACATTAATCTATAACATTACACCAATAGTTTTACAATTGTATAATGTCATTTACCTCTTAAATTGTGATTATTTTCACATTGTCCATTCTCCATGTTATAAGGGATTATGATTATATAATATAAGACAGAATCCTTGTTGAAAGTTATGATGTTAAATTCTGCTATGTTTTCTCAAGGGAAGTGGAAATAAGAAAATATGAAACCTATGATATACTTTCTCATATTTATTTTTAGATCGATATGTTTTATTGAAATAATTATACAACTTAAATTAAATTGATACAACAAATAAAAATATATATAACACCAAATCCATGTACAAATTAATGTTCTTAAGTTTTGTAACACTTTTACACATTAGATAAGAGAAAATAAGAAAACATGAATAGAGAAAACACTTAATCCTTTATGAAACTCATTTTGTTAACTTCTCTTTCACTTATTTACATTATACAATATGTTAGACTTTAGGACAATAAGTATTATGGATGACAAAGAATCCATTCACAAAATATGCATACTGAAATTTTATCACTTCAATTGATACAACAAATAAAAATATATAAAATACCAAATCCATGTACAAATTAATGTTCTTAAGTTTTGTAACACTTTTACACATTAGATAAGAGGGAATAAGAAAACATGAATTGATAAAACACTTTATGAAATTCATTTTTTTGACTTCTGTTTCACTTATTTTCATTTAAGAAGACTAAATATCAATATAAGACACTAAACAACACAATCCAAGTTGAAACTGTAGAAGTGATTGTTTACATGTGAGGTTATAGGAAAGAGCTATCGATTAATGTAAACTCGAAGTGAAGCGTAAGGATCGAACTGGTCGGTGTAGTGCTGGTCATGCCATTTTGCTGCCTCCCGTTAACCCGACCGTTATCATAAGATTAAATTAAAATTACATTTTTATAAGATCAACAACATTTTCGATATAAATAAAAAAAAAGTATACTTACAACACAAAATCCGTTGTTATTGGAAGCTCGTGTCACGTGTTGAGTACTTTTGAGGTTATAAAATCACTTGATTAACTAATCGTGCAAAATACACTCAAAATTGATAATTTAGTTATTATTGATAAAATAGGAATGATTAAAAGTTAATATGAGAGTTACACTGAGATAGCAAAATAATAATTGTCAACGTTACTACTACACTTCATGCATAAACAATAATGATGGCCGACAACTGTGTAGGGAGTGAGAAAGAAAGGAGACCGGCTTCGTTCTCATCCCTACTCCGTGCTGTTTACTGAGTCAGAAGTGACACCTGTAGACATCTGGCGGGGACAACTAATTAAATGACGATTGATCAGTTATCGACCGGAGAGGAAAAATGATTAAATTACTAAAATGGCTATTTAAAAAAAATAAGGGGTGATCGTAGAAGGGTGAAAATTGAGGATTGTATGAATTTTTGTATGTTGTATCATAAAAAAATAGTAATTTAAAATTTTGTCTAAAAAAAAAAAAAAAAAAAGAATTTAGGGTTGAACTACCCCTAACATTTAGGGGGATGAAAAATAGATGTTGGCCGATTCTCATAGATACCGGATAAGCACAAAAAATTTCATCAAAATCGGTCAAGCCGTTTCGGAGGAGTATGGCTTCGAAAACTGTGACACGAGAATTTTATATATTAGATATATATATATATGTATGTATGTATGTATGTATGTATGTATGTATGTATGTATGTATAATGGGGTGTATAAAAAAAAATGACCGTTTTTTAAACAAATATTTGTATTATTATTTCTTTGATATAAAATACAATTAATGCTCAAAGTATAGTCCATTGTTATCTACCATCATTACCCATCTGCTAGCCAATGGTTCGATGCCACGCTGATCCCATCCCTTGGGATGGCTGTCAAAGAACTCTTGGACAGCATTTTCAACTTTCGCGAAATTATTAAATTTTTTCCATGGAAGAAAATGGGCCCTAGATCGAAACAAGTAGTAATCCGAAGGTGCGAGGTCTGGGATATATGGTGGATGAGGCAGGAGATCAAACCCATGAAGTTCTGTAAACTTTTCTTTGGTTTTATTGCTGGTTGTTGAGGAGTAAGTTCGTGAGGGACCAGTCTACAGGTCTTTTTCACCTTCCCCATGGAGAGAAGATGGCGACTAACAGTATCTTTCGGCACACCACACTCCCTGGCAAGTTCGCGAGTACTTGTAGACGGATTTGACTCGACAGATTCCTTCAGAACCTCATCAATATCCATTAATGACCGCCCGGAGCCTATCTTCCTTTCCAACGTCGTATCTCCACTGCTAAATTGTTCAAACCAACGCCGCGCAGTGCATGAAGGACACTTTTCCCTTCATATTTAATATTTTCGCGAGTTGTTTCCGGCTGTGAAATTTCTGTTTCCAGTAATGTCTTAAAATTACGAGTATTTCATAGGACACTGTCATGTTTCTTCTTTGAAATAAATAACTGAACTGAGGTTTTTTTTTAAGAAGTCCAGGGTTAGAAACAAGCTTAGAGAATGCTCTAAAGGGATTTTTAAGTATTGGTAAATAATAAACAGCATTAAGATATTTACAGACTTTTGAACTCTGGAATTTGATAAAACGGTCAATTTTTTTTATAAGCTCTATTTTTTTATCGATGTGGATAATATAACGAGAAATGCACAATTAGTAGTGAGGAATGCAGCGAGGGAACGATGGCAAAATAAAAAATGAATTCCTGACGACCAGAGAAGAAATAATTTTCCATAAAGCTAATTACTTTTTAATTTCGCTGGAATCTATAGAGGAGGAAGGGGGAGGGGGTGGGGAGGATGAGAGAGGAAGAGAGGAAGAGAGACGAGATAGAACCGGATGATTGATCGCTGGATCCGCTCCCTCTGGAATAATTTTGGAAGGAAGAGAGGAAACAATTGCTGGAGCAGCGGCTAGCTGAGTAGTCCTTGAATCTTTTATAGGCCACTCTCGGCGGACGAGCTGCTACACTAACCTACTGTACTGGATTGAATGCTTTCCTTCATTAGTTCTCCAACACACTCAAATAGTAAACATTTCATTTATCTTAACGCTCAGATATTCTGTTACTATCCAAAGTCCGTTTGGTTATTCAGTTAACATCACCACTTATCTATTATGGAGCTATGAATGAAGAATTAATAATTATCTCAGGTGTTGATGAATTATTATCCACTCCTACGTTATTTAGTTTATTACAATACTTGATACGAATGTTCATTTTCCATTCCAGATCTAAAAACAAAAATGAAGGCCTACAAGAAGAAATCCATTTAACTAACTGACAGATTCAGAATATGGAGACTTGACTAATATATATAATTACAGACTCCCAGACAGAACACTGAGTGGAATAAGATGACACAAGTTCTATATAATATCCAATCCAATACAACATACAACTAATACTCAACGGGATTCAATCAACAGGATGAGATCACAAAAGGAAATTAGCTGGCTGAGTACTGCTCCGCTCCTAATAGGTTCATCTTGTTCCTTAGCCTCGGTTTTTGGAACGAGACAAATATCAAATACCAACCAGCTATTGTATCTCGGCCGACTAGTCGGTAAAGCCGACTAGTCGACAAAAAGCGCCTTTTATTTATTTATATTTCTATGCTTCAAAATAGGACATTTCAAACGAAACAATTTACTTAATTTATTAAAATTATCACTTTAGATTCATCTTTACAGTTTGTTATTTATTCTAAGAATAGCAAACAATTTTTTAATGATTTAAATTTAAGAATGATTATAATATTAACAAAAAAATAAATTCAACTAAATTGAATGAAGAACTTATATAACCTAGCATTTTTACAATTGTAACAATTACATGGTAGATCTTTTTGTGTTATGCATATATATATATATATATATATATATATATATATATATATATATATATATATATATATATATATATATATATATATATATATATATATATATATATATATATATGGACTAGGAACCCCCGCCAAGACATTACCACCGGCTCTCATAAGTAAAGACCATAGATGATTTTAATTTATAATTAAAGTTTTATTTGTTTATCGATAAAAATCAACTATTGTAGCTTGCAATCAAGCATTAGTTCTTCAATTATAGCAATAAATGATTTAGCAGTAATTTTAAAACTCGTTAAAATTGAACTAATTTTTACTCATAGTAACAAAATGCATAGGATCGACATTTTGATTTGGTAATAATTTTTTTATTCGTCAGAAATAATAATTGTATTCGTTTCATCTGGTTGTATTTTAATTTCTAACCATAATTTGTAAATTTAAAATTTTATTAATGCTAAACCTTCCTAGAACAATGCAAATGGTGTAGTTAAAATTTGGTAGAGATTGGTTAAGTAGTTTTCGCGGTCAGTGATCACAAACGAAAAATGGCTTGTCCTTTTATATAATTTTATAGGAAAGTAACTATCTAACAATAAGTTAAGTTTAGCAATAGTGGCTATATTATCTTTTTTTTCACGAAAAGGCCATAGAGACCACGCGCATATTACGAAGATGGATTTTTAATTCAGTTTCTTCTCATCATCCATATTTCCTTCATTCTTTCTGATTGCCTCTGTTTCGTCTCCTCTGTCCAGGCCATAACCTCCTTCGTCTCCTTCCTGTCCACAAGAACCGCTATTTCTTGTAGTTTCCTTCTATATTCTTCTCTATCTAGGCAGTCACGGTCCTCAATCCCCAGTTTGCTGGTCACCTCTGTTAGCTGTTTTATGTATCCTTGTGCACACTATATTATCTTTTTATAGAGGATATTTCTAATATTTTTCAAACCAACGGTACCCTATATCTATAAGATCTGTAACTAATTCAACTAAACATTCTTCTCTTGTATGTAGAATGACATAAAACTAAGTATTGTTTTTTTTTTTATTTATTTTTTTTTTTTTCGAGTTCTCTATAGAAGACTGCTCCCCATCGCTGAACGTCTGATTGGAAGATATCAAGCTGGTTTCAGAAGTGGTAGATCCACAATAGACCAAATCCACTCACTTAGGATAATCCTAGAAAGAACGTGGGAATACAAATTGAATACCCATCACCTTTTCATCGATTTCAAGATGGCTTATGATAGTGTGCAACGTAACACCCTATATCATGCACTCCTGGAGCTGGGGATACCCCCAAAGCTAGTACGCCTAATTAAAATGACAATGATTGGGGTGGTTTGTGTGGTGAAGACCCAGAATGAGTTTTCACAACCTTTCACCACAAATAAAGGCCTAAAGCAGGGGGATGGCCTGGCGTGCATCCTATTTAATTTAGCGTTAGAGTGGGCTATCAAAAAATCTAAAATAGAGATGAATGGTACTATTATAAATAGAACGACCCAACTGCTAGCTTATGCGGACGATGTGGACCTGATTGGTCGATCAAGGGTTGCGATAAGGGATGCATTTATGGATCTGGAGATTGCTGCCAAGGAAATCGGACTTGAGGTAAATGAGGCCAAAACCAAATACATGTGTGTTGCATCTGGAGTACAGAGAGATAATAATGTGCGGTTCGGGAATCATACTTTTGAGTGGGTAGATAGCTTTACGTACCTAGGAACGCAAGTGAACCAAGATAATAATTTACATCAGGAAATTAATAGAAGAATGCTGATGGCTAATAGGGCATACTTCGGTCTACAGGACTATATGAAAAGCCGGTTGTTATCTAGGTCCACAAAAATAAGACTATATAAGACCCTCATTCGACCTGTCCTAACATATGCCTCGGAATGCTGGACCATCACTAGAAACGACGAGCTTGCCCTCCTTGGGTTGGAAAGGAAAATCCTTCGCAGGATCTATGGAGCCATCCTGGAGGGGGAGACATGGAGGCGGAGAAATAATGAAGAACTTAGAACTTTATTCAATGATGTCGACGTGGTGGATTACATCAAGCTGGGGCGCCTGCGTTGGGCAGGGCATGTAGGAAGGATGAATCCTGATGATGTGCCTCTCAAGTTATTGAGAGAAAATATCTACGGTGTACGAAGAGTTGGTAGACCAAGGCTACGATGGAGTGATGCAGTTGCAAAAGAAGCAAGAAGCTTCCTTGGTGTCCGCAACTGGATGGTGGCGGCATTGAACCGAGATGACTGGCATTCATCTATAGAGGAGGCCAAGACTCGCGCAAGCGGGTTGTAGCGCCAAGTGAAGAAGAGAAGAAGAAGAAGTATTGTTTTTACAAGTTTCGCCGGTAAACCCATAAAATGATACATATATATATATATATATATATATATATATATATATATACATATATATATACTGTATTTTGTAAAACTCAATATCTCCCTAACTGGGGAATCAAATTAATTTAATTATACTGCATTGACTGTTAGGGAATGATTATTCAAAATAAACAACGTTGAGAGCAAAAAGTGATTCTCATTCAATCCAATAACAGCTCCTAAATGGAAGGTCCTGGCGGAGAATGTTATACAACAGAAAATATTCTCCATTAAATTGATGATGAGGAATCTGATTTCGATTGTTGTCGCTCCGAGCAGCACCAACCTAGTTAGGTTGCTAGGGCTCGTCAAAATGTTACTTTTTGAGTTAAAAAATAAATAAATAAATAAAGACCACCAGCCGACAGTCATATCAATGTGGAAAAGAATTTTTAATGAAGTAATGATATTAGAACAAACACCATAGCCGGAAATCTTCATTTACAATTAATATGGTGATTGTCATCGTAACCTAAAGAAGATGAATTTTCATAAGCTGCTTCAATATGGCGGTGTCTGCATTTACTGCTAAGTTTGAAGCTGATTCAAAGCCTAGTTACAAAATTTTAAAATCATAATATTGCATTATTTTTTCTTCATTATCATTATTTTTATAAATTTATTTATTATTTATAATATAATTAATGTTGATAGGCTAGAAGGGACCGAATAATAATGAGAAGGGCGAGGGCTTAGCGTACAGTAGCTTTGTAATCCCCCCCTCCCCCGTCCTGTAGGTTATAGGTTACTTAGGACCTTCGGGGTAAGCCTCGTTGAATATTTAATTTATCCTGTTATCTTCTAATTGTTAGCTACTATAGTGTTTTATATTGCATCGTTACGTTATTTACATATTACTATTATTATTATTATTATTGTATTAGGTAAAGAAACACCATTCTGTAAACCTATGACTAAAATAATAAAGAAATTAGCATATCAAGACTCCAAAATATACTTGTTATTAATTCAGAAACACCATGTAATTTTCTCTTCTACATTTGACTTTTTTTTTGGTTAGTTGTTTTTATTCAGTTTGACATTGGTAAGAATATAAATAAAATATAATAATTTATAGTAGCATGAGAGACATGATGAAGCTAATTTCCTATTGCCACCTTATTATTTGAACCTTCTACAAACATTGTCTGACGTGGTTCTGGATCTAGTAGTTTAGTTTTCTAGTAGGCATTATCTGTGCCGAAACAAACTGAGAAGTCTGTAAATAATGGAGAGGTGACATTTCCTGTTCAGTAAAAGTAAGTGTAATTGGCTCAAGTAACTTATCTTATTTTTTTCAAGTCTAGTCTCAGGGTTCTTCCAATTCTTTGGCCAATCTAATGTACAATCACAGGGAATGATTCCCAACCGAAGGTAAAATTTCGGCATTTGTGTTTAGATTCATTGACTTTGATCCGCCATTTAGCGCACTAATTTTTTATTTGGGATTCTAGGAGTAAAAGAAAGTCAGTTGAGTATGAGGATATGATACTAGAACAGGAGTTGATGAGCAGATATCACTAGAAAGCAGTGAGATGTGTCGTGTCGATAACAAAATGTTTCGATTCCTGTAGCGGTACCTCGGTCATAAAGAAATCGCTATCTATATTATATATATATATTACATATAAAATATTCGATATGAGAGCTAAAATATCAAACAATCTTACTTTAAAAATAATAACACAAAAAATTAGCAGATAGCATTTTTTATTCACAAAATACAAATATATATAAGTAAATTACAGTTGAAATAAAGTCCAAAAAAAAAAAAAAAAAAAAAAATCAATGTATTAAATATTATTTAAGAAGAAAAATGTTCCAAAGGTTCTCTGTTTCATTTATTACTTAATAAATGTTACAGAGAAGTAAAACACAAATGTTACTAAACACATCCAATATTACTAAACACTGTTGAAGGGATGTTGCACTGATTTCTTTTTATTATTTCTTTGGATGTGAATGTGATTCTAATAGTATATTAGGGTTCGAAAACATTTATCAACATTCGATAAAATGAAAATTAATCTTTATTTTAGGATTGTAAACATCTTTTAAGATTAACAAATGAGTATAATAAAATTGTGATATTTTCAGGCCACATTAATATATTTAGTGATTCGGCTTTGGTAGTTTAAAATAGTGACCATGTTTTTTTCATTTCCCAATAGCGAACACAAATCTTCCACAATTTGACATTTGGCTTGCAGTAGCAATTCTTCGTTTTTCAAAAGAATGTTATAATTCTTTACCGAGCAGCGTTGATCAAGTATATGATAAATCCTTCTCTCAAAAGATATAAGGTATATTTTAAAAGGAATCATCTAACTTTTTTCCATCGTTAAGAAGAATCGATACACGAATATAGTAACTAAATGACTATATATATATATATATATGTTTATTAAGGTTCTTGAGGTTCAGTCATAAAATAAAAAATCAACTATTTTGGCGATGTTTCGAGACTATATTGTTCTCATAATCATGCCCTGCATCTTAGTAGGAATGTCCTAGTGTTCTTCACGCTTGCTAATTTCCTGTTGGCTTTCTGGAGTTCCTTCATCACTGTAACTGCTTCAGGACCGTGGGTTGTCTTAATATCTTCATAAAATCCCATTTTTCGACTCTAGATATTTTCCAGTATTGCCTCGATATGTAAATATGATAAATTTCTTGACTGTTACTATTAAATGTTTAGTAAGGTTCATGAGGTTCAGTCAAATAAAAAATGAACTATTTTGGCGACGTTTCGAGACTATATTGTTCTCATAATCATGCCCAAAAGCAGTTACAGTGATGAAGGAACTCCAGAAAGCCAACAGGAAATTAGCAAGCGTGAAGAACACTAGGGCATTCCTACTAAGATGCAGGGCATGATTATGAGAACAATATAGTCTCGAAACGTCGCCAAAATAGTTGATTTTTTATTTTATGACTGAACCTCAAGAACCTTAATAAACATTTAATAGTAACAGTCAAGAAATTTATCCATATATATATATATATATATATATATATATATATATATATATATATATATATATATATATATATATAAATATTACAAAACTATCTCCAACATTATCGATCGGTTCCTAGGAATCGAATTTGGATCATCGTTTCTCCCTACTGGAAAGGTGTGAGGAGTGTTAGCGCACAGGTGCAGAGGATATCTCTGGTGTAGAGGATAACAGGGCCGGCGGGAGGTTGTGAGAGAGGGGGCAGAGGAAGAGACTAAGGATGGTTTAAAGGACACAAATTGGAGGTGGAGGGGTGGGTATATTGACATAGTTATGTATCATGTTGTTAAAAACTTAATATAGAGCCTTTTGCCACACTTTTAAAGTCCATAATCCAAATAAGTTTCAAGATGGTCTAGTCTATGAGAAGTTTTTTATCAACAGAAAAATGAAATTATAATAATTTTTAAATCCATAAACAGCCTATATGATCGCTTAAAGCATCTGTTAAGTTCCTGCTTTGACTATTTATAAAATCTATTACATATAATTAATCAAGATACGATGAGATATATAAATAATAAATTGCGACAGTAAATAAGATTAACAGAGTAGATAGAATATGGAAATAAATAAGTTAGTTTGTTGATGAAGGGAGAGATAAATTTAAAACAATTTAGACATGGACTAGAGGGAGATAGTAGTAGAGAGAGAGGGAGGGAGGGGGAGGGAGAGAGAGAGAGAGAGAGAGAGAGAGAGAGAGAGGGAGAGAACTAGATGGGACCTAATCTCTTCTGCTTTATTACATTAAACTACATTACATTAGACTAGATCGCTAACTGTGATGTAGGACAGAACAACTTGAAGAAACTTCACTGCTAATATCAGATCCTTTTGGCTTCAACCTTTTTTTCTGTTATTTTTATTTTCTATTTATTTCCTACTTCTATAACTTTCTCAGAGACAATTGGTTCGGTTTATTTTTTTATAATTGATTACTTTAGGCGTTCTTAGTTCGTAAATGTCTTCTGTCTTCTTAACTGAAATCACAAGGGAGGAATGACCTTACTACTTACAGACCAATTGGTATCATCTCATGTAAAAGGCTCCTGAATCGGCAGGAGGAAAGAGGACCGTTTCTGTTCTAGTTTTAGATTAAAAGTGAAAGTAAACTAAAATCAATATCTCCCGGACAAGGTGAAAACAATAGGCCACGGATATGCCAATTTATAGTATACTGGTTTTTTCCAATTTACATTTTAGAATTAAATATCATTAAATCAATTCCTTAAATTAATAATTTAATGAAACTAGCAATTAATGATTATTCAAAATAAGCAAAGTTAAGAGAAAATAGGGGCTTTAAACGTGAATATTTTATTCATACCGATATTGCTCTTAAATGGTAGGATTTAGCGACTAATGTTATATAACAAAAACTTCCTCCATCAAATATCTGACAGGAAAACTACAATTAGGATTCATGAACTAATTGCCACTTCTATTGGAATTATTTTCTTAGAAAGCTAGTTTCGAATGATAAACATTCATGTTCAGTTCTAAAACATACAAAATGTTTCAACACATCATTCCTATGTTACATAGATTATATACACTAAAGTATTATATACACTAAAATGCAAGACAAGAAATCAACCATCAGTACTCAACTTAAAAAAAAATACCTGTAGCGCTTACAACCCATGAAGGTATTTAGGTAGGCTGTACTGTTTCTGTGCCAACAATTGTGAAAGGAGGTGATTTGGCTAGAATTCACGCTCAACCGCCAGGTTTTTCACCCATTTAAGGGTACCCACTTTTTAAGAGGCTGGGTGTACCCCAGAAGGGTCTCCGACCTTGTACTCACCTTAGGAGTACTGAAAACTTGGTAAATCACAAACATTTAACCTACCTGTTCCATTCCACTCCTCACGATGTATAATTTCCAGATACCTCTTTGACCCCTAAGGTAAGTACTGATGTTCGATTTCTTGTCTTATTTTTTTTATTATTCAGAGTGTATAATCTATGTAACATAGTAATGATATGTTGAAAAATTTTGTATGTTTTAGAACTGAAGATGAATGTTTAGCATTCGAAACTAGTTTTCTAATAAAATAATCCCAATAGAAGTGGCAATTAGTTCATCAATCCTAATTGTATTGATCCTTCTATACCATCATGGAGTACCTCAAGTGAGGAAAACTACCGTCTAATTTTCGATCCAAGCAACAATAAAAGAGCCAGAAAGTATACACAAATAGAAACTATTTCAAAATACACAAAGTTATTTAGAAATAATTTACGAACTTAATAATATCATTTTTAATATGTGATTTTTTTCATTTTGAGGGTGTAATCTTTTATAAATGTGAAAAAAATACTTCCTTGAATAAGATGTAGTCTAAGTTACATTTCTATTTTGTATGTGTTGACGCTTGTATAAATGTAGATATGAATGTTGGGGCGGTTAGATAGCGGTGGTGGGGAGGGGGGGAGAATATACAAGCTATAAGAAAAACAATAAAAGACGTGAGTGGTATATAGAAGAGAGACGGGACTGGGTGAGGAGTGGGGGTAGTGGGGGGGGGGGGCGATATGGCTATATATAGGGGAGGGCATAAACAGGGTAACCCAAAGCCTCGGTTCGAATCAACATTAGTGTTAGCCTTCCTATGTGAGGGGTATAGGGGAGGGGGAGAGGGTTCTAACAAAATAAACATCACGTTTCTTGTTTATTAACAGATAGATATCTCTCTGAATATTGTCTTCATCCTACACTGGGGGGGGGAGGGGGGATCTCAACCTCAAAGTCCAAGCTACAATTATAGTTAAAGCAAAGTTATAGTCAATGCTTTTAGTTATCTAAATTACTTAAAGATGCTATCATTTAACCATATTAAATATACATTCCACTTTTGTTAACTCGAAATCATTGCTATCTCGAATTATATTCAATCCCTTTGGAAAAACCTTTCAAAGTCAAAAAAATAACTATAAATAATTTTACGGTTATATTGTACCGTTATAAGCTCAAGAATCACAAAAATTACGTTTGTAATTCGAAGTTAAGTAGATAAGTCGATTGTATTTTCTGTTGATTACACTATTATTTACTGGGGTCACCTGTGGTGTAGCGGTTAGCATAGCAACCTACTAAACCCAAGATCGCGGGTTCCCAGCCCGTTAGTTGACCTTAGGATTTTTTAAAAGGAGTAAAAAATCCTTAGCTATGCCGTCCTTCGGAAGGGACGTAAAATGGGGGTCCCGAGCTTGTGCGATGTCAGGTACTCGTTAAAGATCCCTATCCTAATTATTCCTGGATAGGCAAAATTTAGGACTCCCACCGTAGCATCGTCCGATTAGCCATAGCAGCATAAAGTGACGTTAAACGAAATGAACAAATAAACAAAACTATTCTTTACCTCTGTAACTCTAATTTTCGTTTGATTCACATCTATATTTCGCTACCTCTGTAAGTCGAATTCAATCAAGAATGACCAGTATAACTGGAACTATACCTTAGTCGAACTACGCGTAGCTCGAAGAATAATGCTAGTCTGCTAGTCTCGTGGAATTTGAATTAGCGAGAGTCGACTGCACTATAATTAATGCCACACAACCTCACAGTTAAGAACATTCTAAGATGAGCATTCAGGTTGTTTATTCTGCACAAATTATTTCCTAGAAATAACATAAATTTTTAATATCAAGTGTGATACTTTACAGTAATTTTATAACTACATATATAATGCAATGGAAATGACAATTGCGGTACCACAGTCAGCTAAAACGACTAAATAAAATTAATTGATAATAAACACTTTTTATTTTAAATTAATAAAGGTATAAAACTATCATACGACATGTCCATGACTTAGACATTATACATGACTGCACTTTAGAGCAGTTTCATAAATATTGTATATTAGGAGGCCCGAGACCTTAAATTAATAAATTATAAAGTTAATACATTTATAAATAAATTATAAAGTTATTATATTTGTCACATATAAGAAACGTTGAGGATTTCCCCAAGGATTAAGGGAAGGCGACCGTCCTACCTAAGGGTGTAGGGGCAGGCCAAGCAAATATACTAGTTTATCAAATAAAATGAAAGAAAGATATCATGTACAGTTCAAAGTTAATTGTAAACCAAATAAATCGAGACAAGAAAATTATACAATTTACATAAACTATTTAATTTGTTGTTGTTTGTTTTTAAGGGCAAAAAACTGCAATGGTTATTATTGCCCATATACCCGACCTTAACTACACCACCTGCATTGTAACAATGACAATAACAATAATAAATTTATAATAAAATTATATTAATCTCAACCATAAATAAGATTTACGAAAAAAAAAAGAAAAAAAAAAAAGAGAAAAAAAATAGTAATGAATAAAGTAACGAACATTAAATACAATTATATAACTTAATTTTCTTTATAAATTCTATAGTGCTAGCAATGTACTGTTCACTATCACCACAAGAACATACAGAGCTGACGAGGTACAACACATTTATCCATATCTCTCCTGTACTGAGGACACTCCACGAAGATATGCCTCACTGTTAGGGCAACTCGGCAGATCTGACACTGAGGGGGATCTCTCCTTGCCATGAGGATTAAATTTCCTATAAAATTGATTATATACGTATTTGTAGAAATTCCAACGGTTTTCGAGATATACGTTATTAAAAATCGACAATTTTAGAAATAAAAAAAATGTTTACCTCACTATTTATTAAATATTTGAAGCAAATACCAAAAACGTATATATGATATTAAAGCAAATTTAATGTTCTACAATTTTGATGCTGTCGTTGTTTTTGATTGCGGAACGTAACAGAAGCAAAAAATTGAACTTCTCCCCTCCCCCTACCGTTAGCTGACCCCCAGGGGCGGGGGCTTTTAGTATGTTTACCTTCTAACTACTTCTAACGAAGCTGTGAAGTCAAAAATTATCGGATATTCCATACACTCATTGAGTGGACTAGCAGTACTCTCTCTCTCTCTCTCTCTCTCTCTCTCTCTCTCTCTCTCTCTCTCTCTCTCTCTCTCTCTCTCTCTCTCTCTCTCTCTCTCTCTCTCTCTCTC
Source organism: Euschistus heros (assembly GCA_003667255.2). Classification (NCBI taxonomy): domain Eukaryota; kingdom Metazoa; phylum Arthropoda; class Insecta; order Hemiptera; family Pentatomidae; genus Euschistus; species Euschistus heros. The sequence goes on from RCWM02000063.1 coordinate 926,063, forward strand.
TCTCCTCTCTCTCTCTCTCTCTCTCTCTCTCTCTCTCTCTCTCTCTCTCTCTCTCTCTCTCTCTCTCTCTCTCTCTCTCTCTCTCTCTCTCTCTCTCTCTCTCTCTCTCTCTCTCTCTCTCTCTCTCTCTCTCTCTCTCTCTCTCTCTCTCTCTCTCTCTCTCTCTCTCTCTCTCTCTCTCTCTCTCTCTCTGTCTGTCTGTCTGTCTCTCTTCTTCCCCCCTCTTACTCTCTCCCCTCTGGTAAAACAGTGAGAAGTAAAATCATGAAAAAATTAGGAACAAGTATTTTACAATTAGGTTTAATAAGAAGGATTGTGCCCCTTCTACCAAAATATATTCAATGGAATGCTTACCCTCATGTCATATTTAAAACTTAATAATACTTTTTAATAAATAGATTAATTTTAACCACCAAAGAACACTAAATTTGAGTTATTATAACAAAGATACAAATAGGCCTAAAATATGATAAAAGAAATGAATAGGAGCTGATTGGGACCGGATCTTATCATCAATCATATATTATGTAATTCATAGAATAACTAAATGAAATCATTAAACGGTAGAATGAAGTTCTCCTTTCTAAAGAAGAGAACACAGACAATGGAGTTTGAGCTTGCAAGATTCATAAATGATTTAAGTTTGCCAGCTAACTGGGTGAGGGTGACCTTTACCAGTGAGAAGACCAAAGACAAATAATAGTATTAAAGTGGTTATTTGCATAAATTATCTGGCGCCTAAACTCGAGTTAGAATACCTTCGGCTATTAAACCTCACCCCTTGATATAAACTTTATCTTGATAACCGCCGAGGGTTTTAATGAAGCCGTAACCGGCTACTTCAGGGCAAAATATTAATTCTAAGTATATCTAAAATTAAATAAATAAATTAAAAGTATTTAATTAAATTATTGTTTGAAATTTTTTTTCTTTTTATATTTCCGAACACTCCTGTTAACACTATAATATTATCATATTTATTTTTTTATTTTAATTTTTAAAAAAGAGAGAGTCGAGTATACTATACTTTTATTGTGCCACCGTCTCGGGTTACTTTGTAAGCCTTCTTTAGAGCTAAAAAACTCAAAACATAAGACTAAAAATACAAGGATTTTAAAATTGACATAAACAAAAAAATAAAATAAATTGAGTTGGTATGATATACACCCAACTGGTTCTACTAAAAGCTTATTTCTATCTCCGCATTAGATATTATTTTAAAAAAGTCGGCCAACCTTACTAATTGAAAAAAAAAACAAAAAAACTTTAGGTTTTAAATCCAACAATTGGTACGAAAGTACTGTGTCAGGAGCGACTTTTATTGAAGGAGGTGATGTGGTTAGCATCTATACTCCCACAACCTAATGAGGGTCAGGCACCCACTTTATTAAGACAGGGTGCCAGAAGGGTCCCTTAATCTCAAGATCGATGCACGTCCAACGTGACGAAATAAATTTCCAAACAAGCAGACTAGGACCTAGGTTCGATATTTAGTGCAAGGTGAAGCCCAAGTGAAGGAAAATTTTGAAAATATTTTTTATAAAATCAAAATAATGTAAGGGCACCCCTTCCGAGGAGAAATTCAGCAAATAGAATTAACTCCCAAAACACAAACATCTCGCTGTTTTAATTTAGCATCAAAATGGTTTAGATTTTTTTTTTTTTAATTAACATTTTTTAATTACAATTTCCTTTAAAGCAGAAATTAGAAGTTGTATTGTTATAGTATAAATAATAATTATTATAATAATATATGGGGCTAAGTGCAATAATATTATATGATATAAAAAAATCTGGACTGGCGAGGGAATGAACAAGTTTGTTCCTGCTCTACTAGAACTTTCTTTAAGGCCATCTATAATAGTTTTAAATACAATATGTACTAGATCAAAGAGTAATTGAATCAAAATTAAAACAACGCTGCTTTAAGGTGGAAGGATGATACCAAGAGGCCCTACATTAATACTGTTAGGTGTGACAGGAATGATATCTGATATGTAAGTGCTAGAGGAACTGTGGATAGCAACAAAATACAGCCAAAATTCGATTGATTCGATTCGAGTTGATTGTTCGAGGTAGCATCGACTTATAGAGAGAGTTCTTATAGAGGAGTGTAGACAAAAATGTTACTTCGAGTTGACGATCGTTGGTTCCAGTAAACCAATACATCATTTAAGCGTAATCGGAAAATGGGGTCCAGTTCGACTTAATGCGTTCTTCGACTTATCAAGTTTTTACTGTGTATTAGTAAAGGTCATCACAATAAATAAAATTATTAAATAACAAAATGAATAATGTCGTAACTAGAACAAAACATAAGTACATTTAGGATCGATCAATTAATACCATCACATGAAACAATAAGTATTATATAAACAAACCCTATGCCTGGGTTATACTTTTGTCAAAGTGGATTTTCTTCACATGATTCTCATTTCCTAAAAATGTGTTGTATGATAATAAAAAGGCAATGTCTTTTTCAAATTCATTGTTGGCATCATAACCTGACATGGTCGAAATATTGGGTTGTTTCATATGAAATGTCCGTTTTCAAGGTAAAGGGATTTTAGTAAAAATACAATATGAAAACAATATAATTTTATTCGAAGTATTTACCTTCTTTTTCTACACATTTTTCCCAACGTGACTACAACTTTTTTATCCCGGATTTGAAAAACACTGAGCTTTGCAGTGAAACAAAATCTGAAAAAGCACTTTTGATTTCAGCATCATTTGCAAAAATTTTCCTCTGCAGAAGTTGTCTAAATTCCTGAAAAGGTGATAATCTGTTGGAGACAAGTCGGGAGAATATGGTGGGTGCGGAAGAACTTCGTACCCCAGCTCTTTCAATTTATGCATGGTAAGTTTTGAAACGTGGGGTCTAGCGTTGTCGTGTAGGAGTATAGGGCCCTTCCGATTTACCAATCCAGGTTGTTTTTTTCAATAATTTTTCGTGCATTTGGCCAATTTCATTGCAGTAGGTTGTAGAGGTAATGGTCTCACCTCTCTAATTACAGTTAGAGGTCTTCCTCGGGGCTGGTTTTCCAAGTTGGTATCCCCAGTCGAAAACTTAGCAAACCAACGGCGAATGGTTCGTTCATTTACACTCCCTTCCCCAAACGCCTTACAGATGTTTCTAGCAGCCTCAGCTGCCGAACGACCTAGTTTAAACTCATAAAAAAATATTACACGAAAATCGCGTGTTTCCATGTTCATATTTGAAGGTATACTAAACAGTGTGTAATTGATTGGGAAGCTAATGTTTATAAAAGAAAAGTAGAGGATTAGTAACTGCTTGATTATGATATGTGAACTTTGGAAGTAAACAACAGAGACTCGCAAAATCCTCTATGTATTTCAAATATTATAAAATCGGACATTTCATGTGAAACAACCCAATAGTTGAGGTAAGTGACACCTCAGCGCTGGTGTCAACGGACATTAAAACAGACAAGGACCAAAAAAGTTTATAAAGAAAAAGGTATTGAATGCAAATGAAAAATAAAAACCTGGATTCCCCCCTGAATGGCAAAAACAATAGATAATGGATCTATATCTACCTATCTATATCTACCTATCTATATCTACCTATCTATATCTACCTATCTATATCTACCTATCTATATCTACCTATCTATATCTACCTATCTATATCTACCTATCTATATCTACCTATCTATATACAATCTGTTGCTTCAGCAACACCAACAAAGCTAGAGCCTTCAAAAATAGCCTCAAAATATAAAAAGTGAAAGCAAAACGTTACTTTACTCCTACCAATATGGCTCCTAACCGGTAGGTCCTCGCGACAAATGTTATCTTTTTATTAAATTTCTGATCAGGAAACTGTCGTCATATTTTCGACCCGAGCAACACTAACAGAATGGGTTGCGTGTTATATTTTTGGGGGTAAAAAAATATTAAAATAAAAACTGCAAAGACCTAGCCAAATAACATATCCATGTAAAAAAAGATGTTATAAACATGTAATGAATAATGGGCAGAGGGTGCGGGTTGGAGTTGAGGCAAAGCAGCGTTTTAGTAACTGTAGCGGCGGCAAGTCGAAACGTCTACGCTATAATTGATTCATAAGCTAAAGGATAACGCATCCTTATCTTATCCAACAAACAAAAATTGTAGGTTAGGCAAAAACGTCAGCAATATAATTTTTTTTTTTTTTTATTATGTTTTTATATTGACTGACCCCCACCTTCCCAAATATCTTCTTATTTATTTAATGACGGTCAACCAAACTAAGTACATCGTTAAATATAAATAATGTTGTAACTAGACTTTAAAAAGCTTCTAAATAATAAATAATAATATAAAAAGATGCAGAACACTGTTGATTGCTGAAACATTAATTGCCCATCGAATGAAAGGGATAACGACGAGGAAGTAAATGGAGATAAGAAATGCCCGATCATTAGTGACCATGTACCCTCCCCCCTATGTACCCTGTCCCCATGTTGCCCCTTGTACCCGATCCCATAACGCTTAATGGGGAAATAACTGCTCAATAGGCCTCGATATATATTGTATAACGGGGGGCCATGTGGCCCTCCCCTTAAATAATTTATCTTAACATCTTTCATCTTCCATAATTATTCATGGATAAATATTATAATAAATTCTTTTATACTTGATAGCGGTTATTACCTGCCAAACTAATCAGTTAGTATTAATAGCTTGCTAAGGTGCATAAGTCAAAGGGATAAAAAATTAAGTAATTTTGAAATCAACAAAACATATTATTAATTCGCCAACGTTTCGGCAATATCTTTGAAGAACACCCTCAGAGCAGGTGAAGAAATTAAAACAAACAAAACGAGATGCATCTTCTTAACAACGGCCTCCACACGGAGAGAACTCGGCGGTGCGGTTTAAAGTTATTGTCAGTAACTTGTCATCGAACGAGGAAAAAAAAAAAGTTTTGTAGTCAAATTTTTACTTTCGAGACCTGAATCTGAGTTAAAACTTTGTAATAACCCACTTTTTGGTATGAATAGATTTCAATTGAGATGATGATAATGGAAGAATGGACCGTTTTAAGAAATAAACTTTTATATAACTACTAATATTGTTTTTGTTGTCTTATATTTTTATTTGGCTTTAATTATTTTTCTAATTATTTCTAAGACTAAAACGACAAGAAACTGCCCGTCGTTACAGACTATTTCAACATTTACTAGACAAACGTTCAAAGCTCCCAATTAATTACAAAAGACTCATTTACATGACTGTGATTAGACCTATTTGGACGTACGGAGTTGAGCTTTGGGGCTCTACTAAACCATCCAATTCATCTCGTATCCAATCCTTACAATCCAAAATCCTTCGAAAAATCCTCAATGCTCCTTACTTTGTGACCAATAAACTTATCCATAAAGATCTTAATGTTCCATATGTTTCTGATTTAGCCCAAACCAGATACTTATCCTTCGATAGTAAGGTCCATAACCACTCCAATCCACTAGTCTCCCAACTTGCTTCCCCCTCCATCCCTGATAATCTTCCGAGGCGTCTGAAAAGAAGATGGCCTAGAGACCTTTTAGAGTAGATTTTATTGAAGTGCTACTAGTGAATAGTTCTTCACAAGTTCTTTACATGCCATTATATTCACTGTCAACAAATTTACTTGTTGTATATTATTTTGTACAGTTGTAAATATCAATGAATGAAAATACAAATAATTATTTCTGTATTTTTTGTTGTTGTCAAGCTATCGTAATTATTTCATCATTGTTAATTAAATTTGTTTGGTTTACTAAAGTAAAACCTCTTGGTCTGAAACAAAGCTCGTATTTTTTTTTTTAATCAAAAATAATTAGATGAACAAAAATAAATAAATAATTATAAATTTAAAGTTGTATAGCCAACATAGCCGGTAGCCGAAGACCTGTGCTATAAGATTGACTATTAGAAATAAAATGATCGAGTACAGAGAAGAAGGAAAGTACATTCCATTAACAATGATCTTGGAAGACGATTTGGGATAATTTCGGCGAGAGGATTCTAGATGCTGAAGAAATCTCGACTGCCTCATTACTGCGGGCTTCGAGACCTTGGCACTTGACGGAAGCAATATCTTTAATTTAAGTACGGCCGGCCCTAGCCAGGGCTAAGTGCTGTCTGCAGCCTGGAGCTTGGTCTTCGGCAATGGCGCAATCTGCTTCTTGTCCGTCCATCGATTAGTTTCGTTTAGTTTTGTTTGTTTATATCTTTAGTGATCTGATAGAGGGTTAACGTTATTCTTGAATTACTCCAGTGTTTTATATATATATATATATATATATATATATATATTTTTATATATATATATATATTTATATATATATATATATATATATATATATATATATATAAAATATATATATATATATATATATATATATATAAAATATATATATAAAAATATATATATATATATATATATATATATATATATATATATATATATATATATATATATAAAACATATATATATACACAGGGTGTTCGATAGCCACCCCCTTTTTTTCCACAGTTTTTGAAATTGGAAAATTTGAAACGAAACTCTCAGGTTCTTAACCATGACAAATAAAGTTTCTTTTCAGGTCTGCTATCCAAACTTCTCCAATTCTTCTCCAGCGACTCTAACTCAGGAATTTCCAATGGGATGTGGTATTTTTTACGACGGATTTCGATAGAAAATTAAATTTTATATTGATTTTATACCGGTGATTTTTTTTATCCGCGGCACCGTTTCGCTGCAAATCGCGAAATATCATTTTAAGAAAATAAGCCGTCTAAATCTATATCTAAAACTGGGATTGCAAAAATAAAATAAACTTTGGACAAAAATATGAAATTAAGGCCTTTCCGCGACTGATGCGACGAGCGGCGAGAACAGGTCGACTTGGAAGGTTTCCCCCTAAAGTCTCTAATCCTCGACAAGCCCGTGTTGGAACTAATATCATTTATGTATTGGCTACGGTGGAAGCGTATCCTCAACGGAGACATAACCAGGGATACCCACTTAAGCATTGGAACTGTGTGGGCCATACTAAAACAACACCGTATGAGGCCGTACCGTATTTCACTTCATCAGGCTCTAAATCCCCGAGGTGCTGAGAGACGGCTAAGGTTCTGTAATTGGACATAAAGAACGATTAGAGAAAACCCTTATTTCTTTTTCAATGTGCTCTGGACCGATGAGCCGACATTTTCAAGCACTGTAATAGTGAACCACCACAATACGCACTACTTTTTTCCCCGACCTAATAATTATGCCAAAATAGCATTGGCTGACTGCTCGAGATGGGAACCATTCTGGAAGGAAGACCTTGCAGTCTGGTAAATAACGCCCCCCCCTCCTCGGTGACCGAAGCCTGCCAGTCCAGTCCGCTGGCTGCTATTCTTATCTTCGTGATGACACTATCCGTGTATCTTAATCGTGTATCGTTACTTCCAGGATGTTATGGCTTCCTGGAGGATCCATCTATCACATGTTTGTGGCAAAGATATCTAGGTCCTAATTTTCCTAGTTATTGTAAAAAAACTAATCCAATGTCCGTAAATTTATGTTATGGAAAGTAAGTCTGTAGGACAAGAAAATCGGCCTCAAATGGATCGTGAGGAAGATAACCCACAACGGGAACTCAGTACTGCAATCCATTGCATGCACATTTGCAAGATCTATAAAGTCAACCGAGAAACACTCCATTAAAACTTGGCTATAATGGTAAAGATTAATAAAAGTAAAAGTAAATTAAAAAATATTATTTAAAAAGGTAAAAGTAATAAAATCCATAACGTTTGATAGCATTAATTATTCAATTTGAATTGTTTAACAAGTATTCAAAGGATAAATATATAGTTTGGGGGCGGGGTGAGGCTGAGAGCTAACGTACAAAAAAGTGCATTACCGTAGCAACCATCGTAAATTGAAAGATTCCAGGTTCGAAACTGACTGGTGTAGGGTGAAATCAATTGTAGCAATTAACTTCCACCTCTCCTTCCCAACCGGGGCATCTTGTGTTACCGAGACGGGAAGGAAGGGGAGCTAAATAAATAAAATCAATGGTCATTCTTCCCATTAGAATAATATTTCTTCATAATAAAAAACACACACAAAAAAAAAAACTTGATGTTATTATATCGCAGATGTATTTCAAAAGTGACACCACTCAAAAATGTATATTTTTGATTTATAATCACATTTAAGTTAAATAGTCTTCTATGAAATGTCGAAAACGTATCGAATTTACTTCAAATCCTACCTGATGCATCTCACTTGCGGTTGGAATTAAAAGGAAATTTTACATTTTTTTAATTAAGGTTTTTGGGTTGTTTTACTTTTGAAATACAAGTGCGATATTGTCTAGTTTTTTTTTAATAAATGAATTATTATTTAGTGTTAATATAAATTTAAGATTTTTATTATAAGCGCTTTTTTATTCATATATTTATTTATTTCATATAATGGAAGACTTATACATAAATTGATGTAAGGAAGACCGTATTTCATGCGAGGACCTGACAGTCAGGGAATTTCCAAGAGATACGCCTTAACAATGTTTGGCCTGACAAGATCGCTCAGTCAAAACAGAAAACATATCTTCCTTTAAGATAAAACAAATTCGTTATCACACCTGCTACAATGAATATTGTACATCATCAGCCAGGTAAAAGGAATGGTATGGCATAGATAGTTTAATCAAATTTATGCTATTATCGATTGCCAAAGGATAAATTAACTTGAAATGTTTAACATTTAACAAGTCCAGTTTAGAAAATGTTTTTTAGAGGGATTTTCAACTATTGTTGATTATTAGTAATTATATTAATGGCCATGGTTCCAGTTTATATAAAATACACCCACAAAAATTAAACAGTAAATATAATATCATAAATATTGGAAGTTAGGCTGTCTACAGATAACGATACTTCAAAGGATAAACAAAATCCATCTCTGTTACAGTATCAGATGAAATATTCTTGGATCAGATTGCCAAGGGTCCAAGGATACTGCAAAATGGCTTTGTGACAAATTATTGAAAAATATTGAATTAATTTAGATTTATTTTTTAAATACGCTCTTATCACCTGTCATCAGCTAACTATTACAATCAGCCCCACCCAATGGTAATAAGTAATATGGATGGTTTTGAATCCATTCATACGATACGCGCAGTAAAAATAAATATTTATTGACAATTTTTAACTATTTACATTTCCAACTGTATACATTACAAACACAAAGTAAATTTGAGGAAAATGATTACTATGACATGTCAATAACATGTAAAGAGCTAATCACTTCAATAAAAGTTTTACATTAGAAGGTCTCTTGGCCAACTTATTTTCAGTCGCCTCGGATACTTATCAGGAATGGAATGTGAGGCAAGTTGAGAGACACGTGGATTCGAATGGGTATGGAGTTTACTTTGAAAGGATAAGTATCTGCATTGGGCTAAAGCAGGAACATGAAGACTTTTATGGATAAGTTTGTTTGTGACAAAGTAAGGAGCATTGAGGATTTTTTTGAAGGATTTTGGTTTGTAATGATTAGACACGAGAAGAATAGGAAGGTTTAGTTGAGCCCCAAAGTCTAACTACGTATGTCCAAATTGATCTGCCAACTGTCATGTAAATGTGTCATTCGTCATGTGTAAATCGACAGCTTTTAACGCTTGTCTAGTAAATGTTAAAGAAGTTGAAAACGACGAGCAGTTTCTTGTCGATAATGATCTTAATGATCGATAATGATCTTAATGATCGATAATGATCTTAATGATCGATAATGATCTTAATGACCCATATGTTGAAGTTCTAATAACCAATTAGCCCAGTCAAATAAGGAGTTTTAAAAAGCAAATCTCGGAAAGGAAGCGAAGAAGCTGAATTTTTGCATATACCTTTGGTTTGGGCCAAAGCAGTAACATATGAAACATTAACACCTTTCTATAGAAGTTTGTTTGTGATTTTAGGGTTTGTGATTGAGGAACATTGTGGATTTTACGGAGGATTTTGAATAGTAAGGATTGGATAAGAAAATAATTGGAAGGTTTAGTGGAGCAACAAAGATGAGCTCTGTATGTCCAAATAGGTCTAACCACAAAATGTTGTAGCAGTCGGAAACGACAAACAGTTTTTTTGTGTTTTAATGAGTGAAAAATAAAAATAAAAATCTTCTTACCATGTAATATATTGAATGAAATAAAATAAATTTAATATAAGTACAATGATACTAAATAACTCCTAGCCTATGAGTCCCTGAACCAAGTCTGTAATAAAGTTATTCTTCATGTTCTCATTAATATAATTATCAAAGATTTGCGCCGAGATCACTTCAGGGAATACCCGAAGGTGAGGGGGAGGGGAGGGTAGAGCTTCTCAAGTAAAGGGATAGCCTAACCTATTTCTATAACCTATGATGAGGTAGCAGATCCCAGCTGATAGCTACTTCCTCCATTGATTATGGTATTGATTTTTGATAACGTTCTGCGACAGGGAAGGGTTCATTAGTTTTTGATTAAGAAATCTTATTGGGACTAAGTGTATCATTGAGAACCCAGGTAAGTCCCACAACACTGTCATACTTTTTCTTTTGTAGATATGTAATATCTTTTGATATAGTTGAAAACATTTTTTTAACATTAATGGAAATGGAAAACATTAATTTGTTTAAAAGTCACTCTATTTCCTGTTCTGTCTTTTTATAGCCCTGATGGAAGCTTAAAACAATGGCCGAAACGTAGACAGCAATGAAATGATTACTTTTGATATATATATAAATATATATATATATATATATATATATATATATATATATATATATAAATCGCACATCTAGTCAATTTAGACTGCTCCTAATAATTGTCACCGAAGTCAACCCCAATATTGAAATAATATTAATATCTGATAATGAATATAGAAAACCATTCTTAAGTCAATCTCTGCAAATAAACATCAAATTGGTTAATTATATAAATAATCAAGTTAATTAAATACATAAAAATTTACACGCTCTCTCTCTCTCTCTCTCACACACACACACACACACACACAGACAACAATATATGTTTCTCACAAGGGGCCCATTTTTTTCTGTAACGGAAGATCCGTCCGTATTCTGTTTAGGAGTGTCAGGCCATTATCGGCATCCTCCGGTATTGAGGTTATCCTTCAACGGTTTTTTTTTTTTTTTTGGCAATTTATCGCCAGAAGATAAATTTGTTTATAGAGACTGCATTTTAAGTAACTAAAACAATATTTAATATATTATAATTGTTAACAAACTAGGTAAACATTTATAATATATACATTTATATGTATATAATATATATGTACATAAAGGAGAAGACATAGACAATAGACTGCTATATTTTTAAATATTACAGATATATAGTTAAATATATAAAAAATTAAATTTTTTTTTTTGTAGAAGAGACGATACTTTAATGTAAAATTTATGATTAATTTGTAGTTCTAGAGATAAACCGCAAGTCTTGCGTTGAAATTAAAATAAATGTGATATTTACATTTTATGATTAATTTAATCAAAACAGGTATGTAAATATTAAATAAAATTAAAAATTAACTATTACCAAACATATAACCGACAGAAATGAAAATTTAATACAGTCATGTATATATTTAAATATATACATAGAAACAGTGTGTGTGTGGTATATAAATGAACAACAATAAATAATATGAGAAGTTTTACAAAAATCTATTTTTGAGACACTATAATATTACCCATTCTTCAGAACATTTTACTAGGTAAAAAATAAAATTAGGCATACTTTATGAGATTATACTTACTTCACTTGATCAGGAATAATAACATATATTTATGTAAAATTGCGGCTGGTATCTTTTTTTCTTAAATTCTCACTCTATTTTTAATATTTGTGTTAAATTATTTCTTAAATTTATTATTTATTTCCAAAATAAATATTATGTATTCAAACTATGTTGATTTGACAGTACCATTTCGTTGTTTAATTCTCTTTATATTTATGAATTTTAATTATTATATTTAATTTTTTTTTTTTTTATGAAAAAAATATTTTTTAATTTTATTTTACATGATGAGATATGGATTATACAACAACTTATAGATTATATAACTGTACCAGAATTACCCTAAAATATAATAATATATATTAAAAAAATGATAAAATACTTTCAGAATAATATTATAGATACCTTTGAGATCTCGCGAGAGAACGAGATAGAGAGAAGACACCGGAGACACACAGAGAGGGCCAGCGCCGCCAGCTGACTGGCCCTAGTGCCCGCCCCTCCCGCCCGGGGCGCCACCGCCGCCGCCCGCTGCCCACGGCCCACGGTAAACAAGGATCTACTTTAATGAGTACTCTCTACAGCTCTCTTCTCTTCCTATCCACCTAAAGGTAAGCAGTTTTTTGAAAAAAACTCATTCTCAGGTGTCTCTTCGAGGAGCGAAATATCTAACGAGATGTTTTCACCGGGTTATTTTCCGTCAAAACTAATATCATACCACCATAAAGTATAGAGAGGAGATTGGTTGCTACTCGATAGACCGTAAGGAATTCCATTTGAGTTTGATCTAACCTCAATAGACCTCATTTCCTTTCCGCAATTATTTACTATCTAGTTATTCCTTTCTTTCTTTTCTTTATTTTTTTCCTCTCCCTATTCCAATCTTCTCGTATTTCTTCATAAGATTCATTTTCGTGTTCCCCAGACGTTCTCACATCTGCTTGTATACCGAACTCGATTGGCTTTATCCTGATTACCAATTTTAGTTGATATTTACAACTGAAAAGTACATATACATCCAGTAAATGTATGAGAAAATAAATAAAGTAACATGTTATTTGAGTAAAGCAACCACCTATTGGTAGCACTTTAATAAAAGTTCTAGAGTAGGTTTCGGGGCCATCTTCTTTTCAGACCTCGGAGGATTACCAGGAATAGAATGTGAAGCAAGTCGAGAGACTAGTGGAATTAAGAGATTATGGAGTTTACTATGAAAGGATAGGTATCTGGATTGGGCATCATCAGCAACATATGGAACATTAAGATCTTTATGGATAAGTTTGTGAAAAAAAAAGCATTGAGGATTTTTCGAAGGATTTCAGATTGTAAGGATTGGATACGAGAAGAATTAGAAGGTTTAGTTGAGCCCCATATTCTAAACCCTTAGAACCAAAACACACCTACATTGGTGATCTACAAATCCTGCGTTTCTCTATCCACCTCTTAAATAAATGGACTCAGCCTAATGATCTGTATCAGTACCCCATTTCATCCGGAAATCTTCTTCAATAAACTATTTTAAATATCGTTTACAGATATTTGCGAAAATCAAAAACATGATAATTATTGTATTTTAATTTATCTATTATAATGCCTATGGGTGAGTGTTAGTATGTTTATTTGTGTTTGTATAAACTAATAAAGATTATTATTTAAAATATTATATTATATCATACATAATTTGTAACTTGTTATTAATCTCTTAGTCTTGGAATAAATATTGTTTTTCTAAGAAGGCGGTGAGAGATGCATTCAGCAAGAAACTCCTCCAAACAAAAGAACTATGTATAATTGTGTGCCACCGTTCCTTCTTTTACTTGGACGTGCCGTTTCTTCCTCATTGCATCCCTCATCTTCTTTTTATATCTTACTTAACAGTCAACTATACTTTTCTAAATATTGTTTTTCATTTTTTATCATCAACCTTTTACACCAACAGTTTGTCATTCTTTCATTGCGTGTTCTTTCTCCTCTGTATTTAATCATTGGCTTTCTACAACCTCTTTAATGTCAGCTGCAATTTTGCTCGAAGTCTAGAAAAGTCTGTTTTTATTTCTGGAATATACTAATTAAAGACAACCATACTACACCATACACCTTTCTAATGATAACTGATTTGGAACAGGTCAATCATTTTATTATCATTCTGACAAGAGGCTCATATAGAATTCATAGTTGAGAGAATAAATTCTTAGCTTCACCATCAGATTGCCGAATAATCCGATTCATTTCGGAAAACGATTATTGTCGAATAACTTTTGAGAGTATTTTACATTTGATAAAACAATGGCTGAAAGTATCTTCCTTGAACGACAACCTAGCAACGCTTGAACCAGTAACTATCAATACTGTTATTCTACCATTCATTTAATTTAAACTTTTTTTTTTGTAACTTCCTTTTAAAGGTCCTTACATAGCCAATAATCCAATAGGTCAGTGGTTGATTTTGTCTTTTAAAAAGTAAAATATCGAAAGTGAAAATCACCAATTTCCAGGAAAGTGGAAAAACTATTTGAGGCATCATTGAAAATCACTCTGACAGAGATATTGTTCTAGTCAATGGCAAGTAATGATGTTAGTTACAAAGTGGATTCAGCTTCCAGTGTTCGCTACAACGTACATCAGTCCTGAAGCTATTCTATGAAGAATAAAAAATGAGTTTTTACAATCGATACCTTGCATTTTAATCGACTTGTATAAGTCCACATTTACTATTATTTCTATATTTGTATTTATTATTTATTATTAATCAGTTTAATACATGTATATTAATAATGATTTTAATACAGTGGTAAAACCAGTGATATTGTACGGAACAGAAACCATGTGCTTCCCCAGTCTGGAGAAACTGCTAAAAATAAAAAGAAGGATTCTTAGGAGAATCCACGGTCCCAAAATAACACCGGAAGGATACAGGCTAAAATCCCACAGAGAAATTTACTGTGAAATCCCTGATCTGGAGACAGAGAGGAGATATAAAAGACTCAGGTTTTATGGACATATGCACAGGAACAGACAAAGTTTTAGCAAAATTATGGAATACAAGTTTAACCAGGGCTATACATTCCAAATTAAATCTGAAGCACATAGACTCGGGATTAAACGAGAGATGTGCGAGGATAGAGCTGAATTAAAAAAGTTCCTAAAAAACGCGGTGCTTGTGGTGGACAAGAAGAAATTTCCGTCTAAGAGATGGACAGAAGAAAGGAGAAAAAAGTTTAGTGAAATCCTCAAGCAAAAGTGGACAAAAAGAAAATAAATAAAAAATAAATAAGAACCTACATTGTAGTCGCGTAGTCCTTAAGGGCTGTTTCGCGTCATAAAAAAAAAAAATGATTTTAGATTACCCTTAGGTAATGAAATAACGGCAAAACTGCATTTCTTTCTGTAACAAAAGTTTTATTTTCAACAATATTTGCATTAAATAATTATATTAGTTGTGGATAAAAGTGATTCACTTACATGTAACAAAAGAAACTACATTAAAAACCCTTTAAACCCAATTAATGGATGAACTAATTGGTAAAATTCACTTTCCAGTATGAGGACAAGAGGTTTTAAGTAATGAGGTAGGAGGTTTTTATGAGGACAACCAGTCCGTAATTAAGATAACCAATACATTAGAGTCTAAACGAACAAAACATATTGATGTTAAGTACCATTTTATTAGAGATGAAATTCAGTAAAGATTTGCAAAAAATATAAATGTTCCTAGTAATGAGCTGTTGGTTGATACATTTACTAAAAGTTTAGAGTTGTGTAAATTTGTTAAATTTAAAGATCTTTTAGTTTATATTATAGATTGTTAATTCATTTTTAATATATACTTGTAAATTTCCAAGCCCTATCAATATATTCTTTATATAGTTATATTAATACAGTAATAGAGACAAGATAATGTTTTCAATAATAACAGGCCACTATCTACTATCTACAACTACAGCTGTTTATTGTCTCTTCTAATAGCATAGCATTATGGGTAATATATTGTACTAGTGCACTCTGGGTAGGTTATTTCAGAAGAGCAATCGTATATGAGTGACATGTTTTATATATATACCTTCTATACTTGCTAAAAGAATTTATTTATTTAGGAATTCTGACCCACGAAGCTATTTCCAGTTCCTAAAATATAGGAGAACAAAACTCCTTTCCATCGCATCAAGAATGGACTTTATAATGTCGGAACGCTGTTACAAACGGGATGTTAAACAATTTCAGAGGCCCAGGTAATCATATTTATAAGAACCGAGAGAGAAATGGCCAAAAGAATCTTTGGATCTGCCTTCTGTGATTATACTTGGGGACCGAGAACAAATGCAGAAATTGCGTGCTGTTATAAAAATGTAAATTGGCTAAGAAATATTTAGGTGAGAAGACTTGGCTGGGCAGGACACGTTGCGAGAATAAATTGAGACGAGATCTCAAGAGAACTCCTCCACGAGTAGCAGTCTTCCAGGAGGATCGGAAGGATAAAATAACGGAGGACTAAATCAGCCAGGATTGGAGCAGCAGATGAGCTCTGTTGCGCTAACTGGGACTGGGCTACAGCCATTACAATTTTCGGAATTTTATTATGAAGTGACCGAAATCGTTATTTTCTTTGCGGTATCTTTTAGGACTTATTAAAAAGATTTATTATGAAGTAAATGAATAACTTATATATAAATTGATATGGTCACTGGCCTAGTTCTAGAACAGAAGTGAATCTTAACTTAATTAAAGAAGGCTATTCATATTATGTGCCTATAAAGAAATAAATAATAATACTGGACTGTTGATCCCAATACTGGCGTTTAGAACAAACTTCAAAATGATCACTTATAAAAGTAGGTTGGCTTCCTATGTTAGCCAAAAAAATGGCCGTCACTTTTTGAAACAATTCCGAATACATTAAAGTCAGTATTCCAGCCCCTACACTAAGCCCCCTTCCTTTCTAAATTGTAGCAAATTTATATCTATACTATTATATAAATTGATAAACCATTTTTCGTTTGTGGTCGATAGGGCTGTGAATTATATGCAATAAAAACTGAAAAATGTGCATATATTGTAAAATACTAAAATTCAATTAAATACTTAAAATATGCAACTATCTACGTTTTTTACGAAAAATAAAAATAATTCAATTGATACTTATACATAAGTACAAACTCATGCTCAAGTAACCAATTGTGTTGAAAAGGGAAACAATTAGAAGAAGACTATTAAAAACCAAGAAGGCAAGGCTAGTATTTCATTTTAAAATGAAAACACGTATTGAAGGGAATACATAAAGTATGCAAACAAAAATTTTCTGATCCAGTGGCAGTTTGTGCAACAAATTTTTTCAAATGTTGATTTCTTACCTTTTACTTTACTGTTTTTTGTGTGCTGCGTTACTAAAAAAGATGCAGTAGTTGATAATACTTTATCAAAACAAACACGATATAAAAAATCTACATGACACTTAGAAGTCACAATTGAGAACTCAAGTACATTCTTTCTACAAGATATTTTGTCTTTGCAAGTCTGATTTTCGGCATTTTGGAATACGCAAATAAACAGTTAAGGAATGATGTACATTCGCTGACGCTGTGTGAGAGGCTGGGTAATAGAATGATGGTAGGAGCCACAACCAGATATTAATCAAGTTAAACAATTCCAAGAGAAGCAAATGCGACCGAAAAATCACGCTAAGGGAAGAATCAGCGTCTGGACAAACAAGAGCTTATTCATAACCTAGGAAAACAAGAATAGGAATTCCCATTTATATTTTTCGATTTTTATTTTTTGTCTGCACAGAAATTAAAAAAAATCTAAAGCCAAATGGTGATATGTAGATAAATGTGCAATTACAGTTCTAAGTATGTATTTATAGCAAAATATACACAAATAAAAAAAAAAAATGCCGGATATGTGGACAAATATGCAATCAAAGTTCAAAATATGTATTTATAGCAAAATATGTACAAATATGGAAAATAAAAATAGCTCAAATTGATACCAAATGCCTCAATATATATACATTATGGTGATGTTTATTATGATTAGATGTTTTAATTCGCTAGGAGAAATATGCAGATGCATATATTTCACAGCCCTAGTGATTACTAACTAAAACATTTTCATAGTTCTAGGAAGGTTAATGATAATAAATTTAACTGTAATAATAATGATTAAACTGTTTAGTCTTGAGGTTTGCCAAACTGTCCTATACTTTTATTGTTAGAAATTAAAACACAACCTTATGGATTGATCAATTTATTTCCGCCAAATTGGATGTCTATTTATGTTTTTAAGTACTCCTCAAACCCTTATCAATGCAATTTTAACCAGGCTAAAAATTACTGCCATTCGTGAAAATATCATTTAAGAAATAATGCTAAATCCCATACTTCAATACAAGATTTTTACCGATAAATAAATGAAATTCAATTATTAGTTAAAATAACATAAGTTCTGTTAGTATGGGAGCCTGCGAAGGCGCGACGCACAGTGGGGCAAAGGTGGAAAAAAACCCTAAAATCTTATGATTTTTGTTTTTGTTTTTATTATTATTTTTGTATACCTAAATAAATGTAGCATAAGGTTGTGGAACTGATTTTTCGATTATTTCATTACCAGGGTCTGTACACGGCCTTGAAGTTGCCCTTTTCTGGAGTTTAGAAAATAACTCGGTTTTGAAGTTCTCTTAAAATAATTTTTTATGAGACTGAATTTTTAGCAAAAATTTTTGTATAACCCTTTGAACTTCACTATTGATGTTTACTGGTTTATGGACGATTTTTATTTTGTAAATGTAGCCACAACCTTGATTGCCAGGAATTTTCAAAGTTAGCTGCCTCGTAAATCTAACTTATCTTCATTTCACTTGGTCTTTCAAAAAAAGCTACACCGAACTAGGCTCTCTATAGGGGTTCAAATTGAAGTACAGGTATCTGAGGAACCGTGTTATAAATATAAATCCCGGCTTCGGCCATATTTGTTCAGGGGATGAATTTATGTGTTATTTTTCATTATACAGAAACTAATTTTTAGAAAGAATTTTTTTTTTTTTTTTTTATAACTAGGATGTGAAAATTGGCTTACTATATATGTATATTTGTTTTTATTAGTCTGCCTTATTTATATATATATATATATATATATATATATATATATATATATTTTTTTTTTTTTTCTTATCTTTATCCATTGTAAAATGATCTGATATGATTTCTGGTTTTCTATACAAAAATAACTAACACATAACTCTTCTTGAGAGAATTAGTTCCGGAATATTACAGAAAGATTAATTTTCAAAAATAGCCCTTCAAAAAAAAAAAAACAAAAAACAATTGAAAAATAAAAGTTTTGGACTTTGGATGATAAATTTATGGGGTTATGATTTGTATCACTGAGTTCTAATTATTATATACCTTAGTTATCTTATGAAGATTATCATATTTATTTATATTATTCTTTTATATCAATGGCTAGGATATTCTACGACTGGAATTATTTTCGCTCTATATTTATAACTAAATTCAGAGATTTAAAATCAAATTATAAAAAAAGAAGTAATTCAAGACCGGATTATAAAACAAAAAAGAAGTTCCCATTAAATGATAAAGATTCTCATTTACTGTTGTAGAAAAAAGGAACAATTCGAAATATTTTATTTCTTTACTTTTATAGTTAATATCTTTTATTTTTTTATCTAATTGTTTTTGTTTGTATCATTGGTTCATTATGTATTGAATATTAGTTCATTATATTGAAAAATATGACGATCAAACTTCTTTGTTAATATAAGATTGATAATTGTAAATAACTGCCCAGTCCATTCAGTAGAGCTCAACTGAAATTACTTTGTAAAACTTATTACGTAACATTTTTCAAATTATATTAAAAAATTTTTAATTTATTCCCAAATATAACTTAATAATGAATTTTAACCTAATTCAAGGAATCTTGGGTCTGTAATAGAGCTATATAGTAAATTTCATTCAATTTAGCACCTAAAAAACATATAAAATAATAACAAACTTGATTTTTATTATTTTTTTTTTTTTCAAACTAAAAACATGGCTCAATTCTGATGATCTGATTGCTCTGGTTATAGTTTTATTCTATTCAGCAGCTTAGATAGCAAATAAATATACTCCAAACTTGCTTTATTATTATTTTTTTACATTTTGTTCTTACATTTTGACCCTTTTTGATCATCTGATGAAGCTGATTATGGTTTCATTCAATTCAGCACCTCATGAAATATGTAATTCCAAAATTTCAAGCTTATAGCACGAACCGTTTAGAAAATATGAGGTTTTTACCCATTTTGGGCCGTTTTGCCCCACTGTGCGACGGGGCATGCTAGTTGTTAAAAAATAAATAAATTTAAACAATACAAGAAAAATAAACTATATTCTGTAACATTTATTTATGGATATACTTCCATACAATACTTTCAATAAGGCATTCAGAAAATATATATAAATATATTATCACTTAATGTAATTTGATGCCTAAAGTCATTTTTATTCATTTTGAGAATGGAAGTAACTATTAACTGTAGAGGTTTATTTAAAATGTTGTAATAAATTAATATATATGACTGTAAGCTTGGTAATACATGAGTAGCAGACAGTGTGACTAAAGGTTTCTTAGCCATGGAGGGCCATATTGATATTTTGAATGGGGCCCTAGTACACAGTAAACAACCTTCTCAGCTGTGCTGGGGTGAGGTGCACCTTCAATGAGATCAAAGGGACTTGGGATAGATAATCCTTCCATTCACTCTCTCCACCTCAACTAGGTCACTGGGCCCTTTTCTTTTCATCCATTGGAGGGGTTATCGGCGGCTGTCAGCTGTTTAAAAATTTCTTACTTAAAGTCAAACATTAAAAAGTGGAAACATTCCGATTGCTCCATCTCCCCTGAGGCATGTATATATATATATATATTTAGTAAGGTTCTTGAGGTTCAGTCAATAAATAAAAAACAACTATTTTGGCGACGTTTGGAGACTATATTGTTTTCATAATCATGCCAATGTTACTTGTAGACTGACTCAGTCTAATTCATATCCACTAGTAGCATACGAATGATTATGAGAACAATATAATCTCTAAACGTCGCCAAAATAGTTGTTTTTTATTTATAGACTGAACCTCAAGAACTTTACTAAACATTTAACAGGAACAGTCAAGAAATTTATCCATATATATATATATATATATATATATATATATATATATATTATATATATATATATATATAGTATTCTAATATATCAGCCTAGGATCATCACTCCACTGGTGTAATCGTATACTAGTGACGTAGCTGAGAGAGAAGCGCTGGGATCTCTTTGGGCCTGGCTTGTCCCTCCATAAGTGGAGGGGGGAGTCTGGTCAGGGGATCCCTCAGATGTGTATATAGTGTAAATAAAGTATGAATGTATTTTGAAGATTTAATTTGTATCCTAGAACCCATCCTCTACACGGTGTATACAGCTGACATCCCAACTCATCCTACCACTGTCCTCACCACTTGCGCTGACGACACATGTGTGTTATCAGTAAACAATGATCCCTTCATTGTCTCCCAAACACTGCAATCCCATATCCTAACCCTTCAAGAATGGAGTCAAAAATGGAGAATCAAAATAAATCCAAAAAAAATCTCACCAAATAACCTTTACCCTTCGTCGTAAACCCACGACTTCCTCTCCTAAAGTATCCTTTAATGATATTCCACTAATCCCTGTTGAACAGAAGTTTTGTCACGTTATTGTAATAGTTAACAGCACATTTACTTGATGTATAAATAGTGTACAGTTGTAAATTTCAATAAATTGTTATTAAAAAAAAAAAAAAAAGATTTCATTTATTTTAATTTTTTTTCCTCTCTTTTTTTCAATATTTTTTTTTAATTATTATTTTTTTAATTTATTATAAATTTTTATTATTATGATTATCATTTTTTATTTTTATTTTTTTTTTACTTTATGTATTGTATAGTTTGAGGTACTTTGTTTATTTAATTTTTTTTTGTATTACACATTATGAGTTTCTTTACTTATTTTTTATTTATTATTCACTTTTATTTATTGTTCACTTTCTTTGTTTTTATTTCATATTGTACATATTGGATCCATTATGCCATCCAGAAAAAAAAAAAAAAAAAAAAAAAAAGGATCATCACTGGAGTCGGGATTCCTCCAAAGGTACACTCAGCCTATATAAATTGAGTAACCTTATTTGGAAGAAAAACCTGGCGGTAAAACGTCGTCCTAGTCAAATCAGCTTTGATTGAAAAATGGTTTATTTTTTTTTTTTTTTTACAAAACTACAAACAACCACTAAAATTTCGTTTGAAAGAAGGGAGTGATGAGAGAATAATATATCTGAATTCAAGAATTTAGTTTAGTATAGCTAAGGCAGAATTCTCTTGTCTATAAAGTAATTTAATTAAAAAATTTCAAAGATAATTGAAAAAAGCTTGTGTTGAACAAGTCTAGAAATAATGTATATGAAAAAGAAAGAGAGAGAAATAAGTAGAGAGAGATAGAGAGGGGGAGGAGGAGAATGAACTAATGAATGGATAACGGGGAAACGAATAGATCGTTAGTTAACATTTTTCTCTGAGCCATCAGTGAACTCATCTCTGGATGAATTAACAGTTCGAGGAACTCGGAAATAGGTAGTTTCTGAAAGGCTATCACAAATTCATTATTTTTTCAATTTCTAGGGAACGAATGGCTCTTTCACATTCACATTAAAAACCTATCACTAAAAGGTCCCAACCAATTTTATAACTGTAAAAAAAAAAAAAAAAAAAATTCATGGAAAACCATAAAAACATGTGGTCCCAATGGAAAACAAAACAATGTTGACAGCTTCCGTTGTTGTGGAGTATGTACTCGTATTTAGAAAATAATATTGTAAGAAGATATTTAAGAGGGAGCGTCAGGAGTTTCAATCTATTTATAATTTTAATTCTCAGAGAATAAAATAGATGTACATACATAGTTTGATATCGTTGTCATCACCACCATCACCATCTTGATTTCATTTCACCAAGAGTAATAACAATGTTTTTTATTTACTTAAACTTTTACAAAAGGAAAAATTAAACCCAAGCTAATATTAGATTTAATCATATAATGCTTAACTAAGAAACAAAAATACCACAATCTATAGAATGACAATAAACTAAGTTATCGTAGGTAAGTTGTTTTGAGGTCAGATCGATCAGAGAAAGTGTTGGGAATCATTACAAAGTTTCTAGAACACTTACAAATTAATACAGAAGTCCACAAAACTTTTAAAAGAACATTGCCTTCAGAAAACTTAATTTGAGGTGTACTATGTTCTTCCTTGCTTTTTTTTTATTTACATTCTGTCTACGAAAATACTTGTACTAGCAGCACATACAATTTATATGAAAAAACAAAGATAAAAGCCATAAAAGGGACCAATTATAATTCTTATAACACGGGCGATCACCCCCCCCCCCTCATCTAGGGTGATATGACGAATATGATGAGTCATGAATCATGAGGATCTAACTATTAATAATAATTTAAATAGTATTATCGAATTTACAAGCATTTTATTTAATAAAGATTTAAAAAACATTATATATGGAGTGCCGACGTTTCAACCTGCCTTGCAGGTCTTCTTTAGGGCTACTAATAACAAATAACTGAGTGTGGCCAAAATTGTATAAAAAAGAATTAAGTAAATTAATTTACAAACAAAAGAATATCAAAAGCGTTAATTACGTAATTTTAAATTAAATAATATGAAATTATGGCTGAATGATACAAATTTTAATTGAATGATATAATTTTTAGTGAACTAATTAACTGATACAATTTTTAAAAACTGATTTTTTAAATATAAATAAGTTTTATAGATACATATTACAAAAATATATAAAGGAGATATAAGAAGTAGAAGGGTAAGATAGAAAATTAAGAAATAAATCAAGTTAGCATAATAATGAACGAAAGGAGAGGTTGAGGAATCTAATATGAAATATGAGAAATATTAATCAGCTTACAGATTGTTGCCAAGCTGAAGTTGTAATTTATTTTTACAATAATTTTTGATGATTCTCCTACTATACCGATTTCAGTTGACTATATATAGTATATGTATATTTATAAAGTTTTATCGGGATGCGAAATACTGGGATTCCACAGAATTTCAAAACCAAGATCCATACCAAGAAATAATCTTTATTCAACTCTTTATTCAAAAAAAAAAAGAAGATAAGATAGCTAAATCCAAATGAACTATTACCCAAATCTCTAATAACTCCATATTTGTCACAAGATCTCAAATTCAGAAGGAATAATTGTTTTTCACTTTACTTATCCCTAGAGCGGAGCAGAACATCCATGCTGTTACGTCCTTCCATTAAAGCAAAGAGATTTAATTTTTAATTTAAAAAAAAAAGGAGGTGGCATTTTATATTCCCTTTCTACGTGCGAGAACTCTTTTCGCCACTTTGATTATTCAGACATTTCATTTTCTCTTTGTCCCTTCATAAACTGGTTATCATTATACATTATCCTATTTTTGTGAATGTCTAATTTTTTTTTTTTATCATCATATACTTTTGTTTACCTTTAGAATTTTTATTCGCAAATGTAATACAATTGTAATCAGCAGATTGTGTAATACATAAAAGATAACCATGGCACGTAGGAGACAGCGCCCAATGCAGCGTAGCCAGGGTTTTTGCACTATTTTGAGGAATTTGTTCTTTTAATGGTGAAATGGGGAATCCAAAGGATTGGAGAATTTTTAAAAAAACTGTGTAAAAAAAAAAATATATTATTATATTTTATTTACCTCCATTTTACTGAAGAAATAAATATCATCTTCCGCGCTAGCATTCGATGATCGATCACTAATGTATAATATATCGATGGTTTCATTATTCGATGTTTACACAGAGCACTAGGCCGTATAGGAAGTAGATGACCTAACTTCCGCCAGTGGTTTAAGATTAGTTTGTATTTATTTGTATTTTATTCTCAGCTATAATAATGGATGTATTCCATTTGTAATATTCTAAAACATTATTTTTTTTTGAGAAACCTCTAAGCTTCAGTTATTTTTTTAACACAAGAATGCATTAAATGACAGAGGTGTAAAAATAATGACATTGTTAAAAAAAATAATATTTTTACATAGGACGGTATAGTTGACGGTAGTTGACAGTGAATTCCGAGCTCCATTGGATAAGGATGGCTAGAGATAAGCGACTTTAACGCTACCTAGTGGGCTAAAATGAAATTAGTCCCTCCCCGACACATTGCTCATGGTTAAATTTTTTAACTTTTCTTTTTAGTAAATTAACAATATATTTTCCTGAAAAATTTAATTTGATGATTGATTTCAGGAAATTAGTTATAAAAAGTTAAACTTTTTTGTTATTTGTTCTATATTTTTATTCATTTTAGTCCGATGCGTTCTGAGTTGAGCCTCTTTACTTCTAGGTGTCTCATACTTGTATTACTTATTTTATATATTTTCAATAAATTATTAAGGGGTATTATTATTATTATATATATTATTTGAATAAACAAAAAAATTTGTTTAAAAATTTAATTTTAATTACTTTAGTCTGCTTCTTCTCCAGAATCAACTTTTCATCTTAATATTTCATTCACAAGTTTGGGTAGACGTCTTCTAAGACAATGACATTTACTGTTACAGCAAATGTCTCCTTTAAATAAAATATCAGACATTATTTTAGGAATATTAGAATGGAACATTTGACACCGTACATCCTCCTCCATTTTAAATATAATTCCAAGAATATAACTAAATAACTCTACTCACAAGGGGATGACACACTCAGTCTCTCCCGGATCTTGGAAATTTTTTTGGAGGTTCCTGGTCAAAAAATATTAGACACGTATTTTGCCGTTCCGACCAATGGACCCTAGGAGCCGAGAAAAAAAATAAAATAGCATTAAAATAATTTATTTTTTATCTCGAGTTTAAAAAATATATCGACATGATTCTTGCACCAAGATTTTTAGTTTTGATTGCGGATTTCAGGAAAAATACAGTCGCTCCATAGATTTTGGTTTAGGTTAATTAAATTATAAAAAAATGATTAGTTTTTCAAGCAAACTACCTCTATAGATTTTTTGACACAAAAATTGACGTCAGATTTTAATTCAGCACCCTCAAAAAATTAAAAAGCGCTTATTCAACAAAATAAAAAAAAAATATTATTTATATGTATATATATATACTAATTAGGAGAAATAATTTATTACTGTTAAAGTAATTATAATTATTTATTATTTATTGTAATAATAATTTATTACAATTTAATATTTACATAATATACAGACAGAACCACATATAAGATTTGATTGTTAAGTATTTACAATTTTTATTTTATTCTTCAAACCCAGAACACATATCTAACCCGTTTTGTAATCCTTGTTTACTGGGTTGTTCTAATAACTGAAGCTTATTACCTTACAATTTCATTTTCATTATATTCAACAAAATCCTGTCAGCAACGGAAGTGAGGCAGTTATTGCTATAAAATCATATTTTTCAACCGCAAAACAAAACAAAAATTCCAAATACATACCTATCAAATCTTATATGTGGTTCTGTCTGTATATTATGTAAATATTTAAGTGTCATAAATTATTTTCTCTCCTAATTAGTATTATATATGTTTAATTGGTATTTATATATATACATACGTTTTCTCCTAATTAGTAATATAGTATATATATATATATATATATATATATATATATATATATATATATATATATACACACATACGTTTCCTGAGTTTTGAGGGTGCTGAAATGGAATTCTAGGGCTAAAAAAATTTTCTACCACATTTTACAGTGTAAAAGCTAAAATTTTTCAAGTGAAGTACGTTCAATATATTTTTTTTCACAAGAACCGACATCGGATTCGAATTCAGCATTCAAAAGAACCCTTAAATACGAAATTTCATCCAAATAGAAAAATAAAAATTTTAAGCTTCAAAATTTGCCTGACCAAGTTTAAGGTATCAACTTTATTTTTTTACACAAAATATAGGGTTTTAGTACGCATAAAATGTATTTGGTTTCATCATCCTATCTGTCTGGTTTCAAACTCAAGTTAAAAATCAAAATGGTTTTCGGATTTTCCAATTTTTTTAATAGGTTTTTGTTCATCGAATTTTACATTTATATACATAAAAAGAAAGCTGAGACTCTCCTCTTTCCAGCGATACCAACTAATGAATTGTGTGACAAAGTAATGGCGATTTAAAGGTATGCAACCAATATTCGGTTTAAAAATTTCATTTTCCTCGAAGAGGGTGAAAAAAATTATATTTTTTTTATTTTGTTGAATAAGCGCTTTTAAATGTTTTTGAGTGTGCTGAATTAGAATCTGACGTCAATTTTCGTGTGAAAAATCTATAGAGGTAGTTTGCTTGAAAATCTAATCATTTTTTTAGAATTTAATTAACCTAAAACAAAATCTGTGGATCGACTGTATTTTTCCTGAAATCCGCAATCAAAACTAAATATATTGGTGTAAGAATCATGTCGATATCATTTTTTAAACTCGAGATAAAAAATAAATTAGTTTATTGCTATTTTATATTTTTTCTCGGCTCCTAGGGCCCATTGGTCGGAACGGCAAAATATTTGTCTTATATTTTTTGACCAGGAACCTCAAAAAAAATTGCCAACAAGAAGACTGAGCGTGTCCCCCCTTTTCAGTTAGATCATTAGTGAGGGTATTATTTATCGACTTCGTCACTTTACTCATTTTTAATGATAATCCGTCAAACTGATGGAGTTGTATCAATGAAACATTTAGATTTAGGTTTTAGGGAAAATAATGAGAAATATTTTTTGTTGTATAACATTTGCCGCTAACACCAACCGTTAGGAGCTGGCTATATTGAATTGAATGAAAAAAAGACCACGTTTGAAACCCCCTATTTCCTCTCAACTTTATTTATTTCGAATAATCATTAATTGTCAATTTAATTTAATTATCAATTAAAGTAGTTTGATTCTTTTTATTTTAAAATTAAAATTGGAAAATGCAGTGGATTAATAATTGATTATTATTGTTTTTACAGCCAGGGAGAAATACGAAATGAACGTTACTTTCTTTTCCATTTCCTTACCGTTACGGCAACAAGGAATAATGCTGTTGAAGGCCAGGATAATGTGATAACTGAAGGTTCATCAGGTTGCTGGAGTGACGCATCTTTTAACTAATACTTCTGAGCTATGGTCGTCCAAAGTGCACCAAACAACAACGCAAGGAAGCTTGGTTCAATTGCCATGGTATCAGAGACAAACAGACTAAGAAATATTTGTCCTGAAGGTCAACATGGCAGCTACCACAATACTAGAGATAATTAGGCTGCGGATCGGACACACAAGGTTCACCCATCCAAGCTACATCAAAGCCAATGTGCTGGAGGTGCTATACTCCACTCCTGGAACACCACTCTTCAACTGAGAACAAAAAATAGTCCTCTTGAAGGATCAGTGCACTATTACATGATTTCATAAAAATCGCCAGATTTTTGACCTAATTTGATATGAAATTCGTAATTGGTCACAAAAAGCTACTGCCCCTGGCCATGTTGCCCAACACGGAGCCTTAAAAAAAGTCAGATTTAATGATTAGTGAAACGCCAAAATAATAAAAATAAAATTATAATATTCTGAAACAAAGGAAGCACGCTCCTAATGCTGACTCCCGTTGCCATTGCAGCGCGTTGAGGACGGCGGTTATAGCAGCGACGTGTCGCCGAGATAGTTGGCGAAGAATGCACCGGGACCTTGAGGAATGTGGGCAATATAAAGCCGATGAACTGGGAGCGAGTTCTGGAGGTTACCAGAAGAAGGTAGGGGAGGGCAGTCTGCCGGGAATGTGAACAGAACTTGGCTGAGGAGTTCTCGCCAAGTTTCTATGGAATCTTAGCTTCCATTCTGGGGAATAGTACCATGTATTCACAACTTGTACAATCTGTTATTCGGTCCATAAATTCAGAATCTATAACAACCAAAAATATTATTGTTGTCACTAAACATCAGTTTCTAACTCCAAGGTTCATAAAAAAATCTACAAGAATGTTATTATAAAGAAAAAAGAGATGAGGCAGTGGATAAATATTACACTTATATAAAAAACATTTATCCTATTTCAGTAAAAGTTATTTTGGCAGGGGGCCTATAGTTTTTTGTAGCGAAAAGCGTCGCTATGGGAACTTTTCTGTAATTTTTTTTCACCGAAAAAATATTTCAAAATGTAACGTTTTCACACGATTTAACTCTGTTGGTGTCGCTGGGGTAGTAGTAAGTTTGACGACTGTTTTACTATAAAATATTTTATGGAGAATATTATTTTTATATAGCATTTGTCACTAGGATGTCGTCTAGGAGGGAGGGAGGGAGGAGGGAGGGAGGGAGGGAGGGAGGGAGAGAGGGAGAGAGGGAGAGAGGGTGAGAGGGTGAGAGGGTGAGAGGGGAGAGGGGTGAAGAGGGTGAGAGGGTGAGAGGGAGAGAGAGAGAGAGAGAGAGATATGCTCTTAGGATTATAATTAAATTTAATAATTAATCTTGTAAATTACTTATTTAGATGTAGTAGATTGAATAATAAAAATAAAACAAAAGAGTTAGATAGCCGCTAGCGGGCGGTGAGAGGAATAAACAAAAGATCATCAACGGGAGCGAAATATGGCGGCGTCATTTATCAAAGATATAAATTGTCAGTCCTCAAAAAGAACATTTACTAATGAAAACTTCAAAACAACAACTCTCACCTGTTTTTTAGGTCAAAATAACTTCTTCAAATTTAATAAAATTAAATAAACTATGTAAAAATCAAATACATTGTCCTAAAAATATATCATTTTATAAATAATTTATTAAAAACAAAACATTAATTCGAGCTTATAAATTTTAACATCATAACATAAATTTGTATGTATATATATTTTTCCGTCTTTCATACCTACTACTTGAACTTTTATTTAATATTAAATTATTGAAGTTCACCTCATACATTAACACATACTACGATATGAGGGACCTAGGATACTGCCTTAAAGAACCCAGAAATACAGAGAGATGAATGGTCAAAATTATAGATGAAATCGTGTGCGAGGTGCGGTAGTTGAGTAAGCAGGGCGCTCGAATCTGGGTTCCAGTCTAACTTTAGGAAAAAAACTTTATTTTGTGTAGCACTAATATTAGGATAGGCCAACACAAGTTGCGGTCTCTAAGGCGTGCCTATGCATTGCAGGGCCGCACTATAGGATTGCACCCCCTAGAGATACATGTTCTTATTTAATCATATAGAAGAATTATATAAATAATTTTTTTTACTGGCAACAGCGCCATACACAAACCCATATGTTGTACCCGCTGCTCCTGAAAATCTCGTATCCCTGCAAAGGTTAGGTTGGGAAAAATAAAAAAAATAATCTTGGGACAAATCCATAAAGCTGATACTCTTAAATAGTGGTGGTTGAACGGGATTTCAAATTTCCTCCTTCCACAATCGTTGGCCTGGTAACATGTAACATATTTGGTATATCTTCACCAAAGATCTTCACCACTTGTAGTGCTAGAGGATATTTCAACTATTAAAAGGAAGGTTTTAAATAACAGCCCATATATGCTTCACTAGAAACCAAGAAGAGGATTTTCCATTCCTTTTTTGAAGGAGTAATCCTCTATGGTTCGGAAATGTGGGTGGTTGGAACGAGAGAAGCACAGAGCTTACAAGCTGTCGAAATGGATTTTTGGAAAGAAGCTGTCGCATTTCCAGGATTCTACCATACGAAATATCGTTAAGGATAAAGAAGAATGGGGCCAGAAAGATGGCCATAAAAGATATTCAACTACGTCCCGGAAGAAGACAAAAACAGACCGCCAAGGAAAACATTGGTTCAAGGAGATGAGGAGGTAATGGTGGCGAGAGGATTAGCGGAAGGAGATTGGGAAGGCTGTGAATATTCGCTATAGTCCAATGTATTAGCCAATGTATATAGGTTTTAAGGTCGTCAAATCCGATAAATAAATACAAAAAAAAAAGAAAAAAAAAAGGTTTTGTAAAAAAGTATATGGATTTATTTTAACTAAAGGAGATAAAATAGCATTATTATTATTATTATTATGATTAAGTGCTTATATTATAATATTATTTCACAATTTACTATCAAAAGATAGTCTTCGTAAGCGACAGACCAAAAGAAAAGCCATAGCCAAGGGGTGGAGATCTGGAGAACTACAACCTTCTCTTCTTAGTAATATTATTTATTTCATATTGTAAAATAAATGGAATTCAAAGCCTGGAGGCGTTCTGTTTTGAACACTGGAAGGATAATACTGTAACCAAAGGAATGTAGGAAGGAAGGAGATATCGAGATAGGTAGAGACTGTTTTGACAAGGCTTTGGCTTTGTAAATTGGTTCTTATAGGAAGGGGAGGATGAAAGAAGCAGTTTAGTGTCTTCGCTAGGATTTTGTTTTCTCTTTTCCATTGTTCTCTCCTCTTGTTGCCCCGCCTCTTCTTTTCAATAGGAATAAACTTAGATCTTTGTCCTAATAGAACTTTGTTATACTTTTTTATGAAGCTACGTTCTTCAATACTATTTCAAAGGTCGTACAACCACATAAAAAGTATTATTTGTTTTTCATAATAGAGGTGAAGTGTTTCGTTCCGGAACATTTCCGTGTCTTTTAATCTAAATCTCGCATTTACTCGATGATTTTTTTATTTTTATAAAAAAGGTCTAAATTCCTATCAGGATTAAAAAATAAAAATAAAATATAATAATAATTTGAAAACATCTTACAGTTAATTTCTTGAAGGACAGAGGACAATATGGGGATTCTTGTTGCTGAAGTGAAATTTCAGGAATGAACGATAACCGCGATCGAACAAACAGTGGCATTGTTTGTAGTGGTGCTGGGCCCACAGAGCCAACAAAATGGTGCGTCCCCGCTCCATGCCATGGGTTTGTTAATTGTGAACAAATACTCACCACTTCCCATCTGCAAATATGGAACACAGTTCCTGACCGGAACTGGTGTATTTGAAGAGGAGAAAAAAACAACTGCGATTTATCCTAACATACCCGCCATCAAGTACAATGGATATATATATTAATCGATATATTGATATTTATAACCATTATATACACTAATTTAATTTGAGGAAAACTATTACAGTATAATGTAAACAACTACTCACTACTATCATTTCAATAAAAGTTCTACATTAAGTCTCTTGCCCATCTTGTTTTTAGACTCCTAAGAGTGTGAGGAATTCGGGAATTGAGTGTGAGGCAAGTTGGAGACTAGAGGATTCGAGTGGGTATGGAGTTAATATGAAAGGATATTTATTTGATTTGGGTCAAAGCAACTACATATGTAACATAAGGATCTTTATGGATAAGTTTGTTTGTGACCTAATAAAGCATTGAGGATTATACGCAGAGTTTTGAATTCTAAAGATTCGATATGAGATGTTATATTAATTCATATTGATTTTGATGTTGTAGCCGTATAAA
Organism: Euschistus heros; assembly: GCA_003667255.2. NCBI lineage: Eukaryota > Metazoa > Arthropoda > Insecta > Hemiptera > Pentatomidae > Euschistus > Euschistus heros. The sequence goes on from RCWM02000063.1 coordinate 958,417, forward strand.
TGAGGAGGTAACTTTCAAAACATGTTTTGTCACAGTATTTTCACTTTTCAGCAATAATAAAAAACGTATATAATAAGATTTAATTACCCTTCAGAAACAAAAAAATCTTAATTAAACTTATAGCATCTAATAAAACACATTATCAGAAATATTCTTTACTCCTTAAATTAAAATTTTTTATTGTAAATATGGACAGAACACGTTTTGAAGGAACACAGTGGACAAGACACAGTTTGATGAAATAACAAATGGACAAAACTGTTTGCTCAAAAGTACACAAAATAAAAATTATAATTACATAATAGATGATGTATGTTAATGACACTCATAATGTTTGGGAAATATTTTAATTTTCAAAACAGTCACAAGTTTCATCCTCTTCCACAACATTTTCAACACATGGAGAGTGAAAAATCACAACGTTGTTCCAGTTTGAACTAAAACAGGCTATGGACAAAACACTTTTTGCTTAAAATCCTTTTGTTTACTAATTTGGGATGGGAAAAAGCTTGTTTTGATGGCTAATACTCACTACATATTGTAGGGTTCTGAAAAACAAATCTAGTGATACCAAATACTCAAAAAATCATTTCTTGTGACAAAACACGTTTAGAAAGTTACCTCCTCAAATATTGTTTGAGGGTTACATATAATTCTACGATCAAAGCGAAGTCTTAAAGTACAATAATGATCCATTATTTGGTAAGAATGTGTTATTTCTTGATCAACAGTTCTGCCAGAAGATTTGGCCATCCCTAACCGCAACGTTCTGCATTAAATAGTTCTAACGAGTGTTCAATCCTCTGCTAAGATAGCGAAATAATTATCTGCAACAGCCGGACTCGAACTTGGATCTCAGGGTTAGGAACCCAGCGCACTACCCACTGAGCAAGCGTACCTTCTTTACAAGAAGCACACTGCACAACGTTTACCATGTTAGCAATTACCAATACAGAATGATAATGGATTTAGTATCTTCTCCTTTTAAGTAGGGTTGTAATAAAATCGATTTCAGTTTCCACAAAATATCAATCTCAAAGATAATTGGAAAGATGAAGGTGTGAGTTAAACTTGTAAACGGTTAGGGAAGTTAGGTTAGAGTATCTGTCTCGTTGGCGATCACAACTTGCAAATAGAATTAGCAAACTGAGCCAGTTATAGCTAACTTGTTTATAGACCTAGCGGGGGGTACTATCAACTAAAGTGCAAACAGCTTTACAATTCAAGTTGATGCCATCAGCTACAAAAATTGAGTCTACATATCGTAAATAAAATGAAAATGCAAATACAATAAAGGAACTATGCATTTTTAGCATTTCAGTAAAAGTTTTATTGTAAGTTAGTTAGTTTTGAATAATATTTTTTTTTAACGCCTGGAACCGTTATGAGTCGAGTGGGAAGCAAGGGGAGGGACTATTGGGTGTCAGTAGATGTATGATTCCATATGCTTTAACGAGGGATATGAATCGTATAATTATCGTAAAAAAAAATAAGAAGTATTCAAAGAATAAAAAAAAACTGTTTTAGGAGTTGCCCCGTTGACATTCGATGCTCATATGCTATCGTTTATTAGCTGTGATGCAGTTTTCTGTAAGTGATACATTTTCAAATTAAATAGGTTAGTCCTCCTCACCGTTTATGCCCTGATGTTCTTTATTTTTTCCCGCTTACCTCTATGATTTTAAATTAAATCACAATAACTGATTACTCGAAATAAACAAAGTTGAAAACAAATAGTGGTTTCAAACGTAATTTGTATCATTCAAAGCAAAATATAGTGTAGTAGTAGTAGTAGTAGTAGTAGTAGTAGTAGTAGTAGTAGTAGTAGTAGTAGTAGTAGTAGTAGTAGTAGTAGTAGTAGTAGTAGTAGTAGTAGTAGTAGTAGTAGTAGTAGTAGTAGTAGTAGTAGTAGTAGTAGTCCAATAAAATGGGTTTAAAATAAGGCTTGAAGTGGAAAGTTTATGGCTAATTTTTTTTTATGGCTTACATTATATTCTTTGGGCTATTAAACACGAATCTGAAGTTTTCCAACAAAATTTCCATCGGCAATATGAGAAAAAATAGAAACATTAAGAAAGTTTTAATTAAGTTGTAATTTGCAAAGTAATCATTTCAAGCAAAATACCTTTCTATATTAAAATAAAGAGGAGAAAATGATCTACAATTTATGTCCCTATGTTTTTTTTGTCAGACGTAAGGTATCCAAAAAGGAATTTGGCCAACTGGGGGCCAGTCCCACTTCGTCGCAAAAATATTTTTGTCATACTTTTTTGTCAATAACTCCGAAACTATTCGTCTGATTAAAAATTACTTTTTTTCACTATTGGACTCTTTATATGAAGTTTTAATCGAGTCTCTTGACTAAACATGACAAAACGCTAAAAAAATCCGTACTGTTGTAAAATCCACGCTTTTTTGCACATTTGTGACTATAACTCCGAAACTATTTGTACAACTAAAAATTTCTTTTTTATATCTAAAAGGTGGTCAAATTTACTATCGGACGCTATATATAAAATTTTAATCGGGTCCCTTGAAATACACATGCCAGAACGCTAAAGGTCTCGTACTTCTATGAAATCCACGTTTTTTTTGGCACATTTTTCGCTTTAACTACGAAACTATTTGTTCGATTCAAAATTTCATTTTTTCATCTCAAAGCTGGTTAAATTTAAAACTTCATATATACAGTCCAATAGCAAATTTGATCACCTTTTAGATAAAAAAAAAAATTTTAGAGTCGGACATATAGTTTCGGAATTATAGTGACTAATGTGAAAAAAAACTTGGATTTTACAACAATACGGGCTTTTTAGCGTGCTTTTAAGGGGCATTATTAGAACTTCATATTTAATAGTCTAATGGTATATTTAACTATCTTTAAGGTGAAAAAAAGTATGTTTTAATCGGACTAATAGATTCGGAGTTTTTGACAAAAAAGTACGACAAAAATATTTTTGCGAAGAAGTGGGACTGGCACCAGTTGACCCAATTCCTTGGGATACCTTACGTCTGACAAAAAAAAAAACTTAAGGACATAAATTATAGGTCATTTTCTACTCTTTATTTTAATATAGAAAGATATTTTGCTTAAAATGATTACTTTGCAAGTTACAAGCAAAATAATGAAAAAAAAAATTAAAACTTCCTTACTTTTTTCAATTTTTTCTCATATTTGCCGATGGAAATTTTGTTGGAAAACTTCAGATTCGTGTTTAATAGCCCAAAAAATATAAAGTAAGCCATAAAAAAAAATTAGCCATAAACTTTCTAGTTCAAAATACCTTTTTACTGGACTATAGCTCCTAAATGGTAGTTGCTAGGGATAAATGTTACATAACAAAAAATATTAACCATTACATTCAACTTGTAATTAGAAAACTGTCGTCAAACTTTGATTGTGGATAAGACCAAGAGAGCTAGAGCGGTCAAACCACGCGGAACGCCTTCACGATCCCCAAAAAAGCATCACTTTTGACTAACTAGGCCACGGCTAAAACATGTTTCATTTTAAAATATCAAAAGCAATTTTACGAAATTTTAAATTACTTTAGATTTATATCCATTCCTTGCGTTCATCACGTCTTGCAGTCGATGGGAGTGTAGGTCTAATATCATGAACTTGAATAAGTTTTTGAAATATTTGCTACATATAATGCAAAACTAATAAATCATTTTAATTTAAAATTTCCTAACTTATATTATTTTTAAATACTCCTTGCTTTTATTTAATTGAATAGATCCGCCAAAAAACGTTCTAAGCGACAAACATAAAATTTTGAGTAATCAGTGAAAGAAAATCATAATCTAAATATTTTGTTAGATTTTATATTCAAATATTAATTTGTTATGTTTACATGTATAATAACATAATGAAGTTCTATATCATACTATGGCGTACTATTATACATTTTAAAAACTTTAAAATCGCTACTTCGGAAATTTTGTCGGTTTGAACGTTTTTCGGTGGAGCCATTCAATTATTCTTTTAAACAATAAGGGGACCTAAAGAAACATATAACTTTTAGCCGAGAAAATAAAAAATAATTTGGTAGAATTTTTTACCTGCCAGTGTATCTATTCTATCTATTATAGTATTATCTATCCTATTATATAAAAGGACAAGCTATTATTCATTTGTGATCACTAACCACGAAGACTACTGAACCAATTTGAACCCAAAATTAACTACAACATCTTTATAGTTCCAAGAAGGTTTAGCAATAATAAAAGTTACTGATTTTTAATTAATTTTTATTAAAAAAGCGATAATATGTAGATAACAGTGAAGTTTGAAAATTAGCCTTTAGGTGGCGCCTACCTGTGAGGTTACAATCTTACCGTGTTATTTAGACCTTGAAATGATGATAAAATTTACTTATATTCAATCAATTTATTTTAAAAAAAATTAATATGTGTTACGAAATGTGGATCTCAGTGAAGTTCGCGTATGGTTAGCGCCATTCACCATATTTTAACTACATCATTTTCATAGTTCAAGGATGTTTTATCAACAATAAAATTTACATGGCAACAATTTTAATGTACATTGCTAAGTGACGGAATCGAGGTTTGACACACTGTTATATACCTTTATGGTTAGAAATCCAGGCAGGTGAAATCAAGACGGATGAAAATCAAAAATCAGAAATTTCAATTTTTTGTTTTTTAATTTATTGAGTAAAAATATGATTCACTGGGCCTTTTGTTATAACACTGTTAATGCAGCCCATTATCCTATCCAAGAGTTTCTTAATATCCTGTGTCTACCTGGATTACCAACACATACATTAAAATTAAAAATCGGATGTCTAATTATGCTTTTACATAATCTTCAAACTCCTAATCTGTTCAATGTTAACTAGTTAAACTTTTTGATATGCGTGAAAATATCGTTGAAGAAATAACGATTGATGCTATAATACAAGATTTTTATACATCATATGATTAAACTCTAATTATTAGTAAAAGTTATCTAATGTAAGTCCTTTACTTAAGAGAGCGGGCCAGGGGATGCTAGTATTATTAAAAAAGTAATTTTAATATATTATATATTTTTTTAATAATTTTATTTTCTATAAAGATGAAATGAAGATTCTTTCAATTGATGAACCTACTCACCATCATATTTTTAGATCATAAAATTAATAGCCACATCATATGAGCAGCTTTATTATTTATTGCTGAGACTCAAGAACACAATCTAGCCCAACGAACAATCTAGCTAGATAGAATGGTGATGATGATAATGGTGGTGGTGATGGTTAGATATTGACATGGAGCCACTCCTCCCCATTCATCGCATTCTTCTTTATTCATTTCTTCCAACCGGGTCAAGTCCTCATCATTCATCTTTCTTTCTTAACGCTCTTATACTCGTACGCTCTGGCTCGCCTTTAATACATTATAATACATAATACATTCTATATAATTTATTTATCCTTTCTCATCCTATTGTCGAACATAAATATAAAAAAAAATAATAAAAAATAAAAATCTTTAGTGAGAATATAGAGTAGAATTTAATTACTTATGATATGGACTGTATTATAGAGATGGACTCTAGAGGTCAGGGTAGGGCGATTACCTCACCTTAGAGGATCTGATGTGAAGATGTGTAGTGGATATGAATTTACTGAATATCGAAATAACCAATTCACTCAATATAATTAAGTCGAGATTGCTTAAATAAAAATATTAAAATAATTAAATAATATAATAGCAGATTCAGTTATAGAAGCCACTGAAGCGTGGCACAGGGTCCCCACATTAAATATGCGTGTATACCTAACATTCTATGGACCTATGATCCTCTCTATTGCGAAGGCAGTGAAACTAAGATGTTCAAAGAAATTATGGAATTCATTTAGATTTATAAATTACAGAGTTGCAAGAAAGACACAAAAAGTCACAAAAAACTTTATCGACTTATATTCACTATAAGGCCAAAAAAAACAACTTTTTTTTTTTTCGTATTGATATTAAAGGGACAGTGAATTTTGTGGAATATCAATGGCTTGTAAAGTAAATACTTTTTGGTAGCAGTTCGGTAAAAGATCCAAAGGCCATCTTCTTTATATATATACAGGGTAAGTACCTCTTAGTGTAAAAAAAAAAAAAAAAAAAAAAAAATGGGAGAAACTAGATCAAAAATGTAGCAAAATGCCGCAGATCTCACCTTTCTATTCCAATCCGTTGTAGATATACGATAAATCAAAGACTTTTTTGAGGAAACCACGTTTTTTACCATAAAAGCTGTAATATCTCCATTTTGTTTAAATATTTTTCAAACTTTGACCACATTTTCGGATTTAGCATTAAATTTTCTATAATAGTAGAGTACCTGTAACCTTGAATTTTACAAACTTGGGATCTAAAGAACAGCTTGATCTTCACCTGATTTGGGGAAGTCACAATGTCTTATATTACTTCAACGCTCACTGTTTTTCGGAAAAAAAAAACGCCAAATCTCACAAAAACTTGCCAATTTCATCAGCTTTTGAATGATATGTTAAAAGTAATGATTCTGTCTCGATATAATGGAGAAATTTACTTTTAAAGCCGAAAAAACAAGGTGTTCTCATTTGGCGTACAAATCAGTTCCTTATGCAAACAAAACATTATGACAATCCCTTAGAATAAATATGCATTTTATAATACATAATAAACTCTTCATTGGAATTGAAGAAAGATTGAAACAAAGAAAAAAATTATTATTTAATCGAAAATAAAGGAAAATTGTCAACGAGGGACACCAAGTCACAGGATCTGATGTTATTACATTTATTTATTTATTATTATTATTTATGATTTATTTTATTAGATTTTCGTTGTAAGGTTTAAAACCCAATAATAATGAACATATACCTCAATTTTTCCAATAGCTTCTAAATGCAGATTGTGTTGAAGAATATCACTTTTTGAGGTGAATTTTATAGACAGATGAGTCTGTTTTTACAGGGAAAGGCATTTCTACCTGTTGAGTTTTAAACCTTACATTATTTTATACAAATATTTGATGATTGTTTTAGGTTATTTATTTGAACATAAAAAATAAAGTATATAAAATAAAATAATTTTTATTTTTTATTTTTTAAATAAAATGTTCTTGTAAAGACATTTTTATGACCGAATAGAAAGCGATTGAACAAAGCACTAAATGTCTACAAGGGCATTACCGTAGATCGACAAGTCATAAATACTGTTGAAATATCGGTCGACTACAAGTTGTCACAATTTTCAAGTTTTGTACTAGCCGACCGTTATCTAGTTCTCAGAAAGTTTATTTGATAATTAAATTTATCATGTTATGAAACTTGTAATTACCGGTTTCTAACAATTGTATACATAAATAAAAACAATACATATATTATTTATAAAATGTGGATTAGGAAAATATTATTGTTTTAACTATATAACTATAAATTGGCAGAGTACGAGCGAGTTGGGGCCACAGCACGGTCGGAACTAAAGACGTAGGTTCGAATCCCACCTGGGCGGGTTAACATTTATTTCGTGATTAAATCTCTCCCTTCCGAACCCTACAGTACAATAGATAAGGCAAACTTTAGGATATGCCTATTCTTGTTCATAGCCTAGTTGGGCTACATGAGGACGATATGTCTAGTCTTGTTCATAGCCTAGTTGTACTACATGAGGACGATAAGCATTAAAAAAATAGATCTTTTTATATATACAAGTTTATAAAGATGATAATTAGGATTTAATTAAAAGTTAAAAAAGATACATTCTTACCTCCTTTCTCCCCTATTGAGAACTTTATACAGTTTTTTTTTTATTTTATGATATTATTAATTCTTTACCTCGGATGTACAGCACACTATGTCCTTTTTTTACCCAAAATACATTATTACGTATTCTTATTCACACTTTTTCCCCTTTATACAGAGTTACTATGTTCTAGGCAAATTAATTGTACGGTAAGTTACATTAAAATGTTTTTATTTATTTATTTTATGGGGGGAGGGCATAACGTCCTTATGTACTGCAATTAGGGCAAGAAGAACGGGTTACCAACCTATTCAAGCCTGGATGGGAGAGTCAAGATATTTCGTACACATAAGTATAATAAACAGTCCAGGAAATGAAATATTTTTTCTTTAAACTGCTCTCCTATAAAGTAACGGAAATGTGACATAGTGTTATGTACCTCCGAGGTACAGAATCGTGTCCCTTTATTATTGTTGTATTTGATAAAGTAAAAAGTAAAAATTCTTGTTTTCTTTAGCCATCAATTATAAGTTCTTCTAAACACAAATATATAATTTTGTCTTCCAGTCTTCCAAGTTAGTCTTGCAAAAATATGTGAAATTTATGAGGGTTAATCTGAGCAGAAGGCATTACTCTAATGACCGAGAACATAAAAATATGGGCTAAATAGCTTTTCTAATTGCTCAGAACAGATTGCAAATTACAACCTTATGAGCGCCAAACTCATAATTTAAGCTTAAATTTGGCTCAAATCCAGGTATTATTTCACGGCGAGTCAAATTAACAAAACAGTCTGTTCAAAATTAAGTTTCTAATTAATTACAGTTTAATTAATTCTATTATAGATACATTAATCCTGCATTGATACAGTTTATACTATAGGTACCACTTCTGTTTTATAACAATGACTTATACACCTTATCCAATATTTCCAATATATTTTAGGGGAGAACTTTATTCATCTAACGAACGTAGAGCTACTTATAACACTGGTCAACACAATTTTTGTTTCCTTCATTTTTTTTATTGTTAGTGGTTATTTTAAAGGCCCTGACTATGAAAAAAATACTGACAGATTGCTAACAGCTTTATTTTGTCAAATATAAAGTTTCATTCTTTTGATTAAAAAATGTAAGGAAATTAATACATAATGTTAACAAAATTTTATTGAACATTATTATCAAATGATCTTTTATAGGATTTCCTTGAATAAACGACTTTAGGTAGATCTCTACATAAAATATTTGTGTATTCTTCTTTCAAAGAATGTGCAATAGGTATGGATCCGTAGTTGTTACTGCTATCGAGCAAAACACACTTTAAACTTCTTTACCACCAATCCCTATGCTTGTAGTTTATTGAACCCATCTGTTGCAAAATACCACCAACATTGTTACAAAAGACTAAATCCTTCTCTTGAGAAAAATACGGTAACAGATTCTTTTCTCGGGTACGATAAAAAGTAGTGTTGGTTTCGGGATTAAGCAAATTTGTTTCTTTTAAAGATATTCTGAAGATTCTTTCGATAAGTTCTCATCCCTCACTAACTCATTTTGTGGTTAATCTGATTAAATGGTTGAGGTTCTCAAAGGCTACATTTGTAATCTGGATCAGAGTCATCACTTGATATATTTTGTTCGCGTTCACAGAGATTTGGATCATCAGAGGATTTAGATTTGCTGGGTTGTACCTTTCGTGATTTTAATTCAGGTCGTTGAGCAGAAGATAATTTAGGATATGACGAATTACTTCGATTTTCAGGGTTTATTCCGTTTATTTTCACAACCCAGAAGTAGCAGTCGTCAAGTTACGAACTTCACTGCATCTCTTTTCCAGCTGGACCATAACCGTAGACACACAACACATTTTTGGCAAACAATATGAGGAACCCATGGCTTGTCCTGATTGTACAAATCTATTTTGAAGTATTGATGATATGCAGTTTTCACAAAGTCTAATATAGGTTTTCGATATTTTTCAAATATATATTCGCCACAAATATAGCAAATACAATCTGGATTAAGCACACAACACCGCCTGGATGAATGCAAAAAAAAAAAACAACAGAATATATTTTACTGTCAAACAAAATTTAAAATCAAAGTAAAAATACTAAATAATGTTGGTAAGCAAAAACAAAAACTGTTAGAGAAGCATTGTTGTCATATTTAAAAAATATGTATCAAATTGAATTAGAAACAACCAAATAGTCAGAGGAAACAAACAATTAATTTTTTTTTGTTTGCCAGTGTAATCCTTGCCGGCTACAATCAGGTTCGCCAAGTCTTGCAGTCGCTAGAATTTGGAATCGGGGGGATTAAAAGAATTGAATTGTTCAAATTTTTATGCTCTATTTAACGTAAATATTAATAGCTAAAATTTAAAAGCTAAGTGGGGTATAAGCCTAAGCGGAAACCAACGCAATTGGATGTGTTTTCAAAACTGACGCGCTAAAACACATCTTCAAGCACATCTCAGCGAACACACGTATAAATCCGCCTTAAATCCAAAAAAAATTGTTCCATTCAAAATTTCTTTTTTCCATCTCAAAAGTGGTTAAATTTAATACCTTTGCTGTACCACAAATTTACTACGCGCCAGCGTGATTATTGTACAGGAAACAAATTTCATTTAATTTGGCCAGATAGTAAATTTAACCACTTTGGGTGGAAAAGCGAAGTTTTGCATCAAACGAAGAGTTTTAGAGTTATAAGTGTTTTCGCAGAGAAGTGCTTGAAGAAGTTTTTGTGCGTGACAGGTTTGAAAACGCACTGGATTTCGTCAGTTTCCGCTTAGGCTTTAAACTACTGGGTATAATTTAGCTATTGTATAAATTTTAGCTGTTCATTTTTCCGGTAAATAGAACATCAAAATTTGGACAATTTAATCCATTTAATCCTTCCAATATAACCAGGAATGCACCCGTTTGGGGCTGCAGGACTTGGCGTTTTACATTTAACGTTTTATTTGCAGTTTTACGTTCGTTTTTTGAATGTACGTGTCAGTTTCTACTAGACATTTCGAAAATAAAATAATTTCTGAAAAATTATCTTCATATCTATTGATAATACAGATATAACAAGTTGGTTTCAACTTTATAAAAAATTTTCTTTTTTATATTTTACACTTTATTTTATTCGATAGTAAAGCGAAAAACGACAAAAATCCTTATCAAAACTACTTTAACATTGACTAGTCAAAGAGTCTATCCTTTCAATTGAAAGCTCATATATATGACTGTATATTTGTACGATTATGTGAAAAGTTTTCAGTTCGCCATTGTTTATAATGAGTAAGTATGTTATATAAGCGCGGATGACATTTACATAATTGTACATAACTGTAATTAAGAGTAAATACATGGATTTCGTTTAATTCAAGAATTGAACCAAGAGAAGCCCTGATGAAGGCTTTGATGGAAATTTTCATCTTGGGCATGTGCTTACTTTCGTTGTTTTAAATATATACATTGAAGTACTTAAATATATATTTTCAAAATACTTTCTTATATGTTTTCGGGACTATATGAGATGAGATAAGATAAGTAGAACCAGAACTAAGGGATAGGACAAGATAAGGTAACGAGGAGCAGGGCCTACACTTTGATGACCCTACAAACCCCCCCCCCCTCTCCCCACCACAAACCTGATCCGCAACATACAAACTAATTAATTTGGTGGGGGCGGGAGGTTGGCTACAGCTTACATCCCCTTCCTAATCGCCAAGACGGAAAGCAGTTCCAGAACTGCCGATGTCTCGACATCGATGAGTTGGGCCAAGTTACTTAGGAATTCGTTGGAAATTTTTAAAGCTCAACTCTCTATATAATTATCTGCTAATTAAATAGTTATCGGGGGAGGGGAGGAGGGGGTAAAATTATGAATCGAATTAAATGAACTTTATTAATTTAGAATCCCTTAGCGAATATTACATTGTAATACTGGGCTGGTTCAACAACTTTTAACAAATGTTACACATCTCCTTCATCTTCTCCTTATCTTCTTTTTTAGTTGTTTTGAAATATTCAGATTTTGCTAGCTAACACTTCTCTACATTAACCCTTAACCCAATGAACTAGATTACATTTTTTTTAAATGTAACATAACCCGTTCATACACCAAGCCCTTCGCATCTGTTAAAAGAAAAATAAATGCAACCATTACATTAATGATTAATTCATTTTATTAACAAGTAAGTTCACTTATTGCATGTGAAATGTTTGTAAGTAACTTTATAATAAATGATTTTTCCTCATGAAATGATTAAAAAGTATCATTATTGTTTCACGACTCCCAGAATTGAGAACCTTGGCTGTGTTACAACAAAATGAGCTCACTTTTTGAAAAACCTTTGCTTCTAGTGCCTTCCACGATCCTTTCTCAGATAAAATGTTAGAATTAATGTTGCAGGGTGTTAAATTTACTTTAATTTCACATGTATTTTTCTGCCACATGTAGCAAATGTTTGATAAAAAGTGAGGTATAAATTATTTTTGTTTCGAAAATTATCGATTTTCAGTAACGTATATCTCGGCAACCGTTCCAAGTTCGACAAATATGTATATAAACAATTTTATAGAAAATTCAATTAGCTTTAATTTTTATTTAAAAGATATTTTTCTAGAGCCCATCGTTTTCGAGATATTATCGGAAAACCAAAAAAATTGAACTTCTCCACTCCCCCCTCCGTTAGCTGACCCCCCAGTGGTGACATACTTTTATTTTGTTTACCTTCTGACTACTAACGAAAACGTGATGTAAAAAATTATCGTTTATTTGATGGACTCTAAACTGCTCATTTCAACACTCTTTCACTGGGGTCACACTTTCATCAAAAACACGTTTGTCGTTATTCATTTGGTTTTAATTCTGAAACTAATTGTTCGATCCACAATTTCTTTTTTCCATCTGAAAACTGGTTAAATTTACTATAAGAACCTACATATTACGTTTTGAAAATACCAAAGCCATAACGCTAAATATCGCTTAATGTTAGTTAGTATGTTTACCTTCTAACTATTGCTAACAAAGCTTTGAAGTCAAAAATAATCGCATGATTCACGCACTCTACAATATGTTAATTGACTGGACTATTTGTGTATGTTTGGTTTTATAGTATCATTATTATTTTAGAGTTTCCTAAGAGATTATAGAATAGTCTTGTATATTGAAAATTTGTTAACAATTGAAAGGTTGGGTGTACTATTTATAGCCTGCACTTAGGGCCTGAGAGTTTATTTTTTTTTTCTTCCAATAATTTATATCTGACTACTTCCACTTCCACTGCAGTTGTGTGGGTGGTGGCCCTATAACGAGGATCATGGCATTTCCTCATTCGTTGCTATTTATTTCCTACTCACTAATAAGATTGAAATATTTTCCAACAGAAAGTTCATCTTTGTAAAAGAAATTGTTGTCGATGTTACCGGCTCAAATGATGTTTTAATAACCTCCAGTAAGGAAACTTGTAATGAATACTTCATTTTAAACATGTTCCGATCAATAATTAATTAATCCTCTCTTTTTTCCCTTGAAAGAAATTTCAAAAGATAAAAGCGAAGAAAGATAAACTTCTAAACTTTAAACTTTTAGATTAGAGAACTGATTTTAAGAAAAATAATATCCAACAATGATGGCTATAATGTTATTAGTTATACATTACATAGTTATATTGTTGTGCAATCTCTATCCAGGCCAACTAGAGGAGGGTAGACAGCCTCGATATAAGGCTCTGGTATAATAACTATCCACTTCCCAATTTCTGATTGTAATGTTTCTCTCTTTACTCTTTTATTAATTGAAATTTACAACGGTATTAATAAAAACACATTTAGTAAATATGCTGTATACAATACAAATAATGGCGTGATTAGAACTTGTAGAGGAACTACCCATTGGTAGTAGTCTAATGAATATTTACAAAAGAAGATCACTAGGCCATCTTCTTTTCAAGCGTCTCAGAGGATTACCAGGAATGGAATGGGAAGCAAGTTGTGCAACAAGTGGATTGGGATGAGGAGTGAGAGTTTATTGTGAAAGGAGAGGTATCTGGTTCGTGCCAAGTCGGCGACATATGGGATATTAAGGTCATTGTGGATTAATTCATTTGTGACAAAGTAAGGAACATTAAGGATTTTTCGAAGGATTTTGGATTGGAGTGATTGGATGCGGGAAGAATTCGATGGCTTAGTGGATCCCCACGATTCTATACCGTAAGTCCAAATAGGTCTGATAATCGTCATATAGATGAGTTTCTTGTAGTGAATCGGGAGATTTGAACGTTTGTCTAGTAAGTGTTGTAGCAGTCGAAATCGACGTGCAGCTTCTTGTCTTTTCAATCTTGTGTGAGGGTTCCAGGTAAGTCTCTTGTCCAGATAAAATCCCAGGTATCGTATTTGTTCCACATTATTTAGCGGCACACCATTAAAGGATATAGGAGGACAGGATGAGGTAGAATTAGAATTGATGAATTAAATGCCACTTCTATTGAGATTATTTTATTTGAAAACTAGTTTCGAATGCTAAACATTCATCTTCAGTTCTTCGAGGTACTTCATTCATCAATCCTAATTGTATTGATCCTTCTATATCATCATGCGTACCTCAAGTGAGGATGAGGTAGGTTTTCGACGGAGAGTAAAGGTTATTTGCTGGGATTGTAATGTTGAAATAAATATTCGCTATATGTTACTATTATAATTTTACTATTTAAATAATACTTGACAAGAATAATGTTGTTTTTAGCTCTACAGCCGAGGGTGGACATTGGCCTGCAGCACAGTTCTGCTCCACTCTCTCCCGCCCGAAGTCCGTCCTACTCCTGCCCATAACCCCAAGATCCTGATTTCCTCCTCAACATCCTTTTGCCTGGATTATCTGTCGACAATATGTAGCGTTGCTTAATTTATAGTCGTTAAAGTTCCCTATGTAAATTTTAAAAAAAGTCTTTAGTCTCGGTATTCTTTTGTATTTTGATTTTTTATATGCATAATATTTTATAATAATATTTTTGAAAACAATCTTTTAATACGATGTTTTTTGCAGCATTTTTTTAAAAAATAATTTGATTGCCATTCTGATTGAACTTTTCATCAAATGTCATACTTTTAAGTTTTGTCAGATTGAAGTCGTTTGTACAACCGTTTGTACCGTTGATGTAGTAAGCCGGGATGAAGGATATGAGGGAACGGTAACGGGAACCATGACAGAACTGTTAACTACAGCCAATATACTCCAGTATAACAAAATGGAGCCGCAGCAGGAGCAGAATATGAAGAGATCTGGAGAATGATGGAGGGAAGGAGAACAAGAAGAAGTAGAGGGCAAATGCGTGGAGTTCAAAACGTGAGCCAATATATCTAGCAGGGAATGCTTTTACTGCGACGATAACTCCTCCCTCACAGCTTTCTAGCCACCGTTAATTTTATTAACTTCACTCCCGGGACCAATCTAAGGAGTGGTTCATCTCGGCTTCTTAGCCTTAGAATTGTTCAAGGTATCGGTGAGCACCTTCAGAACGAGAAGATATAGTATATAGTAAGTATATACAGGGTGAGTACCTCTTAGTGTAAAAAAAAAAAAAAAAAAAAAATGGGTGAAACTAGATCAGAAATGTAGCAAAATGCCGCAAACCTCTTCTTTCTGTTTCAATCCGTTGCAGAAATACGATAAATCAAAGACTTTTTTGAGGAAACCACGTTTTTTTTTCCCCATAAAAGCAGTAATATCTCTTAGGATCTAGCCCTAAAGTTTCTACAATAGCTGAGTACCTGTAACCTTGAATTTTACAAACTTGGTATCTAAAGAACAGCTTGATCTTCACCTTATTTGGGGAAGTCAAATGTCTTATATTACTTCAACGCTCACGGTTTTTCGAAAAAAAAAAAATCCACAAAACGTCAAATCTCACAAAAACTTGAAAATTTAATCAGCTTTCGAATGATATGTTAAAAGTAATGTTTCTGTCTCGATATAATGGAGAAATTTACTTTTAAAGCCGGAAAAATAAGGTGTTCTCATTTGGCGTACAAATCAGTTCCTTATGCAAACAAAACATTATGACAATCCCTTAGAAGAAATATGCATTTTAAACATAATAAACTCTTCATTGGAATATGAAACAAAGAAAAAAATTATTGTTTAGTAGAAAATAAAGTAAAGCTGTTAATAAAGCGATACTAGATCAGAGGATCTTATGTTATTACATTCATCTATTTATTATTATTATTTAGGATTTATTTTATTATATTTTCTAAAATCTAATAAAATAAATCCTAAATAATAATAATAAATAGATGAATGTAATAACATAAGATCCTCTGATCTAGTGTTGCTTTATTGGCAGTTTTACTTTATTTTCTACTACACAATAATTTTTTTTCTTTGCTTTTTATTTCAATGAAGAGTTTATTATGTTTAAAATGCACATTTTCATTAAGGGATTGGATTGTCATAATGTTTTATTTACACAAGTAATTGATTTGTATGCCAGCACCATGTTTTTTTGTTTCAAAAGTAAATTTCTCCATAAAAGTGAAACAACTACATTACGTTTAACATATCATTCAAAAGCTATTTAAATTTGCAAAATTTTGTGAGATTTGAGGTTTTGTGGATAGTTTTTTCGAAAAACGGTGAGCGTTGAAGTAATATAAGACATTTGACTTCCCCAAATAAGGTGAAGATCAAGCTGTTGTTTAGATACCAAGTTTGTAAAATTCAAGGTATTATGTACTCAGCTATTATAGGAAATTTAATGCTAAACCCGAAAATGCGGTCAAAATTTAAAAAATATTTAAACAAAATGAAGATATTACAGCTTTTATGGGAAAAAACGTGGTTTCCTCAAGAAAGTCTTTGATTTATCGTATATCTGCAACGGATTGGAATAGAAAGGTGTGGTCTGCGGCATTTTGCTACATTTCTGATCTAGTTTCACCCATATTTTTTTTTTTATACTAAGAGAAACTCACCCTGTATAGTATAGGATAGAGTATAGTAACTAGATACTGAATAAGGTCTTCAGCTGACAGAAGGTCGAAGCTTATTTATAATGAGTGACATTTTGATTATGATGAGTAATAGTTTGATTATATGTTTTAAACGGGAAGAAACCTCCTACATCAGTTTTACTTTTAACGTGGAGCATGATATCTAGTGGTGACCTAGTTAGTAAAAGGCGATACGTTATTGGGGAACGCTAAGGCATTGTCATAGTTTGATATTAGGAGAGTTAGAACAGTTCAGTCTTCAACTCTTGTTTTATTAAAAAACCCTAGCTCAATAATTAGTGAGCTCCTTTTGACTCAGTTTCTCCTGATAAGAAATAAAATAATTTAACCTGGATTTGACTGATCTTGCTCGATCCCTCACCGCCGTACTGTGTAAAAAATGTCTCTCCTTTGGAAATATACAAAACAATCAATCATACAGGTAAGAAAAAAAAGAAAGAAAAAAAGAAGGACAAAAGGGCATAACAGTCAACAGGATTATACTATTTAATTTGAAAACTTATCTACTGCAGAATACTGAATCACAGGTAAGCGGAAAAAAATATATAGAAAACATATCGTCGGTGAGATTTCCAATTCCACTATTTTAGCAACTTCTATGACATTAAATATAAAATGTGCTTTGATGCAGATGTGTAATTATTTTTTGGGCTAAAATCACAAAAGTGTTTTGCCAAAACCTGATCCAAGGTAAATTTTCGAATTTGAATTTACATTAGAATTTCATAATAATTTAATATCTTAATAAACGAAGATAAAATTCAAGATTCAAACAAAGTAGAACTGTTACATAAACGCTAAACATACTTTTCAGATGAATACCTATATTATAAAAAAATAAAATTCGCTTGAATTGAATATTCATTTAAAAAAAACTATTTCACCTTATTCACCTCTCCCTTTATTTTCGGATTTATTTCGGAATGTAGATTGGTCTAAGAAGTTTACACATTTTAGCCTGTGGTCCGGACCGAACCCACTTTAATTTTGCGTGGATAGGTCCAACAAAATTATTTATTGTCTGTGATTGAGGCCTTCTGCCATATTTTGATTATACATCTGCTAATTTTTTTACAATATAATTTTAATCAATGGTAGTAATTTTCATTTATATTTTTTTCTCATTATTATTAAAGTTATATTTGAGGGAGTACACATCAATCATTCAATTTTTCGTTTGTAATCCCAAACCACGGAACCCACTCAACCAATCTGTAGCAGATTTTAACAATAACATCCTTATAGTTCCAGGATAAACAGGTATTAATAAAATCTGTTTATTTTCAATTAACTTGCGGTAACATGTGGACAACAGTGAAGTTTAACAACTGGCCGATAGGTGGCGAGCGCCATTCTACTTGATAGGTTACTAGGGCTTCATATTGATAATATATTTTTTATATATTCGATTAAATGATTAAAAGTAATTTAAATATGTGGTGAGGTTTGGATCCCAATCAAGTATAAAATTTAACAAAATTTGGCTAGTAACATTCCGAAAATTTTGAATATATCATCTTCAAAGTTCTAGGAAGGTTTAGCAACAATAAAATTTACAATAATAAGCAATTGAATGTACAATTTTATCTAGCAGAAACGAGGTTTGTCTCACACTTATATACTTTATAGTTAGAAATTAAAATCCAAATGACATTATTAAACTTATTTCTGCCAGATAAAATCAAAATATTACCAAATCAAAATTTCGATCCGCTATGCTTGAAAAATTGTCCTAAGTTCATTACTTATGAGAACGGCCGAAGCCGCGAATGGGGATGCTAGTAAGTATATATTTAATATATAAGTTTATATATTTTTATTAAAATTAAAATATAGCCTATTACCCTAAATGGTTGGACAAGGAATATAATTGTATAAGCTAATAACAACCTAGGCTGGTATCTCTAGGCTTTATCATGAGATTAGAGATCCCTTTATGAAGATTTTTCATGAGAGGCAAGTGACGCACCGTGAAATTAACTTGTCAGAAACTAAATTGAGTAAGTACATTCTGTTAATAAATTTACACAGTAATCTGCCATTTTTCCATTACTCCTCTAATACATAATATAACTTCACTAATAATTATTCACGTAGTTATATAATATTATTATCTACTATATATTTGTCAAATACCACTCACTCATTTAACACGAAATCTCAAAAACCACCGAACGGATTGGAATGAAATTTCGTATGTGGCTTTCCCCAGGGCCGTAGGTGCTCGCTAAGAAAGGAATTTAAAAAAATCGGCCTGGATCGCGGCTAATTCACGAATAATCCGATTACAATTTTTATTGGGTGAATAATAATGGATTAATTGTCATACGGTATTTGGATATAAGCTAAGTTAAAAAAATAGGTTAGATGTTTAAGCTGCACACTTTGACCACAAATTAAGTTCCTTATAGTTGTAAACAAACAAAAATACGATTGATGTCGAAACCTCATAATATGGTACTTTCTGTGAACCCATGGTGGCTGCAGAGGTGTACCCTTATAAGTTTGAGTTGTTTCGTGACGAGGAGCTATTGAAAGACTTATGTTCTCTGGTGATGTCATGTAAGCGCAGTTCGATGTACATATTACTTACGAGCAACCCACCAACATTGCTTCACCAGTAGCTTCGTCCCCAACTACTCTTCCTTCAGTTTTCCGGTCACAGAAACTGCTTTTCTCAACCAGGCCCAAGTTGTATTTTACAAATTGTACCTAATATTTCTGAATTTCATTCCTTGAACCTAGAATATATAGAATCAGTAGAAACAGAAAGACTAAACTTTATTCGAAAAAATCGAAAAAGTTGAGACTATATTTATTTAAAGTAAGCCATATGAAAAGCTGATGGTCTGGTATCGGAGCTGGGTAAGATGGTAGTACTGCCTCGAACTTCACTGGAGGGCTGTTAAAATAATATAAAATTAAGTTTTGCAAATTGTCAAATTTACTTATTGAAATTATTCTAAGAATGGAATTGGTCAGGTTTATTTAAGTAATAATAATTATCAACGTTAAGCTTAACTTTTAGTAATTTAAGTTGTCCTTAATCCTAATGATATTAAACCGTAGCGGAGCGGGGTACTTTCAGCAAGTACATTAATAAATTAAACATATCACTCAATATGATGAAAATTATTGCCTATAATAAAAATAAATAAATTATAGTAGAACATGTGAACATGTTTATAGACTCTTGGATCCAGACCCCAGCCTAGCTGTTGTAGGGAATACATTAGCTGTCACCTGAGCTGTGGATTGGTCGAGGGATCCTTCTTGGGCACACTCAGCCTTTATAAAGTGGTTAGCCAGCTCATTATGAGGCTTTAACTTGTATGTATTATGAGGCTTTAACTTGGCTTTAACTTTAAATTGTAACTACAAGGCTAAGAGAAAACCGAAATGTAGTTTGTTTTGTTACAAGTGAGTGAATGTATTGTATTAACAGCTAACAGCATGTAAGTTATGTAAATATATATTGCAAATAAAGGGAGAAACAAAATTAAATCTTTATTTCACTACCTTAGAGAAACCAATTATCATTATACATATATAATGTTATTTATATTAAAGGACAAACCATTTTTCGTTTGAGATCACTAACCGCGAAAACTACACAACATATATGTACGAAATTTAAGCTGCATCATCTTCATAGTTTATGGAAGGTTTGGCAATAAGAAAATTGACATATTTAACCCTTTGGTGCATGATTTTTTTTTTTTTTCATTCCAATAAACTTTTTTGAATATGTTTTGGTCAGGTCATTAACAGAAAAATACTGAAAAAAAAATATTTTTCACCTACAAACCATTTTAATTAATAATATATATATTATGTTGCACATAACTAAAAAGTGATTTATCTCGATAATAAAAAACAAGAATTTTATCCTCATTGATATTTTACAAACTACATATCTTGGGAAATGCCACAGAAATTTTTATTTGAAAAAAAAACACACAATGGATGTTATAAAAATAAATAAGAACACTTTACTGGAAGGAAGGAGGAGTCCCCACAACTGAGGACTTGATGATGTAAGTTGAAGAGAGGTTGCAAAGATACACTTGTTATATAGAGCTAGAAATCGATAATAAACTTTAATTAATTCATTTAAATTGTTATCATTAAAGCTATAAATGTGTGCTATGATCTTTGGATATCAGTAAAGTTTAAAAATCGAACCATATGTTGCTAGCGCCACTCTGCAACAGAGTTTTAGTAAAACTAATGAACCTATCTCAACCAAATTTCAACTTTATCGTTTTCACAGTTCTTGGAAGATTTACAATTGTAAAGTTTACTATAATAACAATTTGAATGTACAGCGCTATGTGGTAGAAACGAGGTTTGTCAAGCTGCCACAAGCTTTTAAAGTTAGAAATTAAAATCAAACACGATAAAATCGATAACTAAATAAATAAATTAAGGCTTAGCGAACCCGAAGGTTCGATGCCGACACCACCAACCGTCGACCGCACACTTTCCTCCAATCCACTCCTCCAAAACCTAAATCTCCCAGGTCGGCCCTGACGCAATCCTCCCATCTTCGTCTCGGTCTACCCCTCACTAGTTTACCCGACGGCTCATAACTGATTACTTTTTTCGGAATTCGATCATTATTAAACCCAACGACTTTACATGCCCACTTTAACCGCCGCACAAGCTATTACTTGAACTATATTTACCGGATATAATTCGCGCAGTTCCGCATTGTAAAGCCTTCTAAATTCTCCTGTTTCTTTATCCTTTTTTGGGCCAAACATTCTTCGCTGTGCTTTATTTTCGAAAAATTTTTTGTGTTGTTCCTCACTTAAAATCGATAGAATTGTTAAAAAAATAAAAATTACACCTAATAAGTGCGATTTTAACAAGATTAAAAATTACTACCTACTTTGGGTGGAAATATCATCCATATAATAATCGTCAATAGCATTGTTCAAAACAAGATTTCAATTAATATTAAACATTATCTAAGTTCTTTACTTATGAGAGCGAACGAAGCCGGGACGGGAGTTGCTAATATTATATAAACCATAGCCGAAAAAAGATTGAGGTACTAATCTAAATATATAGCTATTCGAAACACATGTACCAAGTATCCTTGCTTTGATCCTTCATCTAAACTGAGATCATCTGGAGGTCTGGGTGTGTCCTACAGAAGGCATAAGACAATGCAAGTACCATGATAAACACAAATCACAGGCGGTAATTATTTTATTATTTTTTTTTTTTACCTTAACGTAAATGACACAATTGGTTCACTTGCCATCTTGGGAGCCGACATATTAAGAAATATTTAAATAAATATTTGAGTACTTATATTCACTCATATTTTTTTTCACCGACGATTTCAAACGACGACTGTTAGTCCAGTCAATAAACATATTCCTGAGTGCATGTACAAGACAATTAGAGACAAGGCAATGTAAATATTATAGTTAATCCTTCCACGGCCATAGTACTTTACTGTCCCTCCTACAAATATTGATTTGAGAACTTTAAAGAATAGACTTTTGTCCTGCTAATTACCACTACGTGACGTTGGAGATTGTGATAACTATTAATGATAGCAGTCAATTTAATAATAAAATGAAGGCAGGCAATAGAGCAACTTAACTTTACTTTTTCGTTAGCCGAGAATAAAGAATATTTTTTATTGTGGCACCCATTTGTGATTCTATTGTCTTCTAGCTCATAGAATTTAAGATATAAAATTTTTCATGTACATTTTTACTATTTTGTTTGTTTTATTAAATATGAAATATAAGAAATCTTTTCCAATACAATTGACAGTCATATATAAAGCTTTACTGACCCAGGGCCATTGTCTTAGATTGGCATCTTAAATCATACTCCCTGACCGCAAGCTCTGCAAACAACTCTATAAATTCCAGAAAATGTTGAGAATAACTAACCAAAGAGGACGACAACTCAGTGGAGGGACCGAGTTACTGCTTCAAGGTTTTCAAATTATACAGTTATCTTTGTCTCTTCTCTCTCTCACAATTTATGATGCCTTCCGATATATGTCTTCTGAGGAATAAAATCTCCCGTGTGCTATTTGTAATAATCTGCAAGTGTAAATGTGTTGGAATAATACTTATATATCAAAAATTCACATGTATTCTTACATAACAAAAATATACCAAAAATAGTTTTATTAATTAATTTTAATTAAAAATATGACGGTTTTCAATGAACGTTTCAAACAAACGTTATGAATCAGTAAAATCCTTAATAGTCATAATTACTGATTTAAAGGTTAACCTAAATATGTGTTTATATATCTATGTATAATTAACTCTGACTCTCTCTCTCTCTCTCTCTCTTTCTCTCTCTCTCTCTCTCTCTCTCTCTCTCTCTCTCTCTCTCTCTCTCTCTCTCTCTCTCTCTCTCTCTCTCTCTCTCTCTCTCTCTCTCTCTCTCTCTCTCTCTCTCTCTCTCTCTCTCTCTCTCTCTCTCTCTCTCTCTCTCTCCCCTCCCTCCCTCCCTCCCTCCCCTCCCTCCCTCCCCCCTCCCTCCCTCCCTCCCTCCCTCCCTCCCTCCCTCCCTCCTACCCTCCCTCCCCCCTCCCTCCCTCCCTCCATCCTCTTCTCTCTCTCTCTCTCTCTCTCTCTCTCTCTCTCTCTCTCTCTCTCTCTCTCTCTCTCTCTCTCTCTCTCTCTCTCTCTCTCTCTCTCTCTCTCTCTCTCTCTCTCTCTCCCTCTCTCTCTTGCATTTACAGTAATATACATCATATAAATCATTTATCCATTTATTAGTATATTACACCGAAATGTTTTTGTACGTGCATCTTGGGAATACCACCAGTCCCTTTTAACTTAATTTTTCCTAGGGAATTCCCCACAACCTTTGTAACTGTTTTTCCAAATTTCCCCAGGTCATTTGTATACTAGAACTGTTAGAATTTAGTTAGTCAATACCAAATCCACCAGTAACATTGTAAGTAGCTTCATACTCCTCTATATTCTGCAATTATATACATTTTTATTATTCTAACACGTGTTGTTATAAACTTGTATTGTAGCTAACTTTATGGTTTGAAATAACATGTATAACTTATATAATTTTATTATAACCTGTTTTTTCACTGTAGGGCATGATTACGAGAACAATATAGTCTCGAAACGTCACCAAAATAGTTGTTTTTATTTATTGACTGAACCTCAAGAACCTTATTACACACACACACACACACACATAGACATGGCTAACAAATTAATATATATTGGCTAATAGTATCGAGTTAGAGAGACACCCGATGGGACCACTTGAGCTCTGTCCGATTGAATTACGACAAGGGTCACCTTTGACTATCAGGGCAGGACCGCTCCGCAGATCAAAGGCTACTTGTAATTGTAACATAATAAACCCTAATAAATGTTTTATATTATCAAGTTTATATAATTATTACATATATTACGTAGCAATATTTAAAGTGCAATGATAATTAGAATGATTAAAAATGTTATATTTGAGCGGATCCCTTTTAACCCTTTATTTTAACATGTACTAGGTTTTCACGGGGACTAGTTGGGTTTCAAGTTTGGAACCGTTCGTTACCTCTCATAACTATCAGTATTGATACTCATCGATAACAAAAATTAATATTATTTATTTCTATTAACATTATTATTAATAATAATAAATATAAATAATTAATTATTATTATTAATAGTATTCTATTGTGACTCAATTATAACAAAAAATACATCACAACACGTGGTGATTCTTGTATAGACTTGGCGGTTGCAGGTACTAACAACCTCAGCAGTAAGAACTACCTTACCTGCTTTAGTTATCATAAACCTATTTTAGCCAAACCTTACCAAAACCTCTACATGGCTCTTATAAAACCGTAAAATATATAAAATAATACAATTTAAAAAAAAAAAAAAACTGAATATGATCAAAGTATTTTTGCATCAAGGTATTCACTAAAAATGGATTAATTTGATCACAAGGATACAATAGAAGATAACGAGAATATGTTACAATAAAATAAAATTAGTACCTTAATACATTTCATTAATTTAGATTGAATTATTTTATATAAGGGCATTTATTTATTATATTACTATTACTATTAAAAATAAAAAATAAAAATTATAGCTTAAAAAACACGCTTTAATAACAAACTGAACTAAATCTATCCTAAAAAACATATAATGATCTACAACTATGAGTATATAACATTTTTTTATTGTATTGGCCATATTTGTGTTATAAACTCCCTTTAACGATCTATTTTTTCCTTTGAATAGTTGAATAGCCACGCTAACCTGCACTCATTTATCATGCAATTCAAGGTTAAATAAAGGATATTAGAAGATTAGAAGAGTAGGACATTACGTCATTTATTGACTAAAAGACATTAAATATGTGTATCCTCCAGGATTGTAATGCTAAAGGGTTAAACATGACCAAAACTAACTTTTTGAGAAAGTTGGCGAAATTTGTCGATTTTTTGACAATTCATTGTGGCTAAACTCCTAAATCAAATTCAGCTTAAGATATGTCAGTCATTAGAAGCACAATTTAATAAACTTTAATTTCGTTAATAACACATATTTCGATTTAAAGCATTTTAGTACCTTTTTTTTCTCACTAAAACCTGAAATAATTACAAAAATGTTTTTTTTGCAACCCCAAAAATATTCCCTTTTTCAAATGTGGGTACATTTTTGATATTTTATTCCCAGAGCCCATCTACTACACCATACTCAATCATAAAACCTACAACTCCTCCTTTTGCAAGGCAGACCCCCCTTTTTGGGGGCATTTCGACTGGACTAAGAATAATAAAACAAAGTTGTGTAATTATTGTATTGTCATTGGTCCTTGACACTTGTGCAAATTTTCAAGATGATGAGATAGCTGGAAACTGGTGGCAATTACGATGCAAGATTCCGTTACATACCGGTCAAGTTAACAAAAGCGAATTAAAAAACAATACAAAAAAAATGTTTAAAAATGATGTATTTAATTTAAGCACTCGCAAAACTTAAATAGAAGTGTTTCTTTTATTGATGTTGCAAAATTCGTGTTTCCTGTTAGCTTCAGTAATGTAAATTTAAGGCAATAAGTAAAATGATGGAAATGAATCCATTCATATAACATGTAGAATAAATATATGTAAATAGTAAGGCAACGAATAAAATTGAAAAAAAAAAAAAAAAAAAAAAAAATACAAGTACTTAGACTACGAAACAGTACAGTGTCAAAACTCAATGGAGGATAAGTGGTTGAGGACTTGAGTAGACCAGCTGGTCATTGGCAGGACCCCACCAAAATACGGAACAACTGCGTTTCGGGTTGTTATGATACATCGAACTGCTGGATATCCTCAACTGGATAGAGCCTTGGAACCTAGTCTTCACCAAGCGGTTATCATGCTCTCACTTGAAATTGTTCGTTTTATCCGTTACATCCCAAAGCAACACCTAACTCACCGTAATAATATTAAATAGAGTTTTGAATTAAAATAATTTAAATACTAATTTAAAAGATTTTTTTCTTATTATTTAGGGGGAGGGGATGATGAATCTCCTCATGCTAGAGAGGGAAAGGGGCTCAGGTTTAATGTGTTGATGGAGCGCCATTATAGGTAGGTACGCCACTGACCAATCTTTCAAATAAGTAGGTTTATTATTTATCATTATCCTTATTATTTATTTATTTATTTATTTATAGTATAGTAGCATTCAAAATTTAATAAGATAAGGAGTAACCGTGATTTAAAAAAAAAGAAAACAATTATTTTGTTCACATTGACATTTGTAGTGGAGGAATACATAGAATATACATATACATGTTGGTACTTTGACTGTAACCATAGCAACAGTCTCTAAATTCTCACTCAACCACTGCTCATTATTAAATCAATTTCTGCTAATAATGAAATAAAAGTTTATTAAATATAAATAAAGTGAATAAAAATTAATTTTTCAACTCCAAGGGCTCGAATATAAAATACTAAACAAATATTTAATTAATTATCTTTTCTATTTGGAATGAATATATTTAGTGATTCAATTGTGTTTATTTGACGATCCATCACCATCATCACTATCACTTCATCACCGCAGCTCTATTTAAATATACATTCCCTTAATTACACAGTATGGAAATATAAAAATGTAATGAATAATTTAAATTTATTAACATAAAATTAAATCTTTTCGTCTAGTATATGTTTATGGAGATTCATTGTTACAATTTTTTACATAGTTGATTCTATGTTAATAAATCATTACATAGTAATCGAATAAGCAGTGACACTTTTTATGTTTTGTTAAAATTATTTTTCAACTCGCACTCCTCTTAAGCCAAGAAGAATCAGCAAATTTCTTAAATAGGCGAAGTAAGACAATGGCATAGGGCTAGGACTTAGGATGGATATTGTTAGAAAAATATCGATATTCCAAATTGGCGATATTTTGAGCTCTGAACATCGATACGTTATATGTATATATGTCATAACGTCATGTTATGTTATGCTATATGTATGTAATGTTATGTTGTAATGTCGATACACTAAATGTATATATGTACATATGTTGTCGGAGGTTTATTATTTCAATTAATTCCACTTTCCTAAATTGAGGATATTTTCCAGAAGTTAACATCAGTTTCATAATGAATTAAGTGTTTTACATATTAACATTATCTTATTTGCTCTTCCCTAATTTGGGAAAGTGCAACACGTAACCAACATTAGTTACTACAAGGGTATAGTGTTTTATATATTTAAATATCGTTATTTCCACTTCCCTAATATGAGGAATTCTACATATTGTGTGAATAGATTCTTTGTCATCTATATTACTTATTGCCCAAAGTGTAGGCAGATTGTAATATTAATTCAATAAAACACTTCTATCAAAAACAAAAATGTGTTAAAAAGTTTATTGGAAGTTCGTTATTTTTTTTAAATTTTACTTTCCTTATGCGAGGACTTTTTCAGAAGTTAACATCAGTTTCTTCAAGAATTTAGTGTTTTGCATTTTAATAATTTCTTATTCCCCTATTCCGAATTGTGAAGACGTGTAACACAAGTTTACAACATTTTGCTAAAGTTAGAAAACTTGCCCTTTTTTACACCAATTTTTTTTAATATATTGTTGCTTGAAGGTAAAAGTCCCTAAGTGCCATTTTTTCCAAATTCCACAAAAAGTTATTGTGCGTTGATATTATCATTTCCCATAAGTATAAAAAGTCGCCAAATGAATATAACTGCTATATATGGACAATAGAAAATGAGAAAATTCACTATATAGCTATCTGAGAAATTGTTAATGAGCATATTGTCCTTTGAATATTGAAACGGAAAAAAAATGATTTTTTTACTTAATGACTTTAACCTCCGAGCAGAAGATAAAAACATTGTAAACACGAAAAATCGTTATCTTGGATAACGACATTTAATGTAAATAAAAATATTTTTTTCTTTTTACATACTTCTGGCCCAATATTTTATTATTTTTACCTTTTTTCACAATTTAAATGGAGATCATATTTTTTCTGGAAAATGTTTTTTTCTTCCGTGTAAGCGCCTTAGTTATAAATGTCATTAAAAATTTGTTAAAATCTTTTGGTTGTTTTTTGCAATTTCAATTACTTTGTATTCTTATTATTATCATTATCATTATTATTTCATTAAAAATATATTGCTTTACGAATTGATGTTGAGAATGTAGAAATGTGTGAATTGCTCTAGAGTATAGAAGCACCCAGACCACCAGAGAGAGAGAGAAGCCCCAACTGAAGCCAGATCAAATAGTTCAAATGAAACTTAATTCTTTTGCCCCAGTTTCCACCTTCCATTTCCTTCCCACCTTCCAATCTAAAACACTACGAGTATATCTACCACTTCAAATATTATCACAAAAATATATAGATATGAAACGGCTGGGATGATATGAAATCATTACCTTCATCTTGATTATTGAGTTCTGAGATAAACAAAATTTTAAATTTTTGACATGGGTATATTTTTATACTGGGGCATATATAGTTTTCTTTGTAAGGTTTTTCATCACTCTCAAAACTTTGACATTGACAGTTTCCTTATACGCAGTGGATTACAGATAGACATATCCATGGGAAGAAATTGATTCTTTTTTTTAAATAATAATAATTTCACAACTTTATAACTTTGTTTTTATACTTTTTAGTGAAAAAAAAAAAACCAGACTTTTTCTCCAATGAAAGGCTCTCACTTTATAGAGACTGGGTGTGACCGAGGAGGGTCTTACCAAGTCGAAGTTGATTCACTGACGAAAAAACAGAAATATAGTGCCTAGTATAATAGAAAATATCATAATTTGTGGTTATAACTGTTATATTATCAGCGCACGTTGTGAAGACGGTGCTCGGTATAGGGGATGGGATCTAGGATATTACCTTGAGGAACACCGACAACCTTTGTAAACAGGAATGGTTGGGCTGGCTGAACTTTAAATGTTAACTTAAAAATGGACAGAAATAAGTGTGAAGGAGGCAGGAATTTACATTGTGAGTGTAAAGTTAAGCTATACGTTGAGAAAAACCTTCTTTTGTTTTTTTAAATTTTCAAACTCGATTTAATGTTTAGCACTAGCAGGTTAACATTAGGATTATCATCAATATACACTCTGATGATGTTCATTGTCGGATGAAGTGACAGTGTTCGAGGGAAAACTGAAATATGTCATTTCTTTATAGGGGACAGCATTATTTTTTCTGCTGATATTGAAAAATTAAAATAGTTGCTTAAATTAATAAGTTCCGTCTAGATGAAGTCCTAATGGAATACAGAGCTGACAAAGTAGCTCACTAAATCTTAACTTTTGACACTCCTAGATAAAACTTTTTACTCAAACTAAAATTAATCTACGTAATCACTTTTCTCCTCATATCTTTAATTTTCAACTTTCCACAACCGTTCTCGTACATATCTATTTCAACTCGACTTGCGGTTACAGTTTTCAATGTTGGGATAAAGCTGATAAAGAAAGAATTTCATCACCTATCCTGGAAATAACTAAGTCGAAATTCGATTAGCTTAATGACTAATTTACGTTTTAAAATTAAATGCATCAAATTACTTAAATTTACATTTTAATTTAATTAACAATAAATAATTAATCGAAATAAGGAAAGTTGAGAGAAAATAGGGGTTTCAAAAGTGACTTTTTTTTAGTTTAAACCAATATAGCTCCTGAACAGTATAGTGTTAGCGCGGGGAATGTTATAGAACAACAAATATTTTCCATTAAATTGCTGATCAGAAAGCTCTTGGCAAATTTCCGATCCGAGCAATAGCAACACCATTAGAGATAGAGCGTGCCAAAATATTGCACCAAAAAATTATAGACCCCCCCCCCCATCCTTTTGGTTATATATCCCTGTCAAAATTGCACATCACCACCCTGGTTTTGTTTGTAGAAAACATTTTTTTTTTCTAAATAAAGAATAGAATAATTATTATTTAGTACGTAGGAAAGTATTTAATAATTTTGTATTATTGCATTATTGTAGTATTGTATGTAATAAAAAAAAAGACCAGGCATTTGAAAAAAATATATATTGAAGGAAATGAAATAAAAAGCAAAAAATATAATGAAAAAATGCGAAAAAAAAGTTAAAGAGAAATTCTGTAGCATTTAGGAAAAACTAGATAAGTGCATTTTTGTACACAATAAGAAAAATATTTAGAGCAACCCTAAAAATATTGGAGTCCTACTGGTCATGTATAAATAGGCAAGTTGTTTTGGCAATGCTATCCTTTTATCTTAAAATATTTTTCTTATTGTGAACAAAAATGCACTTATCTGGTTTTTCCCAAATGGTACAGAATTTTTTTTTTTTTTTTTTTTTTTTTGACTTTATATATTTATTGACACCTGTCAAATAAAATTTGACAACCAGTGAATTTGCTGTACGAATTTAAATGGCTTGAAAGGCATGAGAGGGAGCAGAACCCAGCGGAACCTCCAGTCTTTATTTTATTTTATTATTTTAGTCAAGGAGGTCTCTCATCCAGCTCCTTTTTCGTCTTCTCTGTGTGTTGTCGGGAATATATGTTGGGGCCATGTTGTTTATTTGTGTATTAGGATGTCCATGTAGTGTTTCGTGGAATCGTTTGCAGTAGGTTTGTATTTGTTCTTTAACTGTTGCTATGTGTAGGTCAGTATGTAAAGTTATGTTGCTTACGTACCATGGGGCTTTTGAGATTGTCCTGAATATTTTTGCCTGGAAGATTTGGAGTTTGTTAATATGTGTCTTTTTAGCAGTCCCGTATATCTGAGAAGCGTATGTCCAAATAGGTTTCAGTAAGTAAGTATAAGTGTTAATTTTTTGTTTAAGTTGTAGAGTTGAACGTTTGGAGAGGAGTGAATATGAAAGTCTTAGTCTTTGGTTAAGCGTTTTACTTTTTTTCTTTATATGTGGACCCCATGTCATTCTTCGGTCAAATGTAAGACCAAGGTAGTGTACAGTGTCTGTTTGAGGAATCGGTGTGTTGTCAAGAAAAAACTGGTGGGCATGTTTCAAGTCGAAGTGTAAATGTAATATGTTGCGATTTGTCGTAATTTATATGTACTTTCCAAATATTAAGCCAGTCCTGTAATTTTGACAAGTAATGCAGTAGAGTCAGTGAAGCATAATTCGGTTTTTTATCTCTTGTTAAAATTGCTGTATCGTCTGCATATGTCGCTGTAAGAATGTCAGAGCTAATTGGAATGTCGTGTGTGTATATGATGTAGAGTTATGGAGCAAGCACTGAGCCTTGTGGTACTCCTGCTGACGCCAACTTGATAGAAGAAAGCTCTGAGCCTTGACGGACAGAGAAAGATCTATCAGAAAGAAAGGACTGTAGAATAAGATAGTAGGTCGGTGGGAGTATCGTCTTTAGTTTAAAGAAAAGCCCTTGGTGCCAGACTCTGTCAAAAGCTTGAGCAACATCCAGAAATACTCCAGTTGCATACAATTTGTGCTCTAGTGCCGTGCATATGTAGTCGGTAACTCTGTGTAATTGATGTATAGTCGAATGTTGTGTTCTAAATCCAAATTGATGATCTGGTATTACGTTCAGTTTTGTTAGTATATCAGAGAGTCTTTTGTATAATAAATGCTCGAAAATTTTGGAACAGACAGGAAGTAAGCTAATAGGTCGGTATGATGAGGGGATATTTTTATCTTTGTTTGGTTTGTGAATCATTGTAATATGTGCGTATTTCCACTGTAGAGGGAATTTAGTAGACTTAGTATTGCGTTGTAAATAGTAGTTAAGAAAACTAGAGCTTTCCTAGGCATTTGCTGGAGTACTCTAGCAGTGATCAGATCATAGCCAGGAGCTTTTCTTTTCGGCAACTTTTTTATTTATTCGGCAACTTAAGCTGGTGTGAAGGGAGGTGGAGGTAATGTCAGGTACAGAATTTAAATCTTGGAATTGTAGTCAAATAATGAATATCATGAATTGTTGTTATATAGAATGTTGCTAGCTTCAATTAGGCAGATCGGTATGATGTGTAGTATGTAGCGACCTAATAAACTAGGCCAGCGATATGTTTTTGTGTTAATAAACCATATATCTGTCAGTAGTATGTGTCCCACAAAAATCAGTTATATCTAATTACTCGTAAATATACAAACGATAAACTAATAATTAAATATGATTTTATTTCAGCGACATTCATTATTATAGGCTAATCAGGAACATTATGGAGAATAGTTTTTCTTTTATAGCATCAGCCGCTAAGGCCGACCGTTTGAATGAAGAAACACACGTTTGAACCCCCCCCCCCTCCCCATATTCTCTCAAACCAAACATTATTACTGGAATGTATTTTACTAGATATTGACAGTAACTTATGTGAAATCAGTTATTGACAAACTAAGGGTATCTTTTAAAATTCTGACAAGAATTGCAAGTATTTTTACATAGTTGAGTTGTACGATTTTTTTTGTTAAATATTTTGTTTTTCCATTTTTAAGATAATAACTGTCAATAACTGCCTGGTTTATCCTATATTACTATATCACTAGGCTAATTCTTTCCCCTTCTTTCATGACAATTGTTGTGTTTAATTCAATAGTTGCACGCAAGAGCCCAACTTAGTTGAAAATTTCGTAAACAAAAAAACAATATTGCAGAATAGTCACTAAAACGAATAAATATCCAGCTAAGTAAAAAATAAACAAAAAAAATTGAGCTACAAGGTCCTAAGTTTATATCAAAATAATGTTTAAAAATGTTGCTACTTTAAAAATGTTTTCTCCCACTTTAAGGTCACAGCTCGAAACAGGTGGGCGCAAAGCTTTTAGTAATAAGTTTGTTAGTATTAGGTCCTGAAGTTACTATAGTTTAGTTGTATAGTAATATTCGGCAAGGACTATAACTTTAATAAAGTACACTTGTAGACTGGACACTATAATTAATGATAGGAGAGCTAATAGGTTGCCCAAGGAGCCTCTCTCTGCCTAGGTAGCTAGAACACCTGTGTCCTTCCGCCCCCTCGTTTACTATCTACCGCTCCATTAATAACATACTTATACCTGTACCTGTACCTGTACTTGGGCTACAAATGATAGGAACAACAACATACTATCATATATTATATGTCATCCATGATAATTATAATATATTTAGTCATAAAACTTAAATTAAAAAGATTCCATTCTTTAAAGAAACTATTTTAATTTAAATCTGCCTGACACAAGGAAAACTTATTTAATTGGATGCCAATGAATCCACTAATGCAATATTTACAATAAAATAAATAACCTCTTACTACAAACTAAAAAATCAAAATCAAACAAGATTAAAAGTTTTGAAGAATCTTAAATTTGCTAGCTCCAAAGGGCGTTTCAAAGAAACACAAAAACATGTTAAAGTTTTAGAATCTTCCAGATTAATTTTCGAATCCTTCAATTGATTTTAGAATTTTCTACTTATAATTTCCAATTTAGAATACCATTTTTTTTTTAGATATTTACTTTTATTTCTAACTTTTTCACGATTCGATATCGGAACTCTAAAAGATAGTTTCATTTTTTAGAATGGAGCATTCGGTGAAGTGAAAGGAATTCCCTTCCTTCAAGCAATTCCCTTCCTACAAAAAAATTGCTGTTTTCTATTACACGATGTTTAGATTCACAAAAGACTGGTTGTATAGTATAATTCTTTGAACAATTTATTTAAAATTATGAAGCTCAATGAATTCTTGTTTTTTCAGGGACTGACTGGGTTTCATGATTGATATTATTATTATTATTAATATTATTAGTGCTACTCATTAATTAACAATTAATAATTAATCACAAAAATTCCAGTACAAGTTCTTGTATAGACTTATTATTTGCAAGTGACATCAACCTCAGCAGTAAGAACTACATTACCTAACCTAAAGGTAAACCAGACAGTTATTGGACACCCTCAAGGGAATGTCCGGAAATATTCATACTAACATTATAGAATTAATTCGCAGTCATTTTTTCTTAGGTACTATACTATAAGCTTAGCAAGAAAGTTCACGCCAAACATTATTCCTGGAATGTATTTTAAAAGATAGTGACAATAATAATGTAAAATCAGTTATGGACACCCTATGGAT
Source organism: Euschistus heros (assembly GCA_003667255.2). Taxonomy (NCBI): domain Eukaryota; kingdom Metazoa; phylum Arthropoda; class Insecta; order Hemiptera; family Pentatomidae; genus Euschistus; species Euschistus heros. The sequence continues at coordinate 992,758 of RCWM02000063.1, forward strand.
ATCTTTTAATATTTTAACAAAATAGAAACTAATTTTACACAGTTGAGTAGTAGGATTTAAACAGAATTTTATGATTTTTTTTTTGGCTAAATATTTTAAATATTTATTGTCAATAGCTGTCTGGTTTGCCCAACTTTAACATAAGTTATCTATGTATCCGAAAATGATGTATGATTGTATGTACTGATCCTACCCGATGTAAATATAAATCCGAATAATGATGTAAATACCTATTCGAAAAATATGTACAATCTTTCCTTGTTTTGGTCCTCGATATAAACTGAGAGAATTTTATTGTCCTCAGGAAACATTTATTTTTAAATTAGGTCTTAAGATGTGAGAAATGAAGCTAACCGGAACAAAGAAGACATAGAGTAATAATTTTTTATAATACCTCAATTTATGATGTAAACATTTATTGTAAGTAGTGGAACACAACAATATATTATTTATTGTAAATGCTATAAATATTATATAATATAATATAATACAATATAATATAAACTATAAGAACAAAGCTAAAAGAAACCGATAAGGACAGCGGGCACAGCGCGGCGCCAGCTAGCAATAAAATAGTCAACTCCCTTCCCCTCCGCAGCACAATGCTCTGGGGTCAGGTCGTCAGTGGTCGTGTTGTCAACATTATCTCTACAGTTATTATAGTCATTTCTTCTTACTATCTATAAATACTTCTAATTATATCTACTAATAATACTATATTACCTCTACGAGTATATTTCGATAGTGTAATCATTATTGTTATTGAGCTAATCAAAGAATTATATCAATGGTTGTCGTAAAGAAGTGAATAATTCAAATTACTTTGAAAGCGAGTAAACTATTCAAAATCAAAGCAGGATTTGTAGTATCTGTGTTATGAAAAATTTGTTAAGTTGTGCTTCTAATAAGACCTTAAAGTATCTATTTTAGTACAAATGGTAATTTTAGAAAACCTGAAAAGTTCAAAATATTGAGTTATCCTGAAAATTCTTCTAGACAGTGACAAGTAATATATATCATGTCATGTAATAATAATCTAGTAAATATATAATTCATCTCGTATCCAATCCTCACAATCCAAAATCCTTCGAAAACTCCCCAATCCACCTTACTTTGTCACCAATAAACTTATCCATAAAGATCTTAATGTTCCATTGCATGTTGCTGATTTAGCCCAAACCAGATACCTACCTACCCTTTCATAGTAAGCTCCATAACCACTCAAATCCCTCAATTTCTCAACTTGCTTCCCACACCATTCCCGATAATCCTCCGAGGCGCCTGAAAAGAAGATGGCCTAGAGACCTTCTAGTGTACGATTTTTAATAAAGTGCTACTGATGAGTAGTTCTTTTCAAGTTTTGTTACGTTATTGTAATAGTTAACAGCACATTTACTTGATGTGTAAATTTTTTACAGTTGTAAATTTCAATAAATTGTTATTAAAAATATATATATCTTAATATATATAAATTACGTGTCGCTGCCTAGGGGCCGGCTAACACCTAAACTACTGAACCGATTTTAATCAAATTTGCATACCTTGTGCAGTTTGATCCAACAAAAAAGATAGGATACCTTATATCTTAATTTATAGTCGCAATATTATTTGTATATTATCTGTAAGTCACAATTATCTGTTAGCTCTATACCATTCTAACATATGGCGGTATAAGGTTATACTATTATATAATTTATAATTTACTTATTTTCAATTAAATTGTTATAAAAACAGCTATATGGAGTTAAATACATCATGTTCATAGTTCTAGGTTTAGCAACAATGAAAATTTAAATGTACAATGTTGAGTGTTAGAAACGGGTTTTGCCACACTACCACATACTTTTATGGTTAGAAATTAAAATCCAACCAGATCAAATCAAATAAAATTATTTCTGTCGAATGAAAATTATTAAAAATCAAAATGCCGATCCTCAGCTGTTTAATATTGTGAGTAAAAATATGAATTTTGAACCTTTAGTGGTAAGCACTGATAATGCAGTTTCTTAATAGTCTCTGTCCATCTGAATTACCAACTCATACAGGGTGAGTATCTCTTAGCGTAAAAAAAAAAAATTGGGTGAAACTAGATCAAAAGTGTAGCCAAGTGCCGCAGACCTCACCTTTCTATTCCAATCCGTTGCAGATATATGGTAAATAAACGATTTTTTGGAGGAAAGCATGTTTTTTACGATAAAAGCTGTAATATCTCCATTTTGTTTAAATATTTTTCAAATATTGATCACATTTTCGGATTTAGCAATAAATTTCCTATAAGATCGGAGTAATTTAACCTTGAATTTTACAAACTTGGGACCTAAAAAATATCTTTATCTTCACCTAATTTAGGGAAGTTACAATTTCTTATAATACTTCAGCGCTCACTGCTTTTCATAAAAACAATCCACAAAACTGCAAAGCTCTCAAAAACTTGCAAATTTAATAAGCTTTCAAATGATATGTTAAAAGTAATGATTTTGTTTTAATTTCATGGAGAAATTTACTTTTGAAACCGAAAAAACATGGTGTTCTCATTTAGCATACAAATCAGGTACTTTGGTAAATAAGACATTATGATAATCGCTTGATGAAAATCTGTATTTTAAATAAAAGAAACACTTCATTAGAATAAAAAGCAAAGAAAAAATTTGTTAATTTGAAAATAAAAGAATCACTGTCAATAAAGCGCCGCCAGAGTCCGTTATTTTATTAAATTTTCAAAATGTCCTCCATTATTTCGAATGCAGCTTCTTGCTCTCTTTCTCACAGCCCCTACGGTCACTGCTAAAGTCAGACGCTGTTGCAATTTGGCTCCGGCCTCCAGAATTCTCGTCTTTAGGACCTCAATGCTGGTCACTTCTCTGCGCATATACCTCGCTTTTTATGTAGCCCCACACATAAAAGTCCATTGGAGCTAAGTCAGGTGACCTAGCTGGCCAATGTATCACACCATTTCTACCTATCCAGGTCGAATATCGTTGGTTCAGCCATTCCCGTACTGCTGCCGAATGATGTGGAGGAGCACCATCGTGTTGGAATATTATGTTTTGCTGAACATCAAGTGGAATGTCGTGAATAAGTTGTGGTAGAATATTTTGTAAAAAATCCAAATAACTTTCTCCATTCAATCTGCTGGGCAAAAAATGTGGCCCAATGAGTCGGTCCCCTATTATCCCAGCCCACACATTCACTGTAAAACGATGCTGGAAAGATGCTTCTTGAACCATATGTGGGTTTTCAGCTGCCCAGTAGTGCCGGTTGTGGACGTTAAAAATTCCTTCCCTTGTAAAAAGAGACTCATCTGTCCATAAAATTTTCCTCAGAAACTGGTGTTCTTGAATGTCTCTATTTAAAAGCCAGCGGCAAAATTGTATTCTATGTACATGATCATTAGGTTCTAGCCCTTGTACTTGTGTGAAATGATATGGGTGAAAATGTTCTCGGTGCAAAATGTTGATAACTGACCTTTGGGAGATACCAATTTCACGGGCCAAGTCTCTTGATGAAACACTGGGATTTTCATTTACTATATCAATAATTTCCTCTTCGAGTTCAACATCATGAGGAACTTGTCCCAATTCTTGACGTAACTTATGAACGGAACCTGTTTCAGATAAACGTTGATGAGTTCGTGAAAACACTATCGTAGAGGGGAGGCGCCTATCTGGAAACCTAAGTTGGTACTCCCGCCGCGCTGCACTCGCGTTTCCATTACAAAAACCATACAAAAAATGTATGTCAGCGTACTCACCATTTGTGAACGTTGCCATCTTCGCAGGTGTATTGCCAAACAGAAAAAAATAATCCCAATAAATAAAATGGGCCCTCAAGCTAAGGATAAGCAATATTAGCAAGGGTCTTTCTAATGATAGTGACACTTTTATCTCTGTAGCTTCTTAATTTCCAAATCAAACTTTCAATCATTATATCAAAATAAAAATAAAATAATAAACAATAATCCCCTCCCATTTCAAAATAAACAGGAAAATAACTATGAAATAGCGATAATGTGCTTAGTACTGAGAGAGGTCAAAGTCGCTGTTGTTATTATGAATACCTGAACTGGCCTAAAATTTATGTCAATAAATATTATATTTTTTTTCTTTGCTTTTTATTCTAATGAAGTGTTTCTTTTATTTAAAATACAGATTTTCATCAAGCGATTATCATAATGTCTTATTTACCAAAGTACCTGATTTGTATGCTAAATGAGAACACCATGTTTTTTCGGTTTCAAAAGTAAATTTCTCCATGAAATTAAAACAAAATCATTACGTTTAACATATCATTTGAAAGCTTATTAAATTTGCAAGTTTTTGAGAGCTTTGCAGTTTTGTGGATTGTTTTTATGAAAAGCAGTGAGCGCTGAAGTATTATAAGAAATTGTAACTTCCCTAAATTAGGTGAAGATAAAGATATTTTTTAGGTCCCAAGTTTGTAAAATTCAAGGTTAAATTACTCCGATCTTATAGGAAATTTATTGCTAAATCCGAAAATGTGATCAATATTTGAAAAATATTTAAACAAAATGGAGATATTACAGCTTTTATCGTAAAAAACATGCTTTCCTCCAAAAAATCGTTTATTTACCATATATCTGCAACGGATTGGAATAGAAAGGTGAGGTCTGCGGCATTTGGCTACACTTTTGATCTAGTTTCACCCAATTTTTTTTTTTTACGCTAAGAGATACTCACCCTGTATATTAAAATTGAAAATTGGATGTCTAATTATGGTTTATGTTTTCTTCAAATACCTAATCAATCTAAATTTAACCAAGTTAATAATGGCTGCTATTATTAAAATATTATCAAAAATATAATTTTCAATTGTTCACTTTAATACAAGATTTTTATCGATAAACAAAAAATCAATTATTAGTTAAAATTCCTCGACGGGGGATGATGAAGTTATATATAAAAGGACAAGCCATTTCCGTTCGTGATCACTAACCGCGAAAACTATAGAACTATTCTGTACCAAATATTACATCATCTTCATAGTTCAAGGAAGGTTTAGCAATAATAAAATTTACATATTTTCTCTTGAATTACTGTTTATAAAGCGATAAATATGTAGTGGGTAGTAAAGCGAGCGCCATTCAAGAGAGGTTACAATGATCCAGTGTTAATTATAGCTAGAAATTGATAATAAAATTACTAAATTAAATTAATTTGTTATCCAAAAAGCTATACATATGTGGTGTGACGTGTGGATTCCAGTGGAATTTAAAAATCGAATATGTGACAAGCTACAACAAGCTAGCGTTTTAGTAAAACTAATGAACCTATATGAACCAAATTTTAACTACATCATCTTCATAGTTCTTGAAAGATTTACAATTAGAAAATTTACTATAATAATAACTTGTACTATTATATAAAAGGACAAGCCATTTTTCGTTTGTGATCACTAACCGCGAATATTACTGAACCAATCTGTACTAAATATTAACTACATCATTTTCATAGTTCTAAGAAGGTATAGCAATATTAAAATCTACTGATTTTTAATTCATATTTTATTAAAAAAGGTTAATATGTGGACAACAGTGCAGTATGAAAATTGACCGATAGGTGGGGAGTGCCATTCTACACGAGAGGTTACAAAACAGCTTGAAATCGATGATAAAATTTACTCATTAAACTATAAAGAAAATTATTAAAAAATACTTAAATATGGTGTGCGATATGTGGATCCCAGTGAAGCTTGAAAATCGACCGATTGTGTATAGAGCCATTCCACAATAGAGTTAACAATGGTAAACTAAACCTATCTGTACCGACATCTAAATAAATAATTTTTATAATTCTAGGAAGGTTTTGCAATGGTAAAATTTAGAATAACTAAAATTTAAATGTACAATTTTGAGAGGCAGGACCGAGGTTTGCCACACTGTCATATACTTTTATAGTTCGAAATCAACATCCAACCAGATCAAATCAATAAAGTTTTTTCTGTCGAATACAAATTATTACTAAATCAAAATGTCGATCCTTTGCTTTTTTTATATCGTGTGTAAAAATATGATTCACGGGCCTTTTTTCTTAAGCCCTGATAATGCAGTTTATTTTCCGCAAGAGTTTCTTAATAGTCTTTATCCATCTTAATTACCAATTCATACATTAAAGTTAAAAATTTTATGCCTAATGGTGCTTATATGTAATCTTCAACCACCTAATCAGTGCAATTATAACTAGATTAATAATTACTGCTAAAAAATCATTGAAGAAATAATGCTCAACCACATGCTAAAATACAAGAATCTTATCGATAAACAAATAAAACTTTAATTTTTAGTTGAAATTATCTTTAGTTATGAGGGCGGGCGAAGCCGCGACGGGAATGCTAGTATATATATATATATATATATATATATATATATATATATATATATATATATATATATATATATCTTAATATATATAAATTACGTGTCGCCGCCTAGGGGCCGGCTAACACCTAAACTACTGAACCGATTTTAATCAAATTTGCATACCGTGTGCAGTTTGATCCAACAAAAAAGATAGGATACCTTATATCTTAATTTATAGTCGCAATATTATTTGTATATTATCTGTAAGTCACAATTATCTGTTAGCTCTATACGATTCTAACATATGGCGGTATAAGGTTATACTATTATATAAAAGGACAAGCAATGTTTCGTTTGTGTTCACTAACCGCCAAAAACTACTGAACCAATCTCTACCAAATTTTGACTACATCATCTTTATAGGATGGTTTAGCAATAGTAAAATCTAATAATTTTCAACTAATTCTTTATTGAAAAATGAATAATAAGTGGATAACAGTGAAGTTCAAAAATGGCGGCAAATGCCATCTACATGAAAGGTTAAAAGGTACAGTGTTACATAGAGGTGAACATTGATAATAAAATTTACTTATTTTCAATTAAATTGTTATTAAAACAGCTATATGGAGTGAAATATACCAAATTTTAACTACATCATGTTCATAGTTCTAGGTTTAGCAACAATGAAAATTTAAATGTACAATGTTGAGTGTTAGAAACGGGTTTTGCCACACTACCACATACTTTTATGGTTAGAAATTAAAATCCAACCAGATCAAATCAAATAAAATTATTTCTGTCGAATGAAAATTATTAAAAATCAAAATGCCGATCCTCAGCTGTTTAATATTGTGAGTAAAAATATGAATTTTGAACCTTTAGTTGTAAGCACTGATAATGCAGTTTCTTAATAGTCTCTATCCATCTGGATTACCAACTCATATATTAAAATTGAAAATTGGATGTCTAATTATGCTTTATGTTATCTTCAAATACCTAATCAATCTAAATTTAACCAAGTTAATAATGGCTGCTATGCGTGAAAATATTATCAAAAATATAATTTTCAATTGTTTACTTTAATACAAGATTTTTATCTATAAACAAAAAATCAATTATTAGTTAAAATTCCTCGACGGGGGATGATGAAGTTATATATAAAAGGACAAGCCATTTCCGTTCGTGATCACTAACCGCGAAAACTATAGAACTATTCTGTACAAAATAACTACATCATCTTCATAGTTCAAGGAAGGTTTAGCAATAATAAAATTTACATATTTCCTCTTAAATTACTGTTTATAAAGCGATAAATATGTGGTGGGTAGTAAAGCGAGCGCCATTCAAGAGAGGTTACAATAATCCAGTGTTAATTATAGCTAGAAATTGATAATAAAATTACTAAATTAAATGCTTTTGTTATCCAAAAAGCTATAAATATGTGGTGTGACGTGTGGATTCCAGTGAAATTTAAAAATCGAATATGTGGCAAGCGACAATAGCATTTTAGTAAAACTAATGAACCTATCTGAACCAAATTTTAACTACACCATCTTCATAGTTCTTGAAAGATTTAAAATTAGAAAATTTACTATAATAATAACTTATACTATTATATAAAAGGACAAGCCATTTTTCGTTTGTGATCACTAACCGCGAATATTACTGAACAAATCTGTACTAAATATTAACTACATCATTTTCATAATTCTAAGAAGGTTTAGCAATATTAAAATCTACTGATTTTTAATTTATATTTTATTAAAAAAAGGTTAATATGTGGACAACAGTGCAGTATGAAAATTGACCGATAGGTGGGGAGTGCCATTCTACACGAGAGGTTAGAAAAGAGCTTGAAATCGATGATAAAATTCACTTATTAAACTATCAAGAAAATTATTTAAAAAAATTTAAATATGGTGTGCGATATGTGGATCTCAGTGAAGCTTGAAAATCGACCGATTGTGTATAGAGCCATTCCACAATAGAGTTAACAATGGTAAACTGAACCTATCTGTACCGACATCTAAATAAATAATTTTTATGATTCTAGGAAGGTTTCGCAATGGTAAAATTTAGAATAACTAAAATTTAAATGTACAATTTTGAGAGGCAGGAACGAGGTTTGCCACACTGTCATATACTTTTATAGTTCGAAATCAACATATAACCAGATGAAATCAATAAAGTTATTTCTGCCGAATACAAATTATTACTAACTCAAAAATATGATTCACGGGCTTTTTGTCGTAAGCACTGATAATGCAGTTTATTTTCCGCAAGAGTTTCTTAATAGTCTTTATCCATCTTGATTACCAATTCATACATTAAAGTTAAAAATTATATGCCTAATGCTGCTTATATGTAATCTTCAACCACCTGATCAGTGCAATTATAACTAGATTAATAATTACTGCTAAAAAATCATTGAAGAAATAATGCTCAACCACATGCTAAAATACAAGAATCTTATCGATAAACAAATAAAACTTTAATTTTTAGTTGAAATTATCTTTAGTTATGAGGGCAGGCGAAGCCGCGACGGGAATGCTAGTATATATATATATATATATATATATATATATATATATATATATATATATATATGTGTGTGTGTGTGTAATTCAGGATTTCTTGTTTCCTTTAAAATAGACAACTGTGTAATAAATATATTATATTCAATAAATTATGTTCTTGTATCTTTGTCCCAATACCAGGTATGCAAGTTTAAAATGTCGTTTATTTCTTAAAATATATACACAGTAATTTAAAAAAAAGTATAATATATTTTATTCAAAGTACTGACCCTCGCTTTCTACACATTTTGTCCATCTCTCGGGCAATATATGGATACCATTCCAAAAGAATGCTTCATCTTTATTTGAAATCCATTCATCGAGCCATTTTCGTACGTTTTCGAAATTGTTGAAGTGTTGCTCCGCCAATGAGTGTCCCATCGATGAGAAGAGGTGATAATCAGAAGGCGCCAGGTCAGGTGAATACGGCGGGTGGGGTAGGAGTTCCCAACCAAGCGAAGAAATCGTTTCCTTAGTCAATCTGGCTGAATGTGCAGGAGCGTTATCATGCTGAAGAATGACTTTGGCGTGCCTGTGAGCCCATTCTGGGCGTTTTTCGATCAATGCGTGACTCAAATTGATCATTTGTTGTCGGTAGCGCTCGGTATTGACTGTTTCGCCGGGTTTGAGAAGCTCGTAGTAGACTACTCCCTTCTGATCCCCCACCACACACACAGCATTGTCTTCTTCCCAAAACGATCCGGTCTTGCACTCGATGTGGATGGTTGTCCTGGCGTTACCCATGATTTTTTTCGTTTGGGATTCTGAAAATAAATCCATTTTTCATCGCCAGTTACAATTCGATGCAAAAAACCCTTTCTTTCGTGGCGTAAAAGCAGCATTTCGCACACAGTTTTTCGTTTTTTTTCCATCTGTCGTTCGTCCAATTCATGTAGAACCCATTTTCCAACCTTTTGAATCTTTCCCATAGCTCTCAGGCGATCGGAAATGGCTTGCCTAGTGACATTCAACTGTTCTGCCATCATTTGTTGGGTTTGGGTATTGTCTTCGTCTAATAAAGATTGCAATTCGAAGTCCTCAAACTTTTTTGGTCGATTTTCTCGTTATTGATCAGTAACATCAAAATCACCACGTTTGAAACTTTGAAACCAACGTTCACATGTCCTGACGGTTGGAGCAACATCGCCATAAGTCTCAACAAGAATTCGATGACATTCAGATGCCTTTTTCTTTTGATTAAATAAGAAAATCATGACATGCCGCAAATGCTCTTTATTTGGCTTAAAATTAGACATTTTTAACACCAAAGAAAGGTATGATACGTCCACGTAAACGACTTAAAAACAACTGACTTTTGTAAACAAATGACTAACAAACAAAATAGCGTTTAGAGATAAGCAAATCCTTCAATAGGCTAAGAGCGCATTCTATTGGAATTAAAACGACATTTTAAACTTGCATACCTGGTATTTATGGGAGGGGGGGAGGGGCGCTCAGCAATGGTTCAGCATATTGAGGGAGGGATAGTTCAGCCTTCAAGGCAATAGGGTGCGTGGCAGGCCTTCTTCTCTCAAGGACAAATATTTAGTTTTGGTGGATCAAAATTCCAAAACTGCTCTAAAACTATTTAGCAAGGCAATAGAAAGATGGATACAATAAAAACTCCCCCTCAAAAGTATTGCAACACCAATAATTCTCGAGATTTTCCTGGATCTTACCTTAATCCATACTTGGTTTATATTCATATTAATATTATTTATTATTTTGTGAGACATTAAGGATTAGACACATTAATTTTTTTCCCTGCTAACAATAAACGATGGAATTTTAGATAATTTTTTTCAAATTTCCTTCAGTCAATGTTTATCATTCGTTTCGTTATTTACAAGTATGCCAAGACTAATGGAAGCAGTCATTCAAGCCAGATGGTTAATATGTCTTATTAAATATAAATTTTAAATTTAAAAGTTAAAGTTTTAAAAAATGAAACTTTTTTGTTTAAAGGGAGAAATATTGTAATTTATTTTAATAAAAAATTTTTATGTCTAGTTTAGGAATGTTTATTATAGACTTCAGATCCTTTCATTATTATGAAAAAAAAAAATACGTTTTTATAAAATCCAAATATTTCAAAATGTTGAGATACTTTTGACGGGGAGTTTGTATAACGATTATTGGTTTCGCATAGGTAGTGAAATAAAGACTTAATGTTGTTCCCCTCTGTAACAAAGGATTTATTTACAATAGATATTTCCATTAATTACAAGCTGTTAGCTGTTAATGCAATACATTCACTCAGCTGTAACAGACAAACTACATTTAAAGCCCTTATTCCGACCTTTATTAAATATATTCATAATATATAATTAATATATATTCTACAGTTAATATTAATGTAGCCGTAGAGGTTAATAATAACAATCTATTCTTATCATTCACAGCTGTTTATTGTCACTTCTAATAGGAATTATGGGTAATGTTGGTAGTATTTCATCATTGGTAACTTAAGGGGAGCATTCGTATATGAATGAAGAGGTTTTCTTTACATATATATAAAGATAAGGAGATCTGGGATGCAGTGAGGAGAAAGAAAAACAGGTATAAGTAATGAAGTTGATGTAGAGTGCCGAAGATTCGACCTGCCTAGGGAAGTCTTCAGAGCGACCGAACCAGTCAGGAGAGAAGACGATCAATGCTCTAAGACTTTTTGTATATATTGTATAATTATTTAAATTTATTGTTGTTTTTTTCACTTGAAGTACACACGAATGTATAGAAGGGCGAATACGAATGGGATTGATGAGTAGAAATTTATTTTTTTATTTTAGCTCTCGACTATTTTTTTATTAGCATTATTAAGTAAATATTATAATTTAATAATGCCCAGAAATAAAAATACTAAATAACAATGATAATGAGGAGGGAAACTGTTCAACAAATTGATGACCAGTCGCTGGAGAGAGAGGTACGACTTGCCTCAGATCTTGAGATAGTGATTGCTTCCTACAGTCCTCTAGATCAGCTGTCCCTCAACAATAACAATAACAGCGATTCCTCTTGTTTCCAAAACGGAGAATTGTATGTTGATTTAGTAATATCCGGCTCGAGTTTTCGAACCGAATGGATGACAGCAACAAACGGTATGTCAATGCAATGTATACAAGATGTAGGCTACGACTAATCATCTTGTCGGGAACATTGGCAAAATTAACCAGAATCTTTTTATATATTCTCACAAAAATACTATTCATTGCCAAAATAAAAAAGTAAAATAATTATATTGTGAACTACTTTGACGATGAAAGCTTTGTTATTTTTTAATATTTTTGGTTTAAGTGACTTTCTCATGGGTCACTCATTAAATATAAAGGATACAGACATTTCCAGTAAACCATTTTTGTTATCACTGGTCTATCCTTCCCGACAAATTAATTTTAGTCCTTTTGAAAATTGATTTAAGTGTATTAATTTTAAAAGGTCATTCTCTCATCCCGTTTAATCCTTCTCACAGGACACTCTAGGAAACTAGCTTCAGATCAAACTATTTCTGAGGCCGTAGGATATTACTTTATCCTTTTTTAAAACAATTAAATCTTTTCAGTTTTTTAAAAGGGCTCTTTTTTATTTTATTTTTTTGCCGACTTCATACCTGTTAATGATTTTTTTATATTATAGAGTGATTATCAGAAATTGTTTTGCCTACTTCCCCCAAAACGTTTCTCCCTTTCTTAATATGACTAATTTTCGAAAATCTCAATAATGAGAATAAAGATAATTTTTAATTTCAGAACCTTAGCAGTACAATGTCAGAAATCCTCCGGAGGATAACAAGTTCTGATTGGTTATTTTCTGTCTATGAACAGTGTACACAGCCTTTTTTGGCATAAATTTTCTTATTAAATTTCTAGAATTTCGAAATTACAAAAAAAAAAAATTGTTTGATGTGTATGAGTTGGCAGATTCATTTAAATTACACCCATAACAAAATTTCGAAATAAAAGTGCATACCTAAACTTTAATAAGTAATCAATAATGGGTGTACACAGACTTTTGTTACCAACTGTATATATATTTATATATTGAAATTATACTCATAGTATACATATTATGAATTATTGTTATCTTATTGTCAAGTAGAATATCGTTGTCTTCAATTAGGCAGATGAGTTAGCTGGGTGTAAAGGAATCCAATAAAGTTGGGCAGGAATATGTTTTTATAATAATAAAGGATATGTATCTCTCTCCTTACTCACTCCTTACATTGACTTTAATGATTAATATAATGGCAGCCACTATTGAAGAAGAAGTATAAAAACGCATATGAAGACAAAGTGCTGAAAGGTGTCATTCGCCCAAGTGTCAAAAATAAAAGGTGAGTGATGCCTTTCCCTGAGAAAGTTGAGAAGTATCGGATGCCTTCTTAACTTTCCTTCCCCTCCATCAGGAAATACAGCCGCCAAATAGCAAAGTTGGTTCAGAAAAGGACTTTCAACGCTAAAGGTAACCCTGTAGGCCCTCGCACATCTATATTAATTATTTTACCAACTTGATGAGGAAGAGCTAATCAACTGAATGTGATATAGAATAACAACCTATGTGGATATATTATGAACTCTTCATTTACAGAAGAAATAATTTTCATATTGCAACGAAATCAGGAAGAACAGCGGTTGCTAGGTTAGCATGGACCCGCCTAGACCTTTTAGCTCGTCTTTTGTTACAAAGACCACGTGTGATATAAATAATATAATCTATTATATATTTGTCAAATACCACTCACTCACTTAACACGAAATCTCAGAAACCACCGAACGGATTGGAATGAAATTCGATATGTAGCTTCCTCTAGGGCCGTAGGTGCTCGCTAAGAAAGGATTAAAAAATCGGCCTGGATCGCGGCTAATTTGCGAAAAATGCGATTTCAATTTTTATTGGGTGAATAATAATAGATTAATTAACATATGGTATTTGGAATAAGCTAAGTTAAAAAATAGGTTAGATCTTTAAGCCTCAAACTTTGACCACCGTTTAAGTTCCTTATAGTTGTAAACAAACAAAAATACGGTCGATGTCGAAACCTTATAATATTGGTACTTTCTGTGAACTCATGGTAGCTGCAGAGGTTACTTACAAATTACAAGTTTGAGCTGTTTCGTGACGAGAAGCTATTAAAAGACTTATGTTAAAGAGGAGGTTAAAAGACTTATGTTCTCTGGTGATGACATGTAAGGCCAGTTCGATGTAGGGACAAAAAACTGATAAAAATCAGTGAGTTCTATCAAGTATGTTCTCTTCAGTATCGTCTCATGTTCTACCATGGAGAAGATGGCTACAGTATTAACATCCCTCAGCGTGACCCAAACACCAATACACCACTTAAGAAAACTGTGCCTGCAGCTGATTTTTACGCCTAAATGTTAGTGGAGCGAGGCGGTGAAGAACCTTATTTACTTTGATTTCGTAATCTCATCAACCAATTTATGCTTGATATGTACGCAAAAATAGAAACAGAAAGACAAAACTTTCTTCAAAAAAGTTGAGAAGTTGAGACTATATTCACTTAAAGTAAGCCATAAGAAAAGCTGATGGTCTGGTATCAGAACTGGGTAAGATGGCAGTGCTGCCTCGAAGCTTCACTGGAGGACTATCAAAATAATATAAAATTAACTTTTGCAAATTGTTAAATTTACTTATTGAAATTATTCTAAGAATGGAATTGTTCAGGTTTATTTAAGTAATAATAATTATCAACGTTAAGCTTAACTTTTACTGATTTAAGTTGTCTTGATCCTAATGATATTAAACCGTAGCGGAGCGGGGTACTTTCAGCTAGTATAATATATAAAACCAACTCAATACCTCCCTCACTGACAAAAACAATAGATCATGGGTTTCTATATCTATAATTATAGGTGGGCATATCCATGATCTGTAGTTTTCAATTAGGAAAAGCAAGAGATTATAATCTACTGCTTTTCCCAATTTACATTTTAAAGTTAAAACGATCATTAAATTAATAATTTAAAAACAATTAACAAATTAATGATTATTCGAAATAAACAATGTCGAGAGAAATCAATTTACGATTTCAAAGGCAATTTCATTCAAAGCAATATAGCTCCTAAACGGTAACTTCCTAGCCAAGACAAATGTTATGGAACAAAACATATTCTACATCCAATTTCTGATTAGGAAACTCTCATCAAATTTTTAATCCGAGCAACACCAAAGAGCTAGAGCGGCTTAAAATGTTACATTTTTGAGTCTGTAAAAAACTTTACAACGTGAGTTTTTTTATTCAAACCAGTGCAGTACCTGAACGGTAGGTTCCAAAAATATTCTCCATTAAATTATTGAATGTGAACCCCCCCCCCCCCCGTCCAAAAGACATCCCCATGTCAACAATGAGTGTAGTGTCAAACATGTTACGGTAAAGGTGAGTTGAGTGTCCAGTGTAGTGCAGTTGTTGTTCTGGTTAGTTCTTATCTTGTTTGTTATATTCGTTCTGTACCTGATTCTGTCTGTAATATCTCTTTGATAGTGTTTAGTCAAAGCTAATGATATTTTCCGATGCGACTCCTCGAAACTCGCATCGGCCTTCAGGTAATGGACTGTATTTAAAAGTATAAGAATGAGTGCTCGCAATCTTGGGGAAATCTTATTCAGAAACTAACCTAACCAAATATCACAGAAAAAATCACTCACCTGGTTATAGCCACCGACGTACTTCTCGGAGGCCTCCAAAAGAGTCGCGGGCGGACGAACGATTCTCGCAAGCTGAAACACTCGGTCAGGATATCCTCTTCTTAAATCACCACTCATTAATAGGTGGTATTAAGTCTTTATTAATAACACAAAAAAGAACACTTTGAGAAAAAGAAAAGGGTTTTTGGACGGCTATCTTAGCCTTGGTCATAAAAATGCAGGAAGACCATAACGCCTTGGACAAAGATAATGCGTGCGTACTGGTGAGCAGGCAGCAACAAAAAGTGAGGCCTATTCATGTAGGGATTAATGCAGATAAGGGCAGTTACCCAGTAATTTTATAGAGTGCGTGACTAGATATTATATAGTATATTACAGTTTTTCTACTTCCCCCCTCCCCTCACAAAAGCGCCGATTGGCGCGAACAGATAGTAAGACTTTTTTAAATAAGTCCTGTTGTTACAATATCTAACAAATTTCATATTCCTTTATTTGATAAAGAAATACGAACAATTATAGATACATACAATTTTTTTTTTCTAAAATTTTTTTAGCTAATTTTTATTAATTTATGCTGTAATTCCCGAATTAACTGGCTCTACAACTAGACCGTTTGTTTCTGCTAAGTCAATGAAAAATTTTACACGTGACCAAACTTCATTTAATTTACTAAAACCTTTTTAACCATCAATTATTATCTGAAGTCTTGAATATCCTGAGCACATAATAAGTTCAAATCTTGGAAAAGATTTCTTCCTGACCATCCCTCTAGGATGTGAATGTAGAGCACACGAGAGGCGATGAAAATAATTTTATTCAGTCCCCTGAATTTGTATTTAATTTATATTTGAAACCATAAACAATAAATGCATTAACTCAATGTGTGGAATCTGACTCCAATAGTCCACAATAAGCTGTTCATCAGAAACAGTTCAATAAAAGTCTCTAGGTAGTGTCTTATCCTTAGGCGCCTTGGTTAGAGTTTAATAGATTTATTTTCAGGGTATTATATTAGAATGGTTAAAGTGGTTTACTATGAAAGGATAATATCTGGTTCAGAATAAATCAGCAACAGATAAAACATTAAGATCTATGGATTAGTATATTGGTGACAAAGTAAGGAACGATGAGGATTTTTTGAAGGATTTTGCATTGTAAAGATTGGATACGAGATGAATTGGGTGTTTTAGTGGATATAAATTTATTATTAGGTTGATAACAACATGAATTTATTTCTAGATCGAATAATGAATAATAGATATATTAAAATTGTTGAAACACATTTGTTAAAAAAAGTACTTAAAAATCACTTATTTGCACCAAACTGTGCAATTTTGTACTTATATGACTGAAAAAATTAAATCTAAATGTACCAGTTTCAGTGAAGCTTCGGGATTGGAAGAATTAAATTTATTAACTTTCTCGGAACGAAAAATCTAATCGCTTTTCAATGAAAAAGCATTGTATTCTTTACAAGCAAAAATTTAACTCAAAGCGTGAATTAATAAAGGTTAATTTAAGCAAGAGTTTAAAGTAAACGATCCTGGGATATATTTTGTTTTTTTCTTTTTCTTTTTCTGATTTTTGGTTACTACTTGCTTCGTATTAAAAAAGATTATACAGTGATAGTTATATAATAATGTTATCATTATATAATACAAAGTTATAAAAATTAGCAATTTATTAGCAGTATAATTATGTTTTTTATAACTAAAATTGTACTGGAACAGTAATAAGCTGGGGTCGTGACTTTATTGCGAGATATGAAAGTTCTTATTTGAAGTGATTATTTAAAGATTTAAAATTACGCCTGGAATTTCAAAATAATTTGTTTTATTCCAGTATTCTGTTATCCTAAAAAAAACCCTGCTGATTAATGGTTTTAAAACAAACGATCCTGAAACATTGTAGGCGTAAGTATAGAAGTAAACAAAGTCCGCTCCATTTTTCTGGAAATGAAATTTATTATTATAATGAATCATAATATTGAAATTATAATATATATATTTGAAAATTATACAAATTACTAGTTTGTTATGTCCCCCCGGAAGGTTTATACAGCTGAGGTCGCAGCCAAATCCCAGAATAAACAATACGATGGCACGTGTGCTATCGGTGAATAGTTATCACAAAATTATTCAAACAATCCAGAATTCATTCCAATAGACCCATTTACACCCCCCCCCCCCCACCACCTTACATAACATCTTGAGCCAAAGTTTGATATCAGAGGCCACTCAAGGATAAAAGTTTCAGATCTGCCAGGATCTAACAATTTTTGACACATGAAGTAGGCCTATTCTTCCCAAAAAATTAATTGTCGTCCTTTTAAAAATTGATTAGAATGTTTTAATTCCTAAGATGACACTCTCTTCTAGTTTACAGACCACACAAAGATATAAGCCTTAGAACTGGATCTAACGATTTAAGAAAGTTGAAGGTTGTTTGGCCATTGTTATCCTTTCCAAATATTATTTAATTGTCTCGTCTTCTCGTTTAATTCCCTTCAAGGACACACTCTCCCTTCCACTAACTATTTTAGATTTTGGCTGCTCTAGTCAGTGCCTAATATATTAAATATAAATTAAAATATTTTATAAAAAAATTGTATTGTTGTTCAGTTGATAATTTTATGAAATCTGTGACAGCAGTTTTCACGACAAAATTCTATATGAGTTATAATATTAAATTGCCTACAAAGTACAAAAAACTCGTTTACAAAGTTTTTCTCTTTGATCTTAAAATCCACATTTGTCAGCTATCCCGTGACAACAATGAGATACTATGACATGCAGGACAACTGGCATGTCAGACGATGAGGGAGGTCAGGACCAAGCGGTAATTACTGTTAACATGATATTTAATAAATTTCAACGGAGTAGATCTCTCAACCAACTTCTTTTAAGCCTTCTTTTGGTATTTCTGTCATGTTTCGCGAGGCAATAGTTTGTATTAAGTATCGTGAATTTTTTTTATGAATTTAGTATCTAATCTTTTACCCAGGTAAGGGTAAGTCTCTATTTAATGTTTACGTTATTGACCTACAGGAGTAATTGTGTAATGAGTTTTAATGTTATGAACATTATAATTACTTTGATATTCCATTCAATTTCGCAACACATCTCGTGTCCGATCCTAACAATCCAACGATCCCGACGGGTATCAAAAATCCACAAAATCATAATGACCAGAACGCCCTCTATGCTTTATATATTTATCCTAGAACATAGCTACCCTTTGAGCCAGTTACTTGAATCCACTAGCCCCTCAATATCCTTTATATTCGATCCCCGATAATTCTCCGAGGCGCCTGAAGAATATAGCCCAGAGCCATAAACTAAAGAACTTTGATAAATGTGTTGCCAATGGCCGGTTTTATTTATTTTCTGTTTATTTCTACAAAATAAACCATAAAATCCTTCATCCCTCAGCTTTGAACTTTCTCCAGAACTTGATGTTTTTATAAAGATACATTTTATTTCAAGACATAAAAACTTTATTTCTCTTCGTTTTATTTTATAGAACCTAATCTCAGTTATTTTTCTTTGAAATCTATAAAACACTTGGAGATATCATTTGTGCCTTGAAATATATTTTAATTTAGGAATAAACGGTAAATGGAAAGAGCGGAAATTAGTATGTAGTGTTGAAGCCAAGATTAATATGTTCGAAATAAAAAAGGAAATTGAATTCCAGCAATCAGATTACCTTTTAAATTTGCACACCTTTCAATACAGCAATGGCAGTGCAATAATTGCACAACTTTGTTCTCATGTTCTCACTTACACTTAGTCTAAGTTAAATTACCCTCAAAAAAGTGGAGTAGTAGATTTTATGATTTATTTGAAAAAACAAACAAAAAAACATGCAAAAATGCTTTAAATAGAAAAATGTGTTATTTAGGAAATTAAAGTTTATTTAATTGTCCGTCTTAAGACATCTCTTCAGCTGAATTTGATATAGGCGTGGTCAATATATAGGCTATAACCGGTGGTCAAAAATCGACGAATTTCGCCAACTTTTACAAAAAGCTTTGGCAAAAAAAATGGCTAATTCAATCAAAAAATGTTATATACTAACAGTTGTTGATCATTAGATTTTGTGCAAGATAGGATTTTTAAATATTCTGATTGCTATTCCGAGATATGTCTATAAAACCAAAAATTGTTTGTTGATTTTAGAAAAACTGTGTTACTGAAATTGCTAACAAATCAAAAGTAGTACAAGGAAATTAGCTTCGAACCTTGAACCCCAAAAATAAAAAGATCGGACTGCTGGACATTGTTCAACGACCTTGGCTTTAAATTTAGAAAAGGAGGAGGAAACGGTTGAGAAAATGGTTTTATTAGTTTAACTGATGTGATGGAATTTTGAGCAATATCATTGATTTGAAAATTTGAAAATGTGTCAATGATCAATGACAGTACAATTATTTCAAAACATTATTCTAATATCTTGACTAGAACGATGCGAATTAAAGAAAATATTTATATTTCAGAGAGCATGAAATATGCAATAATTTTTTACTTCAGGTTTTTCTAGGAGTAGTTAGTAGGTAAATATACTAAAAGTCCTCGCTCCTGAGGATAACTGTATAAAATTCACATTTCGTTTTTCTTTACCGATAAAAAAATTCTTACCAATTGAAGAAAATTGAAGAATACTAATTTAAAATATATATATATATATATATATATATATATATATATATATATATATATATATATATATACGAGGGTAAGTCAATAATTATCCGCAATATAGTTATAAAATTTTATTGAAATGAAATAGGAAACATACAAGTACATCATTTTTCGACATAGTCCCCTTGCTTTTCAACGCACTTGGTCCAACGTTGTTCAAGTTTCCTGATGCCCTCATGGAAGAAGGTTTTGGGTTGAGATGCGAGCCAGGAATGCACCGCTTCTTTCAATGCT
This sequence comes from Euschistus heros, assembly GCA_003667255.2. Classification (NCBI taxonomy): domain Eukaryota; kingdom Metazoa; phylum Arthropoda; class Insecta; order Hemiptera; family Pentatomidae; genus Euschistus; species Euschistus heros. Next base: position 1,013,253 of record RCWM02000063.1, read on the forward strand.
TCGTCCGAGGCAAATCGACGGCCCCCAATTGCCTGTTTGAGTGGACCAAACAAGTGAAAATCAGATGGAGCGAGATCGGGACTATATGGAGGATGATTCAATACTTCAAAATTGAGTTTCTGAAGCGTTTCTACAGTGTGGGCAGCTGTATGCGGACGGGCATTGTCGTGCAACAACACAACGCCTTCTGACAGCAGTCCTCGGCGTTTGCTTCGAATTGCAGGCTTCAGCTTAGCAGTAAGCATCTCACTGTAACGTTCACTGTTTATTGTTGTGCCCCTTTCCTGATAATGTTCCAGTAATGGACCTTGTGAGTCCCAAAAAACCGTAAGCATAAGTTTTCCTGCGGACGGTTGGGTTTTGAATTTTTTCTTGCACGGCGAATTTGGATGTTTCCATTCCATACTCTGCCGTTTACTCTCCGGCTCGTAATGATGGATCCATGTTTCGTCACCAGTAACGATCCTGTCTAAGAAGTTGTCCCCTTCGTTAACATAGCGATCCAAATGTTTTGTGCACACGTCTAAGCGCGTTTGTTTATGCAACTGTGTCAGTTGTTTTGGAACCCATCTTGCACAAACTTTATGAAACCCAAGTCTGCTGTAAATGATTTCGTAGGCAGAACCGTGGCTAATTTGCAGACGATTTGCCACGTCGTCAACAGTTATCCGTCTGTCTGAGAGAATCATTTCACGTGAACGCTCAATGTTTTCCTCGTTTACGGCGGTAACTGGTCGTCCAGCTCCTTCATTTTGCGTAACACTTGTGCGACCATTTTTGAATTTTTCAATCCATTCATAGACACTTCGTTGTGGCAAACAATTGTTCCCGTACTGTACCAAAAGTCTTCGATGAATTCGGCCCCTGATACACCTTCCGACCACAAAAAACGGATCACTGAACGTTGCTCTTCTTTGGTGCAAATAGAAAGTGGAGCGGCCATTATTAACAGCACGACAGCGATAACAAAACTAACCTACCAGCTTGATACGCACATAAACATAACAACGAATAAACAAAGCATGCGCCATCAACACAAAAGAACAGTACTGCCAACATAAACAAAAATATAGCTATATTGCGGATAATTATTGACTTACCCTCGTATAAGCATGATATCCTGAATTTTCCTATGATACAAAATTCCAGCATAATTCCTGATTTTCAAGCAATTCCAGCCTAGTGGCCACTGTGTATATACAGGGTGAGTATCTCTTAGTGTATAAAAAAAAATTGGGTGAAACTACATCAAACATGTAGCAAAATGCCGCAGATCTTACCTTTCTATTCCAATCCATTGCTGATATATGATAAAACAAAGACTTTTTCGAGGAAACCACGTTTTTTTCTATAAAAGCTGTAATATCTCCATTTTGCTTAAATATTTTTCAAATTTTGACCACATTTTAGAATTTGAACACCTTGAATTTCAGAAACTTGGTATCTAAACAACAGCTTGATCTTCACCTTATTAGGGAAAGTCATAATGGCTTATATTACTTCAACGCTCACCGTTTTTGAAAAAAAAAACTATACACAAAACGTCAAATCTCTCAAAAACTTTCAAATTTAATAAGCTTTCTAATGATATGTTAAACGTAATGATTTTGTTTCGATTTCGTGGAGAAATTTACTTTTCAAGCCGAAAAAACACGGTGTTCTCATGTGGCATACAAATCAGTTACTTGTGTAAATGAAACTATGACTATCCCTTAATGAAAATATGAATTTCAAACATAATAAACTCTTCATTGGATTAAAAAGCAAAGAAAAAATTATTGTTTAATAGAAAATAAAGGAAAACTGTCTATAATGCGACACCAGATAAGAGGATCTTATGTCATTACATTTATTTATTTATTATTATTATTTAGGATTTTATTTTATTAACTTTTCAATGTAAGGTTTAAAACTCAATTATAATGAACACAGACCATAATTTGCTATTAGCTTCTGAATGCAGATGGATTAAACAATACCACTTTTTGAGATGAATTTTATGGACAGATGAGTCTGTTTTTACAGAGGAAACCATTTCTACCGCTCCATGTGGACTATCGTTAGTTTATTCATCTTTGTATTGCTGTCGAATAGTGTTTGTATTGTAGTCGCAAAATCATAGTTTGCCCAACAGATTGAATGATGAGATTACAAAGATTTGTTACAAAATATCCTACAACAACTTCATCACGATATTCCACCTGAAGTTCGGCAAAATATGATTTTCCAACACCATGGTGCTCCTCCACATTATTCTAAAGCTATACAAACATAAACCAACGATATACATGGATAGGTAGAAATGCCTTTCTCTGTAAAAACAGTCTCATCTTCCCACAAAATTCACCTCAAAAAGTTGTATTGTTCAAAATAATTGTTCAAAAAAATTGAGGTATATGTTCATTATCATATATGTTAAACATTACATTGAAAATGTAATCAAATAAATCCTAAATGATAATCCTAAATAAATATAATAACATGAGATCCTCTGATTTGGTTTCGCTTTATTGACAGTTTTCCTTTATTTTCTGTTAAACAATAATTTTTTTCTTTGCTTTTTTACCAATGAAGAGTTTCTTATGTTTAAAATGTACATTGTCATTAAGGGATTATCATAATGTTTTATTTACACAAGTAACTGATTTGTATGCCAAATGAGAACACCGTGTTTTTTCGGTTTCAAAAGTGAATTTCTCTATGAAATCGAAACAAAAGGGTTACGTTTAACATATCATTCGAAAGCTAATTAAATTTGAAAGTTTTTGTGAGATTTGACGTTTTGTGGATAGTTTTTTCAAAAAACGGTGAGCGTTGAAGTAATATAAGACATTGTGACTTCCCCAAATAAGGTGAGGATCAAGCTGTTCTTTAGATACCAAGTTTCTGAAATTCAATGTGTTCAAATTCTAAAATGTTGTCAAAATTTGAAAAATATTTAAGCAAAATGGAGATATTACAGCTTTTATAGAAAAAAAAACGTGGTTTCCTCAAAAAAGTCTTTGTTTTATCATATATCAGCAATGGATTGGAATAGAAAGGTAAGATCTGCGGCATTTTGCTACATGTTTGATCTAGTTTCACCAAATTTTTTTTTATACACTAAGAGATACTCACCCTGTACATTCCTTTATTTGTAACCAATAAACTTATCCATAAAGATCTTAATGTCCCGTATGTTGCTGATTTAACCCAAACCAGATATCTATCCTTTCATAGTAAACTTCAAAGCCTCAAAAATCCTCTAGTCCCTCAACTTGCTTCGCATTCTATTCCCGATAACCCTCCGAGGCGTCTGAAAAGAAGATGGGTATTTGTTCGGACTTGCGACACCACCAAACTGGCTTGACCCGCGCTACACCGACCAGTTGGATCCTTACGCTTCACTTCGAGTTTACATTTATCGATAGCTCTTTCCTATAACCTCACATGTAAACAATCACTTCTACAGTTTCAACTTGGATTGTGTTGTTTAGTTTATTATATTGATATTTAGACTTCTTAAATGTAAATAGGTGAAACAGAAGTTAACAACACGAGGATTAAGTGTTTTATCAATTCATGTTTTCCTATTTAATCTTATCTAATGTGTAAAAGTGTTACAAAACTTAAGAACATTAATTTGTACTTGGATTTGGTGTTTTACATATTTATATTTGTTCTATCAATTTAAGTGATAAAATTGTAAAAGTGTTATAAAACTTAACAAGATTTATTTGTACATGGATTTGGTGTTTTATATATTTTTATTTGTTGTTTCAATTTCAGTGATAAAATTTCAGTATACATATTTTGTGAATGGATTCTTTGTCATCCATATTACTTTTTGTCCTAAAGTGAGACAGATTGTATAATTAATTAAATAAAACATATCAGTTGATAAATAAATGTGAGAAAGTATATCACAGGTTTCATGTTTTCTTATTTCCACTTCCCTTGAGAAAATATAGCAGAAATTAACATCATCACTTTCAACTAGGATTCTGTCTTATATCATATAATGGCTTATAACATGGAGAATAAACAATGTGAAAATAATCACAGATTAAGAGGTAAATGACACATTACTATATAATTGTAGAACTACTGGTATAATGTTATAGATTAATGTGTTTTTAAAAAAAATTAGAAGCCTGATGATGGAACATTGTCTCCGAAACATGTAGCTACAAATTTAACATAAATAGGAGTTATGCCAAATAAATACTTAAGGATTCTGTCTTTTTTTATATTTATAATTTGTTATTTTCACTTCTCTGACAGAAAGTTCATCAGGAATTAACTTTACTGGTGGTTCAGTAGTATATTATTTGTTGATTATATTAATATTAATTCAAAATTGATTTAGTGTCTTATAATTCGATATTTCCACTTTATTATTTCCTTATTTCTCATTTTAATATTAGAAGGTAAACAGAAGTTAATATTACTTTGAACAGGGATTTAGAGTTTCTCAGTAAATGTAGAAGAATAACCTTTCCCCTCTAAAAGCAGCGACTAGAACATCGAAATAAATCGGAACAAGGTTAGAATCGATAAAGGTATTCTCGGCGCTTGTAGGGGTTGGTGTCGCCGATCCGAACAATAACCAGAATATGACTTGTGGACCTTCTAACATAGACATTTTATTGATAAGCAGCTATTTCAAAGTTTTGAGATGTTATTGTAATGATTAATAATACATTTACTTGATATATATAAATATATATATATATAAGTTACACTATATATTTTTCCTTAGATATTTTTAATTTTAAGCTTTGACTCCTAACCATTGTAATCTATTTCTTAGAAACCCCTCGTGGGAACTTGCTCTCCTGTGAACTGTAATGTTAGCATAAAGCTTCCTAGAAGAAGCCATTGTAACCCTTTATAAACCTCAAGAAATTTTGTAATTCCCTCTCAGTACATCCAGAGCCGTCTCCACGCCACTCTTCTTTCTGATATTGTAACTTTTATTGAATAAACTTCTTTTTTAAAAAAGTCTTTACTTTTAAATTGAAGATAACTGGCGCAGTCGGTAGGACATCGTCAAACTTGAGGGCATATCAAGGATCAGTATCAACTGTTTGCTGACGAGTCCATTCAGAGGAAGACGAGACGTTAAACTGGCATGGATCTGACTATCGAAGTCATCTTAGTGTAAGTGATTTTTTTTTATTTAAGAGATATTATCTCAATATTAAACTTTTTTTTTTTATTTTTCAATTTAATAATTTTGAATAAAATCTATTCTATTTTTAAAGAAAAGGTTATGATTTCATTACTATAACTATAAAGAAATATTTTGTTATTTAAAATATAATTTTTTATTTAATATTAAGTTAAATATTAAGTTACTGTATATTAAGGATAAATTTAATTTTCATTTCATATTATTTTAATTTCATTGCATACTATCTCATTTTATTTTTTGTTTGTTATATTAAATATTTTATAAAAATGGCACCTCCCACATTAAAGAAAGAGTATCTAGAGATGATACCTGATTTCCATGGTGACCCTATGTCACTAACGCGATTTCTAGAAATTTCAGATAAATTAATAAACAAATTTTATAATCACGAAAATACTGCCGATTTCCAAAACGATTATTTAATAGGATCAATTCGTGCTAAAATTAAAGGAGCTGCCGCCGACATGGTTAATAGTAAATATATCAATACCTGGGACGATATTAAAAATGCGTTAAAACAAGGGTACGCCGACAAACGCGACGCGTACACTCTAAATATTGAAATGGCGGGAATGAAACAAGGCAACGAAACCCCTTTCGAATTTTATAATAAAATACAAAAAACATTACAGTTGCAAATTAGTTATTTAAGGAGCGAAATGCCGATGGAGGCGTTAGTCCTCACGAAATATATCGAAAAATTAGCACTAAGAGTTTTGTTAAAAGGACTGAAAGAACCGCTTGGCTCTTTCATGAGAACCAAAAATCCGATAGACCTAAATCAGGCAATAAACATGCTAACGAACGATTTTCAATTTGTCATCGACACTTATCGCCCACACCAAAACCATAACAAACCAATACACAAAAATCGCCAACAATTTATAAACTATTTCCCAGTAAACCAGTACAAAGCAATTCAACCTGCTAAAAATGTAATCTCAAATCAGTATAGACCCCAACAACCTAATCAGTATAGACCCCAACAACCTAATCAATATAGACCCCAACAACCTAATCAATATATACCACACCAATATCATCAATATAGACCCCAACAACCTAATCAGTCAACCCCTATGAGTGTCAATAGTAATTATAGAAGTAATTCCCAATATCAGAGACAACCTGATCAAAGTGTAAAATTTAAATCTTTTCTCAATACCCCAGTTCGGAAAAACCCAAACCTAGAAATTGAAGAACTTCATAATCTAAACTCGGAACAGTCCGTAAGTGAATCCCAAATTACTGAATTACCAAATGCTCAACCACCCGACTATCCCACTGTATCATTTCCAGACGATCATCAAGAAAATCAACAATACACTGATCAAAATAATCTGGATAGTGATCAAAGTAATTTTTTAGATCCCAGCCTAGCACAGGAACCATGGACGTAATAGACCTATTTAATTTAACCCGTTTTAGTGCTCTTCCATATATAATTCCACCAAAGTCAAACTTAAAAATTCTAATAGACACTGCGTGCACAAAATCGCTTGTATCCGTCCTTGTAGCAAATAAATATTTTTTTAATAACATTACTCACGAACCATTTAAACTTACTAGCGCGCACGGTTCTTCTATACAAAATTTTAATGCTAATGTAGATTCATCTAAATTATTTCCCAACACCAAAACTCCCCTGAAATTTGGCATTTTTGACTTCCATCCTAAATTCGATTTATTGTTTGGAACAGACAGTCTTAAATTATTAGGTGCGAAAATTGATTTAGTAAATGATATACTAATCACACCTTTTGGCAATTTAACAATTCATTATGACAACAGACCCCCTCAATCTGAATATACTTACATCTTAAACAACGATTCTGAAACCGTAATCAAAATTCCAATCAAAAATATCTCAAATGGAGAAGGAATCATTCCTCATACCGATTTCAATAATTGTCTTAAAATTCATGAAGGTTTAATTTCAATTAAAAATAACGAAGCTATATGTACGGTAAAAAATAATTCGGATCGGTCATTTAGATTAACTATTAAAACCCCAATCCTTGTGAAACCAATCAGAATTTTTAAAAATAACGAATCTCATAATATAAATTTAATTAAAACAAAAGAATCAGATTTCAATGAAGTCAAAAATCTTATTCGCACGGACCATTTAAACGAAGAAGAAAAAAAAGAAATTCAAAATTTAATAAAACAATATTCTGATCTATTTTATTTAAAAGGTACTCCACTAACTGCAAATACGCAAATCAAACATAAAATCCTAACTAAAGACGAGATCCCAGTCTATACTAAAAATTACCGATATCCTCAAATATTTCAAAACGAAGTGAAAAGACAAATTGACGAAATGCTAGAGCAACAAATCATTCGCCCTTCTTTTTCACCTTACAATAGTCCAATTTGGGTAGTTCCAAAAAAATTAGACCAATCGGGAATACAAAAGTGGAGAATAGTAATTGATTATAGGAAATTAAATGAGAAAACGGTCGATGATAAGTATCCTATTCCGCATATAACCGAACTGCTGGATAAATTAGGCAAAAGCAGTTACTTTTCAACAATCGACCTAACAAGTTCGTTTCATCAAATTTTATTGGATGAAGAGAGTATCCCTAAAACAGCATTCTCAACCGTAAACGGTCATTACGAGTTCCTAAGGTTACCTTTTGGATTAAAAAATAGTCCACCAACATTTATGAGAGTGATTAACAACATACTCATGGGCGTTCCAAATTGTGTTGCCTATTTAGATGATATAATAATTTACAGTACGTCCCTTCAGGAGCATTTATCAATTTTAAAGCAAGTTTTTAAAAAACTAAGAGAATCTAACTTAAAAATTCAGCCCGATAAAACCGAATTTCTAAAAAAGGAAATAGAATATTTAGGACATCTCGTCACATCAAACGGAGTAAAACCAAACCCTAATAAAATCCTTGCTATAAAAAATTATCCCATACCGAAGACTACTAAACAAATTAAAGCTTTCCTTGGACTACTAGGATATTATCGCCGTTTTATTCCAAATTTTGCACACCTCACAAAACCTTTGACCCAATGTTTAAAAAAAGGATCGAAAATTAACATCGCGGATAAAAATTATTTAGATAGTTTTGAAACCAGTAAAAATATTTTGATTAATAATCCCATCCTGCAATATCCGGACTTCAACAAAACATTTTGTTTAACGACAGATGCATCAAACGTAGCCTTGGGCGCTGTATTGTCACAGACGCACGGAGGACGAGATCTTCCGATAGCTTACGCGAGCCGTACTTTAAACGAAAGTGAATCAAAACTGTCCACTATTGAACGCGAACTTCTAGCTATTGTTTGGGCTACCAAATATTTCCGACCATATCTTTATGGCAGAAAATTTATCATTCAAACGGATCACAAACCACTTCAGTGGTTACAATCATTAAAAGATCCAAACTCAAAATTATATCGTTGGAAACTAAAACTCGAAGAATTTAATTTTGAAATAAAATATAAGAAAGGTCATGAAAACAAAGTCGCTGACGCACTATCGCGAGTAGAAATTAATTTAACAGAATCTGAAGACCCTGATACTATTATTAATGATTTAATAGAACAATTTTACCGCGAAAATGAAACATCGGAAAATGCATCTCTTATCGTAAATTTTGATGAAAATGAAAATTTAGATAATATAACAGAAGAATCTGAAACAAATTCCGTTCACTCTAATACTTTAGGAAATACAATAATCGAAATACCAATAGCAGACTCTCCAGTAAATTTAGGAAAAAATCAGATTATTTTAAATTTAGTTGATATTAATCCCGCGAAACCCAAAATCGAAAAACTGTTTAATAATACTAAAAACAGAATTATCGCTCAGATATCAAAGGAAAATTTCGAACAAGATATAATAAAATTAATTAAAGAATTCGTTGAACCAAAAGTTAAATATTATTTATTCTTTGAAACTGATTTTTATACCCAATTTTATGAAACCATGGTAAAATATTTTAAACATTCGGAATTAAATTTTGTAAAAACTACAAGTAGATTAATCGATATTCAAGATCCTGATGAACAAAATAGTTTAATAAATGATTACCACATTGGCAAAACAAACCACCGCGGTTCGGAGGAAACATTTAATCGAATAAAAAGATTGTATTATTGGCCTAATATGAAAAACTTAATTCGAATTCAAATTAATAATTGCGAAATTTGTACGGTATCAAAATATGATCGGAATCCTTTAAAACTCCAATATAACGTTACTCAAACACCATCTAAACCATTTGAAATAGTTCACATGGATACAATCACACTAGAAAACAAAAAAATATTTAACTCTAATCGACTCCTTTTCAAAATTTGCGCAAGTTTATAAATTAAAAAATGGTCAAGCAACTGAAGTCGTTAATAAATTAATTTCTCATTTTTCTCATCACGGGTTACCAAAACAAATAATAACAGATAACGGTTTAGAATTTAGAAACTCATTATTATCCGATTTATTAAAATTACACAGAATCCAACTACATTATACAGCTACTCAATCACCTCAATCAAACGGACCCATTGAAAGATTTCATAGCACATTAATAGAACATTTACGGTTATTAAATAATAGAGACGAATTCAAAAAAGACGCAATGGAAAAAAAAATTAAATATGCCGTACTCGCGTATAACAACACTATTCATTCCATCACACAACTAAAGCCAATCGAAATAATATCTGGACATTTAGATATAGACTCGCCCGTTGCAATAGATCTCAATAATCAAATCATAAATGATTATGTTGCAAAACATAAAGAAAGAGTAAAAATTTTGCATGAACAAATAAATCATAGGAATCAGGTAGCAAAAGAAAAATATATAACCAGGATGAATAAAAATCGCGAAGAATTGCCAAACGAAATCCCGGAAACAGTATTTGTAGCTAATAGGCAAAAACAATCAAAATTAAAAAATAAATTTAAAAAGGAAAAGATTAAAAAAATAATTAAACATAGTAAAACCGCTGTAATTGATAAAAAACATTATAACACGCGAGAAAAAATTCATTTAAAAAAAATATAAAACGACCGCAAAAGAAAGGACAAACGTACGATGTTGGTAGACCCCCAGATGAAAGAGCTGGACCGAGTCAGCATTCTTAGAACTGAGATAAAGCACTCGCACCGGACACATTCTTTCGCTTAAGACAAGCTATAATTACAAGCTATAATAATTATGTTTATTTAAAACTAATTTTTTTTAATATTAGTAAATAATTTTTTTTTGCTTTAAAATAATTTTATTTTTCTTTAAAATAAAAAGCATAAGAAATAATTTAATATAAATAACAATTTAATATACACAATAAGGTCGCTGGATACGACTTATATTGATGTGAAAAGATGGCAGATAAAATGCCCAAACTATATAACAATAATAAAAAAAAAAAAAAAATAAAGAATGATAAAAAGAATAATTATTGTTGATAAACAACATAACGAGTTCAGGGAATATGAACTCTTACTAGTTTAAGAGATGGCATTATAAGCCAAATTATGGAAAATATTTTATACAATAAAATAGTATAATTAAATGATTAGACTTTAATTTTTATAATTTAATTTTTAGGTTAGTATCAACTCTCACTGCAGGGATGATAGAAATAAAAAATGTTACTTCTAACCTCGGCGTCATACCTATCAACCTAGGACACGCTAAATTGCAAACATCCCAACACACAATAATACACTTCTTAGACTTAGGACCACTATTTACGGAATATCTTTTCGTAAATTGGCAATTTGAAAATTACCTAAATGAATCACATTATAACAATTCAGTATTAAAAGAATTAAAAGTTCACATTAATATAATTAACAGTACAAGATTTATAATTAACGAAAAAATAAATAATATTAAACTACATGATACCAGGAATAACCGAGTTAAAAGAGGATTAATAAACGCTTTAGGCACTATTATAAAAGGTATAACCGGTAACTTAGATGCGTATGATAAAAAAAGAATTTTCTGAATTAATGAAAACTCTTAAAGAAAATCAGGACCAGATTGTTGACCAAATACATAACCAATATTCCATAAACAGTGATTTAATTACTCAATTTAATAATACTATTAAAACCATACAAGAGAATACGCTGCATATTGCACGAAAAATTAATGATATAGGAACCGTAGTTAACTTGTTAACAATTAAAGAATTATTAGATCACATCCAACTTATTTTCTCTTTAATTTCTACTACTATTTCTGATATAGAAACTTCTTTAACATTTTGTAAATTAAATATTCTACATCCAGCTATAATTAATACAAAAACATTGTTTCAAGAATTAGAAAAGATAGCTCCACATTACAATAACAAATTTCTTTATCCATTTCAATTTAAATTTATCCTAGATATAGAACGCACAATATCTGTACAATGTGCTTTGCATGAAAATGAGATTATTTATACTTTAGCACTTCCAATTTTTGAAGAAACTGTTTATAGTTTGTATAATTTATACCCCATTCCATCTATTGTAAAGGATGAAATCATAACAATAATTCCAAAGTTCAAATATCTCTTAAATATTAATAACAACTTTAAATTTCTTAATCATCAATGTATCAAAAGAAACAGCATTCACCACTGTCATACAGCTGACTTATCTCACCACGATGACTTATGTATTCAAGATATTTTACAAAAATCATCCAGTGTAAATTGTCTTTACACACGTCTACATCAAGAAGAAAACCACATCGAAGAAATCCCAGGAACACGCTACATTCTCATAGCATTTTACAACCCGGATGATCTTCAAGTTCAACAAGAAAAAGAAACAGTAAACTATCATATGACAGGAATTTATTTAGTTAAAACAAACTTTAATTCAATTTTGTATCATAATAAAACTGTATTTTCATCCAGTCAAACTCATGGTTCTCTAACATTGTTTGATAAACAAACTTTAAATATTCAAGCCTCACAGCTTTTAAACACTACATTAGAAATTAAAAATTTAAAATTTCATGAATTACAAACCTCACATCTTTCACATCTTGTATCAACAAAACATACCTATAACTCTAACACTCTACACATAATTATTTTGTGGATAATTTTTTTTGTATTATCATCTTTATATTAACCTTTGTAACTTTTATTTATTATTTTTACAAAACTAGAATTGTAACTCATTTCACCCAAAGCAGTGAAATTCGTATCTAGGTGGGGAGGAGTTACACTATATATTTTTCCTTAGATATTTTTAATTTTAAGCTTTGACTCCTAACCATTGTAATCTATTTCTTAGAAACCCCTCGTGGGAACTTGCTCTCCTGTGAACTGTAATGTTAGCATAAAGCTTCCTAGAAGAAGCCATTGTAACCCTTTATAAACCTCAAGAAATTTTGTAATTCCCTCTCAGTACATCCAGAGCCGTCTCCACGCCACTCTTCTTTCTGATATTGTAACTTTTATTGAATAAACTTCTTTTTTAAAAAAGTCTTTACTTTTAAATTGAAGATAACTATATATATATATATATATATATATATATATAAATATATATATATGTATGTATGTATATTTTTTGTACAGTTATAAATTTCAATAGAAATTTATATAGTATTTCTATAAATATAAAGATATTTCTGCGGCATACCTATGCCGCTTCTATTGGGATTATTTTATTTGAAAAAACTAGTTTCGAATCCTAAACATTAATATTCAGTTTTAAAATTTGAAAAATAATTTTTTCTTTTCACTTTCTGAATATTAATTGACGTATAGATTTTATGTTGTAGATAATGAATGTTTTTTCCTGTTTATTATTTACTTATTGAATAATTCTTGTATTTTTAATAGATTTGGTTTACTTTTAACTCTTACAGTAATTATTTGTTGTAATAGCAATTCATTTTTAAAAAGAGGTTTTGGTATTAAAATTTAAAAAAAAATCATTGTACCTACACATCTACTTAATTATACTATTATGTAAAACAATAAAATAATGTAAAAAGTTAAGAGCTTACGTTCACTTCACCTAGGTGAGACAATCAAGACGTCATAGGTCTTCCATCTGACTCCGAAACTTTCTTTTTCCAAAACATTTACGAGCGGAAATATTAAATTAAATTAAATAAGAATAAAAGACACACTATAGCACAACTAAATCACAAAGCACTGCCACACAAGCTAAAGCACTAAACCGAAAACCGCACCACACGACCGTCAACAGAAGCGAATATTTGGATATCCTAAATTAAACTGAACACAATAAGCCCTAACTGTAGAAGGCTTGCTGCAGACAGCAGATGATTTAATTATAAATACTGTACTCTGATTGGCTGAGCCACAATGTACTACCCTACTCTTCGATATATTTCATTTCCTTTATCCCTCACTTATTAGTTTTTATACTGCCCGTATAAAAAACATTGGACGTTTCCGGTTCTCACTAGATTTGATGTACATTCAGAGACTAAATATCTCCGATTCCTGAAGACTAATCAATATCTCAACTTTAAATATTTGCTACATATTTTTTATTTATTATTTATTATAAATTCGATATATTCACCGATTGCCTTCAGCAATACAGGCGTGAGTATTGACGTAAGTAATAATAATGAAAAAAACAATGAAATAACTTGGAAAAAATAATTCTGTGAAACGACTAAATTACAAATAATTCATAATCAATGTTATAATTCTTTCTTAATACTCAAATATTTAATATTATATATATTTAATTTCATTCATTATATAAAAATTTTTTATGTTGGTTCATCAAATTGAATAGATATTATTTAGAAGTTTTGAATGCTTTTATGTTTATAGGACAGAAGATAAATTTATTATATTTGAGACAAGTCTAATAATAAACTAGGCTAAAGGTGGCATATGATCCATTAATTCCTCACCGCACCGATCCCACTGTATTATCTGGCATATCTTACCGAATAAATAAACAAGTTTGGGATACAATAACTTTTATCTTAGCAATATATATAATGCACAGTATACCTATTTAAGAAATATAATGAGTACTTGAAAAAAATAAAAATGCATGGATTTAAAGAAAACTATTTATATTTAAAATAAAACTAAAGTAATTTAAATTTTCAGTAATTTAAACAGAACAGAACTCTGCAGCTTAAACGGAAATTAAGATACAAACATTCAAATTTTCGAAATTGTAATTTATTTTCCGGTTTTGCTCTATACCTCTATAACAATGACACCTAGAACATAGAGTTAGTTTATTACAAACTTGAAGCAATCTATTGGCACTGCGGTCAATCCTTCTATATAAGCTATACCTAAGTAGCTGGCTAGCACTTGTCTATGCCCTTCTATTGCGATTATTTTATTAGAAAACTAGTTTCGAATGCTAAACATTAATCTTCAGTTCTAAAACGTACAAAATTTCAACACATCAGTACTATGTTACATGGATTATATACACTGAAGTTTTCAAAAATGTAAGACAAGAAATCAAACATTAGTACTTACCTCAAAAGGTCTAAGAGATAACTGATAATATATACATAACAACCACAGAGGATTAACCTATCCCGAAGAAATATATTTTGATACCATATTATGGCCCAATATTCACCAAAGTCGGAAAGGAATTAAAAAAATTAGGTTTAAGCCCTGAATTAATAATGGATAAACCATTGTAATCATACTTCCCTTCACCTAAAGACAAAATAGACCCTTTCTAAAAAAGCGGTGTACACGAACTAAAATGTAATGACTGTGAAGCAAAGTACACGGGAAAAACTGGACGATTGGTAAATCAAAGAGTAAAAGAACGAATAAGAGCCTACACTAACAAGACCCAAAATTCCAATTTCGCTATCCATCTAAATGAAAATAACCACAAATTTAATAAAGACTCGGGTGTAAAAATATTACATCAAGTATAAAATAGCCTAAACTTAAATACTTTTGAATCACTAAAAATAATAAAATCGTTTAAAACCGATCCAGATTTTTTTTTAAATTATCAAATATATGTTTCATGGAAAAATCCAATGAGTCATAAGGAAAATCCTATAGTAAAACCCAAAACTTCCCCCTTCCCACGATTGACATATTTCTTAGACCTCTTCAGGTAAGTACTAATATTTGATTTCTTGTACATAAAACACATAACAAAGTGGTTTTTTAAGTTCTAGAACTAAAGATTAATGTTTAGCGTTCGAAACTAGTTTTCTTATAAAATAATTCCAAAAGAAGTGGCAATTAATTAATCAATCCTAATTTTACTTTTTATATCTTTATTTTTTAAAAAATATTAACATACAACTTTTAATATGATTATAATACACTTTTATCTATTATAAAAAACGACATGTTTCTATGAAATCCGCGGCTAATCGGCTCTGTTTGTGGCCTTAACCCTTGGTTCCTTAGCGACGTTTTACTCTACCATAAGAGTATATCCTCAATCTGATCTCTCGGATAAGGTTTTATGTTCGAGAGGTCCCTGCTTCGTGTAATGTGATGAGAGCTAACAGTGAGTTGGTGGGAAGCATGTTCTATGTTCCTCTCCATTCAGTCACCACGTTAAGGATATATTAGTCTTTCCGTTTTCCTGTAAAGTTGTCCTTTTGCTAAATACAACGTTATTCCCGCAAAAAATTCGTTTATTTTGAAAGGAGTTAAGATAAGGTTGTATTTTGAGTAGCCTATCTTTTTAGGAGTATAGTTTATGTTTTTGGATTAAACCAAACAGCTTTACAAGTTAATTTTAAATAGTGGTACAGCTAGTACATCAACTAACTATCAACTATAGAATTCTTTCGTTTTCGATCCTAGAATTTTAGGCAACAGTTTATTTTCGAGAACTGTAAGTTCTTCACTTGACATTAACAGTTAAGTTAAAATTTTATAGAATAATAAATAATGATTCAGAATAAAAACCTGAATTTTATGTCCCTCGACGGAAATGACATTATCAAGCGGTCTTTGACCTAGTTTTTATTTCCTTTTAAATTTTATTTTCCTTAAATTTATGACCCCAGATACTTAAACTGTTCAACGTTTGTATATTATATGTTTTTTAGCGTACACCACCATGTTTATCGATGCCTATTTGATCTTTGTAATACATTTATACATTTATTAATAAAAGAAGAATTATGTAAATTATTAAATTATTGAAAAATTTATGTAAATATGGAACTTTTTTGGTTGTTCGTTGAAGGTCTTGCGTGGCTAATTGAAGCCAGAGTTGGGTAACATTGACTCCTAGCTATTAGACAACAAATTCCCTACAATCAATCACCTAATTTAATAATAATTAAATCTTTGAGTCATTATTTAGTGAGCTAATGGTTATTTGACTGAAAGATTTAATCATTTCATAAATTAAGAGATATATACTGACTGTGGCTGAATTGACCTCAGCAGTGCAAAGTCCTGGATTTATTGCTTGTTTAGGGAGTTGCAAACAAATTGTTGGAGATGTTGATGTATTCGACCTGTATCCTCTCTGAATATCAATTAATGTTGAGGTAAGGAGATGATGTCGAAATGTTTCTTAATATTCTTCTGTTCTTGTGTTTTATTGGGAATAATTTGAGAC